>CM014089.1:4124838-4454838 GCA_004119915.2 Collichthys lucidus
CGAGCAAGGTGAGGCGTGATTCAGCTCGTCTTTGCAAGAGAGTATCTTAAAATAGACGTTTGTATCTTTATTATTCATTATATTTACAGGAAATATACAACATCACACGAAATACGGGACACAATCTATCTTAATACTCGTTGAGGATTACAAGGCCGCTTGTTTCCGGTTTCCAGCTGCATGTTTCAGCTCCAGACTCATAAAAATGTATCGTCACACTCCAGAGAAGTCGACGAGTCTCCTCTGTGAACTTCAGCTCCTGTTGCTCAATGTTCCACATCTGAAAAGAGGGTGGAGCAGGTGGAACGTTTGTTTTTACCCCCAACGTCTGCCTGCAGCCACCTGCCTCTGTGCACACACACACACACACACACACAGTCACAAAGACACACACACACCTTCACCGCGGGTGGCCCGGTGTCATCCTTCGTTGTCAGTCCCGCTCTCGCTTCTCCATCCTAACTGATGGCTTCTCCCAGCGTGACCGTTACGAGCGAGATAATACCAGCAGAGAGTTCAGGAGTTCACCGCTCTAATTAATAACTCTCTACGTGACTGCTTTCTCCACCGTGTCCTCCGCTCGGGCCGAGGGGAGCGGAGCACGGCTGAATAGGTGGAGGCCTTTCTCCTGCTGGGGGATTGTACCAGAGACCCCGCAAGAAGAGGCACGATTGCTCGGGGCTCGGGGGTCTTTTCTATCCGGGTTCACGTGTTTTGGTGGAGCAGGAGGTCCGACGGGGTCACGGGTGGAATAAACCGCAAGCGACCGCGTGACATAGATGAATAAAGCTAGCGGCAGTGACAAATATCAGAAGGGGGCCTCGCACATACAGATCATAAAGAAGTATGATGACTTAACCGTTTCAGTCATTGTTATGATAATTTTTCCGTTAGTCAGGCTTCTACCGGCTCCCTGCGCTCCCGCGTGGGCGTTAATGGAGCCAGCGGCGACTCTCCAGCTTTTGTTGTCGCTGATGGATCTGTTAATATGATTACATAAACGGATTAATAACTTGTTTTTCACAACAACAACAAAAAAGGGCTTTACTTTAACGTCAATAATCATTTTGTTCGGATGTTGGACGACGTTCTGAAATATTAAAAAAGCGAATTGTGGCTCGTGCATCGAAGCGGCGTCACTGAAAAGATTCTTTGATATTCGCTTTGAAATGAATTCTTATATTTATTTTAATGTGAAGCATGTGATCTCCCTCTTAAGTAAAAGAGTCTTTTCTTTTTAGTAAGTGTATGTAAAGCTCCTGAACGCTGCTCAGGCACGATGACTTTGCAGCACGTTCGTCTGGTCCACATGCACAAACTCTGCTCTGTTATCACAAAGTTTCACTTACATGTTTCCCATCCATGCACATGTTCAATCTGTAGTTCAACTGGTCTTCAACAGTTAAATAAATAGTTATATTAACGTTGATGATCATGATTTTCTTCCATGTTGTTTCGTCTCTGCAGCCCTGGGTTGAAAATCTGATTGTAGATCTGTTCTTTCGGATGATAGTATTGTTTTAAACCAGTGGAATTGAAAAAGCAAAAGGAATAATCCATACTTTTAAGTAAAAAAACAAAACCCCACCCTGCTCCACAGACTGAAGAACGCTTTTAAAATGCCCCGAAAATGCAAATTTAATCTAATTTTATTGACTTTTTTGTCGTTCTCTCTCATCAGATCTGTGTCGCATGAATCAGGACTTCATAATCTCATTGCTCCACAGTTCCAGGAGGCTGCACACTTGTTGTTTTAAATGAACTCTGTCCCTTTCTTGCTTCTTTCAGAGTGACCGTTTCCAGTCAGGCGTCCCCGCAGACTTCTATCGCTCCAAGGCGCAGACTTCAGCTCAGAGGTCGCCTCCCTCCGGCTTTTCTCCTCTTTCTTCCTTCTTGCCTGCGCAGAAGCAGAGACCTCCAGCCGACCAGCTCCTCACCGCGCAGGCTGAGCGTGACCTTCTCCTGGGCGCCCTGAGGCAGTATCTCTCCGGGCATCTATCCCTGTATCGCGGGGGGATGGACCCCGGCGAGCAGGAGGCCCCGTCGTCCCGCCTGAGGCCCTTCTACAGCAGCGGAATAGAAAACCCTGGGCTCAAGAAAGAAACGTCCAAATCCAGACTTCTGAAGACGGGAAGAACTCAGGGGGCTTCAGTCAAGGACCCGCTGACGTCTGTGGACGGTATGAGTTTTAATGCGTAAACACGGACAACATGAGATGTTTATTTCACGTTAAAGTTTGCTCTACAGCTGAAAGTTCGATCAGTGCCATGTATAACAGAAGATCATCATGTGGTGACAAACACTGCATCGCTCACAGGAAGACACTCGACATGAATAACAAAATAAAATATTTAATTTCTTCAAAAAACCCAATATGACTCCTCCAAAATTTTCCGCAGGTTTCATGTCCGCTGTATTTTCTCCTTCACGTTTGGAAGGAGAGGGTGAGGCAAGGGGTATTCAGTTAGTTGCAATCTGCAACCTCAACACCAGATGTTAGCGGCATCATTGAATGCAGCAGAATCATTGAAACGACGTTGCTAAAGTCTTTGTGGCATGTCACAACCATTTAGTAGCTGTTCTGTCACACAATCCTCGTCAATAGATGTAGTTTGCCATATTGTGGCCGATGTTTTTCCAACGTTAACCAAACGTTCATTTGGAGTCTCGTTTCTGTTCACCTGATGAATCTAATCTCGTTTTTTGCTCCGTCTTTGGTCCCCACCAGCTCCACCAGAGGAAAACGTCTGGCTCATTAGCTGCTAAATGCTCCGCAGTGTTCACCAGCTAGTCTCTAACTGTGTCTGTCTGGCTGTTTGCTGCTGAGCAGGTAGTCTGCAGGGAGGTTTTCTGGAGCCGCTCGCTGCGGCCTAGAAACATTATGAGAGCGATGAGAACCGAGAACGAAGCGCACGGTCGCAGAGTTGCAGTCGAACGGATAAACAATGAGCTGAAGACTCTCTGCAGGGTCATCACGACGTCTGATTTGATGCGTTGTTGGGATAAAAATATTGATTACGGCTGATTTATGGACTCCAGGACAGAAACTAAGCGGTGTCGAGTCAGTGGAGATTGTATTTTCTGTTGACTCTCACGTCTGTGTCTCCTCCAGAGAAGTTCATCGAGAAAGTTTTGAAGAACGTCGGCAGGCAACACGTGGACGTCGATAACCTGACGCCGCAAGACCTGGACCAGCTGTCCCGCCTGATAGCCGACGCTCTGCAGGTGGTCGACCAGAAACAGGGACTAAACAGAGGCCTGAGCAGAGTTAGACCTGGTCCAAGAGACCTGGAGGGAGAGATGAACAATATGGAGGATGAAGAGGAGGAGAAGGAGGAGGCTGCTGCCAGAGATGAGGAAGAGGAGAAGTTGCTTGAGAACGCTCCAACAGTGAAACCACAGGAGATCACTCCCGCGGTGCCGGCAGCACTTCAAGGTAATTTTTACAGATTCATTTTTTACACAATTTAAGTATTGAGCAAAAGCTGGGAAGCCTGGGATACACACACATACTGTAATCATGTAGGTGGGATTAAACAGTATGAAAATCAATGCAGACAATAAACAGGCGTCCCATTTAGCTCGGCACAAACACAGCCGGCTTTAACGGTCTGCACTGAGACTCCAACAACTCCAATGAAGCTTAAATATGGCTGAAAATAATGAACCATGATGAGAAATTATTAAAGCTGATGTTTTTTCAGCATTAGTTAAAAATGAATTTACCACATTCAGTCAAATATTAAAGAAGATGATTTTTAAAAAAGTCCTTGAAATTTTGGAGAGCTGTCCTTGAGTTCTTTGTTCACATTTTGATTTGGTTTGTTTCCGTACGAATTTCATTTCATCTCTTCTTCCCCATCAGAGCGCCACGTGGATACAGAAGAGCACGGTGTGAAGGACGAGGTGAGCGTTCAGCTCATAATGTCATTATGAGCTGTTACGTAATGTTCTGCACGATGATGGACTGCAGCCCTCAAGAGAACTGAACGTTGTGTTTGACGTCAGCTGCTGTACGAGAGGTGAAGTGACTGTCCTCAGAGCAGGAGAGAGAGAAACACTTCACAATAAAGAAACATGTTTAGATTATTTTGCATAAATCTAACTCATGGGAATATGAACAGCAGTTATTCTAAAGCAACTAGAGGCAAGGCATAAAGATGGATCAAGAAAGGAAACAGTGATATGAAAGGACACGTTTAAAGTCTGTGTAAAGAATAAATAAGACCAAAGAAGAAAGAGTTATTAAACCACCAAGCCAAATTTGAGTGATTCAAACTATTTTTTATTTATGAAACTAGGTGTCAAAATCAGTCATCAGACCAACTTTGAAACACTCTGAGCTGAGATGAATTTAATCTCCGTCTCTCTGCTCAGGGTGGCCTCAGCGTGTCATCGAGCCACCCTTTAAGGACCGCCCACAAAATCCTGAGACTGAAAAACTGGTGAAAAACTGTTTTTTCACGTGTTTTCAGCAACAATCTTTGTTTTTTGAAAGAATTGCCTTTACACTGACTTTAAATAAGATGAAATAGAAGATAAAATTCTAATACATTTTTATATCGCGTGAAATATTAAACCCTCATAAAGGTTGGAAGAGACTTCTCAGGACCGATTTATTGATTTCGTTGGTTTAAACTCAGGTGAGGCGTTTTTAAAGCAGTAAAAGTGAACGCTGCTAACAACAGAAGAACCACTCAGGTCACACTTTACTGATTGGTATGACGATATGATCATATTATTTATTAACGGATTTAGCACAGAACAAGCTGCAGATGACTTGTATCTCCACGGACAGCGTCTCGGTTTGAATAGACCAGATGAAAAACTGGTTTTCCTCAGCTGGTCCTGCTGGTTTTTCGGGCCGGTTCAAAGCTCTCTGGAACCTCCTTCATCTTTCTTTTACCAAAAAAAAAAACAAATCAGATCTTTAGGTGCTACCAGGCAGAAGAGGTTTAATCAAAGTAGGGTTCTGGCTCCGTAGCTCCGCCGGCTTTTGGATCTTGACAAGCCGAGCAATTACCCCGAAGCTAGCAGCAAAGGGATAATAGCATATTATAATCCTATTCAGACAGGTTGGCTGCTCTTTGATTCAAGGCAATTATTTCCTCATGCTCGTGGCTGTAGATTGCCAACACGCTGACATCACTTACAGGAAAACTCCCACCAGTTCAATTTAAGCTGTTGGACAAAAGATCTTGATTGAACAATGTCTCATTACTCAAGTCTGATGTCTGCGTATGTCATTAGAGCGATACACCAGTGAGTAATTAGTCTCACAGATGTGTCTAAAGTTCTTGAAATCCGAATCATTTGTCATGACGTTGAGTTATCTGGAGGTCTTAACTTCCCCTGCCAACGACGGAGAATTAAACTCGTGAATACGGCGTTCAGTTTTTCGGAACGCACGCCAGTAACATCAAAATATAAATAACCATATCAATATTTGAACTCGGCACTGACAAACGGGTTAATTGTCTTGAGTTTAATCAACTTTAAATAATCATTGTTTGCATTAGAAATGAATCTGTCTGCTACTTGTTTGATTATTTGAACAGCAAATGTCAGTCACAAGTTACAAGAACACAAAGCGGTGTGTTCCATTCAACCAGCACCAATGTCGGGCGATGTTGGATTGGGTTGAGGTCAAGTTTTTCTCAGATGAAGTTTAAGTTCACAGGTCCGAGTCCGTCCGTCTCTTCTGGTCGTGCAGAAGTCACTCACAGTCATCAAACGTTTCCTTTTTAGCACCACGCAGGTGTTTTCACTTATTCTGTCTGATTGGGCCTGAAGGTGGGCGGATCTAGAGAACACGATGACACCAATCACGGTGCAGATTGATGAAGGTGTAGCGTAGTCCTGCAGTCCTAACAGGTGCAAAAAGAAGATGTCAATCAAGAGTTTGCCGACGCCCACGCGGCCCTGTGAAGAGGTCTAATGAGGCCTGTAAGTGAAAACAGCTGCGGGGGTCGTGTTGACGTGCTGAGGCTGTAAATGCTTAAAATGGACCTCAGCAGTCGACATCAATGCTTTCTGTTTCTTCTTCCAGCCGGGGAGTGAAAACCTGTTCACCAAACTTCTCGCCTACCTGGACAAAACTTCCTTCGGCGCCTCTCCTTCGGCGAGAAACCTGAACGATGTCTCCGTGGAGACGCCCCGGGGACGACAGGTGGGTCTGGAAAACGTCCAGAGTCGGACCAGCGAGGCAGGGGTGACGGTGCAGAAGAAGGACGCCACCCAGTCCGTGGAGGAGGTGTCGGAGGTGGAGGGCTGGATCAAGGAGGTGGCTCCGCCTCCCGCCTCGCTCGTGTACGACGAGCCGCACAAGAAGACGATGCACGTGCCCGAACTTCAGCTGGACGTCAAAGCCGGCAGGAAGAAGGCGGACGACGACGTCTTTGGCTACGTCATCACCGACACAGAGTGAGTAGGAAGCAAACATACGCACAGGTGGAGCAGAGGCAGCATTAATAAATTCTCACACAATTTTTAGAGAGCAAAATATTATAAACACGTCTCTGAATAATGCAACGCGATTCAACAACACCATGAAGCACAACCTCGAGTTAAATCAACAGCTTTCAATAAAACCTAAACATTCGAGGAGCGTTTTATTACAGTGGTTGAGATGTAAAATTAAATAATAAATATTAAATAATAATAAATAAAAGACAGTGCAATGATTTCTTAATTTCAAATATTTGGAGATTTCCACAAGCAACAAACAAAGTGATCAGTGTTTTTTAGAGGATTCTTGTCTTACCGTACTTCATGAATTCAAATTACACAAATCATCTTTGTCGTGATCATGTAGAGCTATGGTGGAAAGTTGTAATGAAATAAATCAATAAAAGTAAAAACATCACTACTCACTCACTTAGATCAGAGATGTCGTGACTGTGATAAACAGGTTTTAATTTAGTGTGATTTAGTCTTCATAGAACACGTTTCCTTTTGTCTCTGTCTCCGCAACAATCAGCAGTGATGACAGATATTTTCTTCTCATCGTGATGGAGGCAGGAAATGTGTTTCCCTCCGCCTCAGATATAAATCTGTTTCTTTGTCATTGCTATCAAGGAAAATCTGGTTTCTCATACGTCACAAAACAGGTGAACCTGCCGTCATCCTGAGCAAGTTAATGTCAAATATCACCCAGGATGCAACAGCAGGACGTCTTCTTCTTTCGTTCTTCTTCACACCAAGGGCAGAGTCATTTTTGAATCCCTTTTTAGAAACGGTTGCCGTGGCGTTCGAAGCTTCTTCTCTTTTAGCTGCAGCGGTTGTGATCCTGACTGAAGGCCTTCGGTGGTGCGCTCCTTTCTTTTCTTTACGTCATAGAGACAGAGCGTCTTTGTGGTGTTTGTCGAGCTGCTGCCGTTTTTTTATCCAGGCGTAACATGAGTATGTTTTTTCTCTTTGTCCTGCACCTGAATTTATAGAATAAATGAGCGAGTGAATTTCTTTCCGCTCTGGTTTTCTAAAGCTGCATTTAGTCAGGATCAAGTTTTCCTCTTTAGAAGAAGAAGAAGAAGATATACTTTATTAATCCCACAGTGGGGAAATTGTCTTTTCACTCTATTCTTTCACATGCATTTTTTTTAATCCGGACACATACACATGCAGTACACGGCATAGACATGCAAATGTGGAGAGAGATGGTGGAGTGAAGGGCAGCCGGCCAGACCAGCGCCCCACTGAGCAGTTGGGGGGGGGTCGGTGCCTTGCTCAAGGGCACCTCGGCAGTGCACAGGAGGTGAACTGGCACCTCTCCAGCTACCAGCCCAACTTCCATATTTTGGTCCATGTGGGACTTGAACCGGCCACCCTCCGGTTCCCAAGCCAAGTCCCTATGGACTGAGCTACTGCCGCCACTGGTGTTATGTGGTGGCTCGCCGGAAGTGGACCCAAAAATGCAGAGGAGCAGAGTTTGCCAAATAAGCAGCCGTTTATTAGACCACGGGAAAAAGGGGCAGGGGGGTGTCACAGGCGCCAGGAAGGCAGCAGGGGCAGGGGAGCTCACAGGGGGAGCTTGAGCCGGGGAAGAGGTAGGGAGAGGCCGTCGAGGGGTTTAGGCTGGGGCGGACTGGTGCAGAAGCCTGGTGGTGAGGAGGGCGAAGAGCAGAAATCCAAGTCAATACTCAGATAAATCTCAGTTTACAAAGTCTTATGAGGAGCCTAGTTGATCTACCACGACGCGGTGACAATCTGGCAGCAGCATGCAGGAGGCCAGCCTGTAAATACTGCTCGAGATGATGATCCGCTTCAGGTGTGTGCAGACAGCTCCACAGCACCACACCCATCCCTGTAACGAGAGCACCTGGAGCCCAACCCCCAGCCCAGACACCACACTTTACTCTATAAATCTGCTATTATCAACGCAGTGCTGGGGTCAAACACAGCATGAAACTGTTATGTTGACATTCAAACCAGTCGGTGTGCAGGTGCAGGATGCACTTCTGGCGAAAAGACAACAACATGTTGATGCTGGTTAAAACATAATATAGTCTATCTATGGCAGGGATGTCCAAAGTCAGATTCTTTAGATTTCATGTGACCCGAAGCTTCTTTTTTATAATATATTATTTTTGGCCTGCTAGGATTGTCAGATACTGTACGGCTGGAAGATTTGACTTTTTTCGTTTGACATGATGAAGCATTTTGAACCTTTAAGGACATAACTGCTGCTGTTATATCTGTAGATGTGACACAAAATATAATTTAATGAGCAAGAGTGACACGTTTTAAACTCTGATGTTAACAGACTTTGCATTACTCATTATAATTCATGTTTAAAATGAACACGAGGTTTCAGATTTGTATCAAGTTTAACGTGTTCATACAATTTATTGTTATCTGACTCCAGACGTGAAAGAAAGGAAGCATTTTAGATTTGTTCACGTCTGATTGGATTTTGTTACACTGCCATTAAAAAAAGATAATTGTGACAATGAAAACAAAGTTGTTAGAGATCACTGCATGTGTATGTGACTTTTTTAAATGTTAGTATTTAAAGGCATCTTCACATGTCGAATCTGTCCCTCTTTAAAAAAAGTTTGGACACCCCTGCCCGATATGAACCTTTCTTGCTCTGCTTGGAAATTTATGCATTTTAAAAAAATGATGATTTCACATCAATCGCTGCAGAACAGTACACGGAGCATCAGGGTTGCAGATTCAAGCACCTGTAAAGATTCTGCGAGTCTCTGAGTGGACAGGATACACCAAAAAAAACAAACACTGACTCTATCGTTGGTTTTTCAAGCTTCACGTCTCATGGAGATGAAGCTTTGTTCCCACTGCGGAGCAAACACAGTCCGTCAGCAGAAGCTTCTCTGACAGGTGGTGTTACAACAATCTGTAACTTCATGAAAGACTCTGATCAGAGGTGCACAGATGGAAAGTTTAAGACGCCCTCGGTCATTTCTTTCTCAGCGCGCATGTCGGTGAACTCGCGGCAGATTCCTCTCCAACCCGGTACAGTAATGCTTTAAAGTGTCTCTTGACATTTTTTGCGAGATTACCGGAGCCTCAAAGGAAGCCAGAACTCGTCCTTGACAGTTCGCAAATCTCTCCTCGAGAGAGAAAGGGAGCGAAGTGCAGCGTGAACCACAACATTGAAGAAAGAAAAAAAGCCACTTTAAGACTTTGCAATGCGCCAGAAAGCAAGAGGCTCTTTATCAACGACACAAAGCTTCTCCTGCACAAGAACGATCTGGACAGGCACATTTCTGACCAAGTCTTTTCTTGTTGTTTGAGCAACGACGAAACCAAGAACCCTCCATGATGTAAAAGACACTTTGTTTACAGCCGCGTCTGACTGCAGGGAAGCTGACGGAGAGCTTGTTCACCTGGCTGACCTGGTGAAAATGTCACACTCTTTCAGCAAGAGCCCGGGTCAGATGAGTTCTCCACAGAGCGTCTCTGATTTGTACCGCAGAGTGCACGCTCTTTATTCTGCTCTCTATCAATGTCATGCTGCGATTTGACAGGAAGGTCAACAAGGTTCTTCCAAACTGACCATTTCCAAGTCTCCCTGTGAAAGTTTTCAGTGTCTCTGTATCAAACAATCATCTCCGGACGATGCAGCACGATGATGATGTAGCTCGTGTTCTTTTTTTATGGAGATTAAAACGTTGAATCCTCAAACTAACTAAACTCGGAGCACCTTTGACTTCATGTCACACTCTGTCCTACAAGCTGCTCCAACTAATCATCCGAAATTAACTAATCCCTGTCATGCACCGATGGAAACTTAGAAGGTGACCGCAGGGGTCGGGAATCGAACAGATGATCTTCTGATTAGTGGACGACTCGCTCGAAATTCTTATGTTTGTCGTTGGTAGGAGACAAAAGCGAAAGTTTCATGCTTTTGCTTTGCGATAACGAAGCCTCTGGTGGTTGCCTGGCAACCTCATGATGTCAACAACACCGCAGCATGTTTTCATGTTTTTACACGAGATGTAACTTTTTACGGTTTAACTTTCCTCTGTAAGTCGCTTTGGATAAAAGCGTCTGCTAAATGCAATGTAATATAATGTAATATAACTTTTTGTCTGATGTGATCCATTAAATCCAGATAGCTGAACCTCAGAACATGGACATGTCTGAGCTTTACATCTGATAAATCGTATTAACTTTAAGCAACACGTGAAGGAGTTTGTTTAGAAAAATAAAAATACCTGCATCCGAGCACGACTCCGGTTACAGTAACGCCGCAGATCAGATGCAGAGTTCTGACATTTCGGCTGATGGCAGGAAGCTCCTGGTGGTTTCAGCGCATCACCTCCTCCTGCGGACGTGGGTGGAGGAGGAGGAGGAAGAGGAGGAAGACAGGGTGATTCATCACAGCTGGAGGAAAACACCTGCTCCCCAGCACACACACACACACACACACACGCTTTTGTTTGGGCCACCTCTTAACCCTTCGACCCATAAATGCTTCCCCCTCGCCTCACCTCCCACACACACAGATACACGCCTGATATCACCCCTGTGATGTACGTCTCTGCTCATAACCTTTTTAAAATCTCCTGATAGTGAAGTGCTGCTCAGTAAACATGTGTTCACGATCTGAACATGTAAAACTGCCAAAACTAAATGGATTTTACTCCCTAATTATCTTGATTAATAAGAGGCAGTGCACGGTGATTAGCCGGGAAAAAAAATATATTTTATTTTGAAACCCTGAGATCAATAATAACCTATAATTATGTCAAATCTGTTACCTTCCGCTGGAACATTTTGTATCGTCTGCCAGTTCATAAACAAGCCTCAGAATATTATGTGAGGTTCATGCATGCACACATACGTGACATGAACACGGTAGATGTGGTGCACCTTAATTAACTTTAGTGTCAACATATTGCATCATCGGTTTTAGGAGCTAACGATTCATGCACCGACTTCAGGGAAAGTTTGGGGTTCAGTATCTTCGACATGCAGACCGGAGGAGCCGGGGATCGAACCGCCGATCATCTGAGTATCAGACCTCCTGAGCCCTGAGGCGAAATGTTTGATTTCACATGTTTCTCATGACTTACTGTAACTTACCCGAGCAAAAATCACAGAAACAGATTGATTGATAAGATCATATCTTGAATTTTTTAAGTTGTTTTGAATCTAATGCTGCAAAATATGTGATGGAACTCGTTTTATAGTTGATTTGAGATGGAGACATTTCTGTATCATGACACATTCAGTCATTAGTGCAAAAATTATGAAGACCTGAAATTCTTAAATTAGTGCCTGGACGTGTTTTTACTTAAAAACAACAAGCAGGTTCTTTAAGACTAATAAGAAAGGAGAAAATTCACCTGTGAATATAAATGAGTTGAAGGTTTTCACGTGTTTGCTGCTGATTTGTTTGGCGGTGACTTCACATGAGTTAAATCTTGATCTTCTCCTTGTTGTCTGGATCTTTTCTTCTTTGTTTGAACCCGCCTGGTAACAGGACAAAGATGAAAAGTGTTTTTTTTTTTACGTTTAGTCATAAAAGTGGATGCAGGTGGACTCACTCCTAATGTCTCTGACAGGAAAACACGTTCTCCACATGTATGTACGCGTGAACACGTGCGATCACACGCAGCAACACGTGGAGCACCTGTGGAAATCACATGGGCTTCACAAATTATTCCAAATCCACGTTTTCCATCCACGTGTTTCCCGTGTCATTCTGCACACCTGGTTTTTCTGTAAAGGGAAACAGCCTCCGACTATTCTGGACTGTTGTGATTGATCAACACATTTACACGTCTGTTGCTTTTCCAGTAACATGAATTCATTTTAAATTTGTTATAAATGACAGAAACATTCAGAAAGGAGTTCGGTGCAGATGTTTTAGCTCATAAAGAAACATGATTCTGATTGTGCCCATCCAGATGTTTAAACATTTCATTGGGTACTTTGGCTGCAGTAGCTCAGTCCGTAGGGATTTGGCTTGGGAACCGGAGGGTGGACCAGAGTATGAGAGGTGGACCGGTATCTGGAGAGGTGCCAGTGTCCTTGATCAAGGCTCAGAAACCCGACAAACTGTTCTAGTCTTTCTTCTGCTGAACAGCCAGGAGATCACAGCTCAGATGTTTTCATCCATGGACTCTAAATGACTCTTTAGTTTTTGGACTGAAGTTTGGAATCCGTTGCCTTTGGATCCAAAGTTGTGTCTTTTTGTATCTAAAGACAGTGGACGGTGCAGCCTCTTGTCGTCTTTACACTTAAAATGTGTAAGAGCCCAGCGATAGCAGAGATAACATAAAATCAATCAAAGGTGCTCTGTGTGTGCTGCCGCTGTTCCAGCTGTCGTATCCCTGCATGCTGCAGAGCTGATGTAAAAGCTGCTGTTAGCACTGAGGCTCTGCAGGCGGGTGGAGTGATCGCCGGTGTCACATCTGAAGCAGCCGCTCTGCAGCGAGGAAGACTCGTGACTCGTGACTCATACCGTGGGCTGCTGTCAGCTCTCGAGGCCGAGGAAGGAGAGACATCATCTGCCGTCTGCAACTTTTTCCACGCAGACAATCGAGTTTTCATTTAGCTGTTATTATTATTTAAAACATATTTAATATTCTATCAAGATGTTCATCACATCGCACAGACGTGAAATGCATTTTTTATACTATTTATGGCTGAGGTTTGACAGAGGAGGCTGTTTTTGACTGTCCTCCCCGTCTTCTTCAAGGATTCTCAGCCAACAGTTTGTTTGGCGTCGCTTTTCTTTTTCCTCTGCGCACCGTCAGCATCTGAAGCTGTTTTTTTTTTTTTTTTACCCTGTAGCTGATTCTTTCACATCGTAACAAAAGTCGTAGTTGGATGACGTGAAGCAGCGTGGGATCACGGGAGCAGCGTCTTCATTGTTCAACCACTCCAGGCAGAAATCATCATCACGCTCATAAATTTGTAACATTAAAATGTTTTTAATTCACGTTCGCCGACTTCCTTCCTCGCTCTCTGGACGCGATAGCAACTAGAGACAAGACGCCGCCGACACCATTACTTTCTAATTCAATTTTGGATTTCTCTGGAAACATTTCAACTCAACAAAATATTTAAATTAGACATTTTAACTTCAAAACACACCTCTCAAAACGTTCCATGATAATTAGAGAACATATTTTGATTAATAGAGCTGTTTTTACATATGTATGTGTATATAATTCAATTCAATTTTATTTGTATAGCCCAAAGTCACAAAGTACATTTGCCTCGGAGGGCTTTACAATCTGTACAGAGAATGACACCCTCTGTCCTTAGACCCTCGGTTCGAGTGAGGATTAATTAAGATTACCGTCTGTGTAAACGCAATTCTGAAATTTCCTTCAAGATACATAACATATGTTCAAACAAAACACGTGAAAAGACTTTGAACGATATATCACTGAAATGTGGAGTCAGAGGTTCAAACAGTCTCGGGATTTTGTGGGCGGTCCTTAAAGGGTGGCTCGATGACACGCTGAGGCCACCCTGAGCAGAGAGACAGAGATGAATTCATCTCAGCTCAGAGTGTTTCAAAGTTTAGTCATGTTCAATTTCTGAACTCATATTTATTCTGACTTTACACAGACTTTAAATACAGAATTCAGAAACAAGGAAGCAGACAACTGCCAATTTCCATAATAAGATTTTTTTTAAAAAAAGAAAAAGTGAGTTCACACAGTTTTTCCTCTCATCAGTTATCCGAAGATGATTCCTGGTGTTGAGGGAGGGGACGTGCATGCTGCAGCTGTCTGGAGGCGTCTTCTCTTCTGCATTTGAATTCAGCAGAGGGAGGTCAGATGAGTCCACAGCAGATAGGAAGCAATTAGCTTAGAGTTCGGATATTGAGCTTTAAACGTGGTCTCCCAGCAGACACACACACACACACACACACACACACACACACACACACACACACACACAAGCTGTTTTAATTGACTACATAATTTGTTATTGCTGCCGTTTTTTCTTCACGGTTTGGTGAAACGTCTAAATTCTGTCCTGATAGATTTTAGTCTGGCTGTCATGCAAACACCTCCTGTCATAGTTTTACAACTATTAATTCAATTCAATCTATTCGCCACACTTCAACCTTTAACTGTGTGGTTTTTGTTTTATGCTTTCAGGGTTCACGCTGACATTAGTTTCTCGTCATTTAGCTCGAATAAGCCGGCACGCACGAACACAGCAGAGGTCGCTCTCGTCGTGGAATATTGCCAAAGTCATTTCATCTGTTAAACGGCTGTTCAGAGTTCTCCGACCTCGTCTCTTCCTGTCAGCACACGCTTAAAGCTTAAAATGAGGGAGCGGGAAGTGACGATGACGAGCGTTACGTGTGTGACCCCGCCTCACCTCGCCACTTCACACCTCTTCACCCCGTCTGGGCTTTTTGTCGTCCGTCTCATGTTTGATATCTGTGCTCAGATTAATCTTTTGTTCCATCTGCTCTCAATATGTTCTTCTTCTTTGTTGCATTCCTCAAAATGATTCACCTGTCATGGAAATATTAACGAAGGCAGGGGCGGATGTTTTCAGCGCAAAGTACAGGTTGTGATTTTGTGAAATTAGGGAGTGACAAATTCTAAAAAGCTTCACTCCGACACATTTGAATTTCAAAAAATCTCCGTTTGCCCTCGTCAGTGTTTACCTGAAGCTGCCAAGAGACGGATCTAAACGGATCCTCACAGTTTTGCCTAATCGTCTCAGCAAGCACTTCAAAGTTTCATGACATTAACGAGCAGAGAAAATTATTTACATATTATGGATATTCAAATAAAAACTGTCAGCCTTAAAATTAAAGGTTAGAACTTCAAGTGGTTCTTCATGGTAATCCCAGTAAAAATAAAATAAAAAGCAGAAATGGAAATGTTCTCCAAAGCACCAAAAAGTCCTGCACTCGTGACTTGGAGAACTTTTTTTGGGGGGGGGCATTCAGTTATGCAAAGAACCTTAAACACCAAAAAATACGACAGACAGGTTCTCCAAACTAAAAATGAAGGTTCAAGTTAGAACCCAGAAGTGGTTCTTCATGGTGATTCCAAAGAGGAACCTTGTTGCAGCCGTGTTGACCTATTAGTTCTTCAAAGAACCAGTAATTAGTCTTGCAAAGAACATTTAAAGGATTATTTAATTAAACATAAAAGTTCTTCAAAAGCACCAAAAGTCTGACTCTTAAACAGCACAAAAGGTTCTCCAGAGAACTCTCTGTAGCACTGACCATGAACCAGTTTTTCTAAATGTTTAGTGTTTAAAGACCACAAAGACTTTTTGGGAAGCTGAGCTTTAATTGACCAAAAATAAAGTCTGTGCTTAGAGCATGAGAAATCCTCTTTCCACTTCACCTACCAGAGATTAATATTGTTGCACGTAAAATAAAACATAAGTTTGCCAGTTTCCCAAGAGGTCGGTGGTTGGATTCAATAGTTTTTGACTTTACAGCGAGCGTCGACTGTAGAGTTTAATTTGATTTAACATTTTCTTCATCCCCTCTCCTCTCCTTCTACCTGCCTGCTCTTCTTCCTCATCAGTGGGCTCCAGACAGACGAAGGCCTCCAGCTGATGGAGATCCTGGCACGCAGGGCTAAAATCCAGATGACGGACTTCGCCGAGCTCTCGTACGTATTATTGTTTTTCTTTTTTAAATCTCGCTCCTGCCTTCTCACAGAGTCAGCACTGCACTGGCCCTCTAACCTAAAGCTTGGATTTTCTCTCCAGGTTTAAATCATTTAATTTTCCACCTGTGTAACATAAATAAAACCTGCACAGGTTTGCTGCCGCTCTGAATAATCTATTGCTGCGGAGATGGTTGGTTGGTTGGTTCTCACCTGTTCTGGTTAAAAATGCAGATACATAAATTCTGTTCAAACAAAGCTAGCTCGCTGGAAGTGACACGATATTTTCACGAGCATAAATCCAGATGCTTTTATACTTCTGGCTTGAGCATTTTCTATTTTTTTGCTGTGGCCCATTGAAATAAACGGCAGACGATCTCCAGCTTTGAAACATGGATGTAGTTCATCAGTCTGATATGCCCATGATCATGATGTTGACACAGGATGTTCATCCAACAGCTAAAAGAAAGAAGCAACATTCCTCCTTAAGTCAGTGTAGCATAGAAATGATAGCGGATATGTTATTTTAAGGTGGTATTGTTGCATAATGTCGTGTCAAACTTTATGTTTAAACAGTTGGAGTTGTGCACGTCACCTTTTCGGTCCCTGTAATGGTTTTCAGTCCTCACAGTGTGAGTGGGCGTCCAGGTTTGGGGTCAACACAATCTATAAAACCAGCACTTAGACATACAGCTCAGGAAGCTAAAAATACAGTAAAGTATTATAATGTTCATAATGTCCTTCTGAAAGTCTGTGTCCTGTGATATAGCAGCGCCTCTGGACTTGTAGCTGTGCCAGCTGACAGACGGCCAAGCAGTTGAAGTAAATTAAGAATTACATGTGGAAAAAACTTCAAGTTCATCACTGTAACACTTGAAAATCACAAAGGACTCCACACTCCAGACTAGAAATACCGAAGAGCCAAAGGTGTGTGGATGACTCAACGCGTTTATAGTGCGCTGTACGTCAACCGCCGTGCACCTGCGGGCTCATGTGGGCGTCCGTTTTCTCGAAGGGCATCGCGCGCTGAAACTTCGGGTATCCCCTCGTGGAAGATGAGCAGCCGTTCGAGCTCAGCATGTCAGATCTGAGCGGGCGAACCAGTGGGATCAAAACAGAGAGCAATGAAATCAGAAGTGAGGAGAGGAAAGAAAAAGAGCAGAAATCCAAGGACGTCGCCTGATTTTCATTCCGTCGACATTTCTTCCTGCTCCGAGGGCGGGATGAAAGCAACGAGGGCCGCCCGTCCTCGATATTGACACGTCGGTGTCGAGCTGCCGCTAACTGCAATCATTTATTAACGAGACCCAACTCCGCCTGAACCCTCGATCTCGACTTCTCCGTGACTTTCTCCGTCTCTCACTCACTCTGTCGTGATTTATTCCGATGGATCATCTCTTCTTCCACCCGCTCCTTTCTTAGTGCGTCTCAATCTATTTCTGTCCTCTCTCTTTCTCTCTCTTTACTTTCACTCTCTCTGAGTTGTTGTTGGTGACTTTGCAGTGGGGTTGTGAACATTTTCAATGTAGTGAGCTGCAAAAGCAAAAGAAGATGTGCTGCGTTGGTTTGCAGTCAGTGTACAGACAGTTGGATTCCAGCTCGGGTCCTTGACCGTCAACGCTCTGCTTGTAACTGAGCGTTCATCAGCAGAATTAGCATTATGTGAATTTGTGTTAGTACCCAGCTCACTTAGGGAAGAGAAAGACGTATTTTTAAATTATTTATTGTCAGAAGTTCAGATTAATATTCCAACAAATAAAGATTACAAGTGCGAGGAAATGCTGCTCGAACCAAAGAACCCAAAAAGAAAAAGAGAAACCGCATCACCCAACTTTTATTTTGAAAGAAACAGGACAGCAGCAGCATTTATCGTCCGTATTAACGAGTTAACATCCTCAACTCATCAACTTTGGTAACTTAGTTCGTCAAAATGCATCCTGTGGATTGGACGGACGGACTGGGTGCTGCTCCAATCACGATCCTACAGCTCTTCAGGAAGATAAGGGCGGAGCCACACCTTATGAGCTCGAGCCAATCAGGAACAAGGGACCACACGCCTAATTTAGCATACACAAACGCTACAAGAAAGGTTTAAATGTAGGAGTGTTGGTGGCAGCTGTATGTTTATTTGTTAGAAAATATAATACTTGATGATTTCACCTCTGACCTGGAGGTAAAACTAAAAGTATCTGGAACATTCACAGGAAACATTCACAGGAAAACTTACAGGTAAAAATCATTTGCCTCTTTTTTTTTCTAACTTCGAATTCGTGATGATCTTTTGTGTTTCTACCCCGACTGAGTTTTAAAGTGTTAATCCTGATAGTTGTAGTGGTCAGCACTTGTTGTAATAAACTGGGTTTAACCACACACACACACAAACACACACACACGCACACACACACACACACACGACTCGTTGCTCTGTCTTCTTCCGCCTGCAGCTGTTAAACGAGAACGAGCCGCGACCTTTTTGTTTTTGTCCTTTTCTTCTTTTTTTTAAATGCTTTACCACTTTCCAATTACTTTCCTCCGTGGTTGATACCGTGCACTCGTTCATCAAAGCACACGCACACACACACACACACACACACACACACACACACACACACACACACACACACACACACACCTTTTCTCTCTGCATGATGACTATAGCCGTGTGTGTGTGTGTTAAAAAGAACACACAGCATTACAAAAGTATGTAAAGGTAATTAACACATTAAATATGTTGGACAATAGTTGCTGAAAACCAGTTTTCAGTCTCAGGATTTTGTGGGCGGTCCTTAAGGGGTGGCTCGATGACACACCGAGGCCACCCTGAGCAGCATCTTGCATGATCTGATCACATGAAACTGTGAAATATTAAATTCCATATGAACAGACAAGCTGGCTGACTGTAAACACGAACACGCTGTAGTGAGTGGAAAGTGGAATTATTTGTTATTATCGAGTAATGATTTTTCAGTCACAGGCGCTCGGCGTCGGCCAGCGTTGATTAGATAATGTGTTTGTCCTCGCGGAGTGCAGCGTCGAGATGAAACTTTTTACAGCGTTAAACTGATTTAAGAGCTGGTAGTGTTCTCAATTTATACTTGTATACACACTGTGTGTGTGAGTGTGTGTGTGTGTGTGTGTGTGTGTGTGAGGTTTTCATGCTGTAAATTCATTCCACAGTGTCGATAAAGCAGCTTCCAAATTGAATTGAACTTGAGTTGAATCGAATTAAGACAGAGGAGGAAGAATTCATGTGTACGTTCATTTAAGTGTGTGTGTGTGTGGACAGGTGGGGATTGGGTGGCTTGGGGTCGTGTGATTCACACACACACACACACACACACACATACCTTCACACACACACTCTCTCTCTCTCTCCGCCCCCACACCCGGCCTCGTTGTTCCCGCGGCACCTCGCCGTGCTGCTCGGCTGCTGTATTGAGTCCCTGGGTGGCCCGTACTGTTCTCCTGTTCTAATGCACCTTTTGTCTTTGTTCTCCTATTCTGGGAATGAAAGGAGGGAGCTATACACTGGGGAGAGTGATGGATTGGAGGCAGAGAAAGAGAGGGAGCGACAGAGAGAGAGAGATATAGATACAGAGAGAGAGAGAGAGAGAGGGGGAGGAAGCCGGGGGTCTCTTTTGTTGCGAGCGCAGTGAAAGCCCAGCAGGGGGAGCCGCCTTGACAATTTGTCAGAGGCGCCACGCTTATTTTTCCAGGGCCGCCCGGCTCCTCACCGCTGTGGCAACGGCAGTCACCTCCACCAGAAACAAAGGCCTTGCACTGACACCGAGCCCGCTGATTTACCCAGCCTGCCTCTGGCTTTTCCACCAACACCACCAACAAGTCTCGCTGTCCCATTATATTCCCCATTATGGAGATTTACGGTTAGAACCGCGACGCTGTTCTGTCTGTGTTCTGCAGCAGCTCTATACTGTGTGTGAACTAGTTCCCGCTGAAGCTGCAGCAGTAGTTTGAACCCAAGGTGCCATGTTTTTATATTACAAATATTTTTATTTATATTACCTCGAAATTCAAGCTGGCAACTTTGACCAGAATTTATAAAGTTATGCACAAACAGACAGAATGAGACAGGAACGTGCAGCAGTATAAAGATATAATAGAGTTGACATATCTCCATACCTGCAGAGTTTATGAATAATAGACTGAATGCATTCTTTTAAAAAAGCTTTTTGCTGTGCAGGTCAGACATTTAGTTTCTGTCTCTGATTCAAGATTCAAGATTCAAGATTCAAGTTTTTATTTGTCACATGCCTAAAAGTACAGGTACAGTGGCAGTGAAATGAAGGTGACTGTCGCGACTGTGCAAAAAAACACTCAAAAGGATAAAAAGAAAATAAGATAGAAAAGAAGAATAAATAAAATGTAAGATAGAAATAGCAAAACTAGAAAAATAAATAAACTAGAAAATAGATATACACCACATAATGGTTAATATAATTCAACTTTCTTTTACTGTTAAGTACATGCTGTCACTCGAGGAGCTGCTGCAGGAATTTATGTAACGTTAGAGGTGCAGTGTGAAACGTTTTTAACACGAGGCTGTAGCTCTGACGATGCTCTGAATGTTTCAAAGCTCCAATAAGAAGAAAAAAACGTGTGAAACTTTAGTATCACAGTGTTAAAGTGCATCGACGCGTAAACCTGCAGTTGTGAAGTGTTAGATTTGAGGTTGGGAAACGTGTGAAGCGTTTTTTACTGTAACAAACTTTATTCCTCGCTGCATGCATGCATCGTCTGGCCTTAATGGAGAGAATGCACTTTATTACGACGCTCATTGATCACCCGATGTGCTTTTATGAATCTGAAGGACAGCCTGACGTTTGCAGCTCCGCTCGGAAAGCTTCGGATCACCTCAAGGGTTTTTATCAAGAGCTGCAGGGACGGACGACGAGTCAATCACACAAACACGGACTTAACTCGAACTGGTCCCAGCAGGTCGCACTCGATTGTGCACTAAAAGTACTAAAAGCAATCTAAAGTGAGAAAGTGAAATGTTTTTCTTCTTTCCTTTTTATACTGGCTGTATAACACAAGATAAAAACTAATGTTTCTTTTACTTTAAAGTTAAACTGTAACTATTCCTCCTGAAGATCGTTTGATTCTGTCGGGTTCTGGTTCTACAGTCCGCTCTGCGCTCAGATTAAACTGGTGTTTTTCAGTCCACGGTACGTTTAGCTGAATTCTGTCATCAGACCAACCTTGTGTTTTTATTCTGAATATAAAAACACAAGGTTGGTCTGAATGTCTTTAGCAGTTCGGCTCCTTGTGCACTCGACACTGAAACAGGAACCTGTTGGATGCTACGTTCTGTTTTTATTCAACTGTTTTTCTTTCAGTCGTCGAACCATCGTGCAGAGTTTTGTCCTCCAACGCTTCATACAAACTCTATTTGTAAAGAGCATCAAGGACCAATTAAAAAAATATATTGTAGAGTATTCCTCTCAGCTAACTGACTGACTCACGCTTCAGTGGCAGACAAACAGGACAGTTATGTTCTATGTAGCTTTATTTACCCAAAAGATTCGATGTAACGTGCCGCACTGAAAGAAAACAGGAAAATAGTTCCAGTAAAACCGTCCGGACAGTGTTTCATTCACATCCATCTGGATAAATATCTCCAAAACTGGACACGTGAAATCAACTGTCTACTACTGCGATGTGAAAATGTGGATTCTTGGTTAAGTTTTAAGAAATCGTGTTGACTGTAACTAAACTGGGACTACTGTATAAAGTCACAGCTACGGATGTAACGATGCATCGTGACACGATTAAAAATCGGTACAAATGCGTGACGACTCGCATCGGTTGACAGAAAAAATGAATCTTGATTCTTGGTGAATGGGAACCCGCACAGCGCGTGCTCTCACTGGTCAAACAGGCTTCCCGGCGCGTTGCGTGAGCGTGGCGTGTTTGGTCCGTCCTGCACGCGACTTCAAACCCACCGGGAGAGTTTCAGGAGCGAGAGCTTAGCCCGCCAGACTTTGTTTACCTGCTCAGATTTGGACATTTTCCCAGTGTTTCCCTTCTAAACATGCTTCTACATGTGTAAATATGCTACGTAGTTAGTTAGTTTGTCTGTTTTTACGACCGGCAGTTTGCACGGGGTATTTTATTTTGAAAATCCACCGGGTTCTCTTTGCTTTTTCTACGTCTGGCTTCCGCCCGTTTGAGGTGCTCTGTGGAAATTGACGCGTGCTGCTGCAAGTTTTAATGTTTTTATTTTATTGTTATGCACAAAACTTACCAGCCACATTGGCTGCTGATCAAAAAAGTTAATTTAGAGCCTGGTTACGCCTCGTGAGGAAAACTGCACATCACAGCAGTTAACAGCAGTTTACTGTGAGACTGTTTCTAAAGAAAGCAGATATCTGTCATGAGTTCTGTTGTTTAAGATGTAAGTTGCACTTTTTATAAGAGAACACAAACTGTTTGAGAGTTTCTGTAAGAAAAAAATAATAAATATAATAATTTTATTTGGTCATAATTTGTCTGTAGCTCATTTTGATTTTAAAAAATCGTATCGTGAACAAAAAATCGTGACTCGAGTCGTGAGTTGAGTGTATCGTTACATCCCCAGTCATAGCAGTAAACGCGTCCCTCCGTCTCCACTCTTCACCTATTCACCGGGCAACAGCAGTGCAGGCACCTCCAGCCTTGACACCTCACAAAATAGCACCAGATTAGCATATTACAACAACAACAAAAAATGTCTCTGAACAAAGTAGTCCGCGACCTGCGCGACCTCAGCCACTGAGGAGACAACAAAACTTCCCTTCCTCTGACAGTTTCCTCTCGGGGGCCCGGAGCCGGAGCGAGTTCACGGAGCCTGCAGCAAAACTTCCACACTGGCAACATATGAATCATAAAAGTGAGCCTACACACTGTGCCAGGACACAAAACAAACCTGCAGAGTGACTCACACCCTTACGTTGCATTTGGAACAATCCGATACTGATTAGATAATACTGCCGCTGAGCGCTTTCAGCCAAATGGCCTTGGAAATGTTTTTAGCTGCTGCGGCGGCCCGGTAGTGGTTGAGGGCGAAGAAGAGGGCGGGCGGGAAGCGTTGATGTGGGTGGCTTCGCCGGGGCCTTTGACTGGAGCCGGCCCCGCCGAATAATGATGGCTGTTGCGTAACCGCCACCGAGTGTAGACTGGATGTTTTATTTTTTCTTGAACCGGGAGGGTCGAGGTGATGTAATGTCTGTGTCTGAGCTGAAGGGGTCATATCAAAGAGCCGCCACTAGGAGGAGAGAGCGGGCCTGAGCTGGCTGCATGTGAGGATGATGATGGACAGGATGGAGGTGTGAACGCTGCAGGCTGATGTTGGGTGAAAGCGTCATTCAGGCCCATGTTTGTGTCGTTTTTTTTTAGTTTGTTTTTGAGTCGAACCAGTGAAGAAACCGAGCACATGCACACCTGAGGTCCTGGTTACTCGTTATAGAGGCTTTATAGCCTCCAAATATTATATTTCTATTCCAGTTCTTGTCCGACTAAAGTTACTTTCTACATTCATCTTTTAGATTTGGGTTGATAATCCCATGAAACATGAAGTGGTGACTTTATATTCTGCATAAAGGATTAGAGATTATTGTGTAATCCTTCAGAATAATGCAAAACATTTGTTTTTTTTATTATTTTATGACCTCAGATCGAGCAGATTCTCATTTTTGATGCGTCAGTGGAAGTTTCTTTCTTCCATCACTGACGAAATGTGTAAATAATTATAAATACTGTTTGTTTTTGAAGAATTGTCTTCATCTAAAATACTTTACAAAGATGTAGAAAGAAGTAGTAGTAGTAGTACCACAGTGTGTAAACATTCTTCCAACTAAAGACCGAAGTTATGTTTTATCTCTTTAAACATGGCAGGATTTGTTGGTGGGATGTATCGTTTGTTATCGTCTTCATCTGTTTTCTGTGCAGCTTATTGAAAATACATGTTTCACCACGTTAAAGGGTTTTTATCAGCCAATGACGTTGAAAAAAACTTCTTATAATCGTGACAACATTGGTGCATTCATCACTTTTTGATTGACATATAAAATCAAATGTTTTATGTGTTTTTCATGACTGAAGGCCTCAAGCTTCTCGCTGAATCCTGATGAATAAACTCAGTCTTAACTTGCAGATAACATACATATTATATCTAACATGTTACTATATTCTCAAAAGTTCCCAAACTCACCTCATGTGAGCTTCTCTGGCCTCGGTGAGTGACGAGGTTATTTGCAAGGTTCAAAGTCGACGTGGCGTCTTCGTGTGGAGGTGGCAGAGGAGTGATTTTTTGATGTGACAAATATATCGGCCTCATTCCTCGAAGGAGAAATCATGATCAAAAAAATGAGGCAAAATTCACAGCTGTAATATTTGTCTCTTCGGCTGCTCGGCTGTACGTTACACTCGGCCCTGAAGAAGATGTTATGTGGAGTAATCATGTGTAGAATAGAGCAACAGAAACATAAAGGAAAGTTGTTTTTTTAATTCAAGCTCTAAGCTTCAGCAAGTTTCCCCTCTGGGGTTCATTAATTTGACCCAGTCTAATTAGTTTGCTATTGCACCTTAAATGTTGGAATACTACGACATTGCTTCTTTGAGTTTGGTGTTGTTTGTGTTTTTCTTTGATACGCTGACCCCGGGGCCCCAGAAACCCCAATTAAAAACTCACAATAATAGTTGGCTGGCTGCTAATGTCAAATGAAGGCTGTTAATCTTTAAAAAAAAAAAAAAAGGGACACTTTGGAGTTTTTACGCCTCCGCGACAGCCGGAGTTTGTCCGTTCGTCCCGCTTTTTGTGAACCAGATATCTAAAGATCGCCGTGAGGGTCGAGGTCACCGCGACCTCGCAAAAACACCTTTTCTTCAACGTGATTACTCAGGAGCAGAAGAGCAGATACAGATCGGCTGGATGCTGAATCGATCGACACTGATCTGGAATCTGTGGCGATTGCATGGATCTTCTAATGGATTGTGCAACGTCCCAATTTGAAGGATCGAAGCCAAATGCAGTGATTTGTTGATTGTTGTTTGAGCTCCAAACTAGCTCTTTGGTGACGTCACGTGTACGCTGTCCACTCCTTATACCGTCCGTGATGTGGATGCTGATGGGAATTTTAGTGAGCCAGATCATTCGACTCGGTAAGAGCCAATCAGAGCTCCTCTGGCCCCCAAACGACTCTTCATTTTTATAATTCAGCCAGATATATGTGTACACATATTTCACTGAAATTACTCAACACATCCTTTGCACTGAAGTATTCAAAAGTACATATTCTAATGTCAATAAATTGCTGTAGCCGATTGTTTTCATTGCGTGGACGGGAGTCGGCTCTTCGAACCGGCTCGTCCGCTCGATGCTCACCGTGTTTCTAGTTCACCTGATATTTGGTGAATCAGGATGGAAAGTGTGTCACAAAAAGAAGCGAGTATCTCCTGTCTGGATGATTGATCATTAGAAAAAGTGAATGAGATTTGATCTTGTAAAGGTTTTGTGAGTATTAGATTAAACCTGACGCTGCACGTCGGACATTTTGTGCAAATGTTCAGAGACATTTTGTCCAAAAGGCAGAATTGTTTTGTTTGTTTGTTTTTTCTGTGTTGCTCTCATTTTACTTTATTTTCTGAAAGTGAAGCACGGCCTGCAGAAACACTCAATGAAAGTGCAACAATTTAAATCCATCAACCTGAAACGAAAAAGCATTTTTCTGAATCCTTGAAAACATCTCGAATGTCTCCCAACAGCTTCAGGTTAGAAACGGCTCCATAAATGATGTCACCGTGTTTTATAATGTCGAGTTACAGTAGCAGTCACTTCCACAATACTTCCTGCAGGGGAACCTGGTAATATATCTTCCTGCTGGGCCTTTAGTCGTGAATTACAGCCGGAAAAACAAAAGGTTAATCACATTTGGAGACTCGGCTCCGCCTCTGCCCACCCAGCTTCTTCTCTGTTGTTGCCGTCAGTGTTTCGGTTCGAGCTGCTTTATTGGCATGAATGTTGGATGAACACGGGCAGGGGGGAAAAAGCTGCTTCCAAAGCACCTACAGTAGAAAGTCTGTCTGTCACCCTCAATTTACCTCGATCACGACACAATACGCGTCGCAATCACTCATACGTCGAATCAAAATGTAAATGTGTCGTAAGCTCGGCTGCTAGAAAATGCATTGGCTCATTCGAGACTCACGTATCGGAGCGTCCTCTTGTTGACGACCGAAATCCTCTCATCCCCCCGCGACCCCCTTCTCTTCATTTCCCAGCGTGCTTAAACGCCGCCGGGCGCATTACATTGAGATTCAAGAGGTTATCTCTCAGTGGTGATGGGGATTGCAGCAGCCTAAAGGATCGCCACAGGTTAAAGCTCTTTTTTTTTTTCTTCTTCTTGGTTTGAGTGCCACGTATGGCCGAGCTTTAATGAGCACAACTGCTTTTTTCTCCCGCCGTCTGAAAAACAACACCATGGAAAATAGATTCTGAGGATGTCTTTTGTGAATTTTCTCTGTATGTGTGTGTGTGTGTGTTTTACAGGGTGGTGGGCCCGGCTGTGACCTTCAAAGTGAGCCCAAACTCTCAGAACGTCAGCACCGCAGATGTGGCCAACGTGGCTGGTAGGTGTTCCTCTGCTTGAGTAATGTTGCCTTTGTACTGACAGAGGAAAAAAAATAAAGACAGGCCATTATCATGGGCTCGCTGCAGCACCTGAGGCCCCGCATGAACGTTTTGACTCCTCTGTGAAAATGTGTTTTTCTTCATACCCACACTGGCGCTTTGTGGCGAGCTTTCCTATCCCTCTGTGTTTCAGTTTGGTTTAGTTTGGGGTGAGTATTTAGTATTGACAGGAAGCCAGCAGGATTTTCTGTCGTGTCACAAATCTCCAAGCAGCCACGTTTTTTGGCTCCATGGTGGAAAATCCATCGGAGAGAGTTGGACGCGTGCCTAAAAAAAAAAACATCCAAGAGAGACACCAGGACTGTGTTTGGGAAATGAGTCGGTTCGTTAATGCCTCTCGCAAATACGAAAAGTCTGATAAGAGTTTTTTTTTTCTCTCTAAAGGACACACAATGTCGCCTTCGGTCTCGCATAAGTATGAGCCGGACAAACAAACTAATTTAACAAGACCACCCGAGTTTGAAACCACTTGAACTTTAAAGGTTATATTTGGACTTTTTAGACCATTAATAGCAGCAAGCAACGATTTCTCGTGTGAAGAGCTCTGACCTCTGTGACTTAAAGTCCGTGTAGAGATTTATTTCAAAACACGTTAAATATGTTGGACAATAGTCGCTGAAAACACGTGAAAAGACTGAAATGTGAAGTTTTCAGTCTCAGGATTTTGTGGGCGGTGCTTAAAGGGCGGCTCGATGACACGCTGAGGCCACCCTGAGATGATTTTGACTCCTGATTTCATAAACTTGTCGATATTTCTAATCATTCAAATCTGGCTGGGTGGTTAATAACACTTTGTTCTTTGGTCTGACAAACTCAGAACATTTACTCCGACTTTTAAGTGTTGTGTTAATGCTCTCTGAGCTTTTCTTATACAGTGGTCCCTCGTTTATCGCGGGGGATACGTTCTAAGTAAGTTTTACAATTATGCTACATGTTTTAAAACCCCTAACCACACACTTTTATACACTTTCCTCAGACAGGCATTAAGATTTTCTCACATTTCTCTCTTATTTAAACTCTCAAAGTTCAAACTTTAACAAAAATAAGTAATACTGTATTAGTAAATGAAACCAAAGATCAAAACCTGTTTTCAAGCCCAAACATATTGAACAAATTTTATTTTAATGATCAATCTACGAGATTTGACACATAAGAAATTATTACCAGTAACTCACGCTGTAAAAAAAAGCAAAATTACACAAAAAAATATGCGAAAAAACAGCGAGTCCACGAAAAGTGAACGGCGATATATTGAGGGACGACTGCACATCCCTCCCTGCACTAACACCTGAATTTATTTCGACTATTGTCGCTTGTTAGAACAGCGGCGAGTTTTATTTTAATTTCTGTCCAGTTTGAATGAAGTTACGATGTTACAACGATCTATGAGGTTAGAATAACGCGTGTGTTCGCTCTTAGCCGACATTACAACACACAAAGACATTTACTAACAGTCGTGAATGTTCTTCCAGAAGTGTCCATGGACGTTGTGATGTCACAGAAACAACATGATGATAAATGCATGAAGTCAAAGTGTTCTGCTGCTTTTCCATTCTTGGTGGATATGTGGAGGATAAAAACAGCGAGCTCCTTGTCAATGTCACATCGGGTACAGGATCAGAACCGGGCTCTGGCTCGTTGTCAGATGTTCTGTGATTTTCGTCCGTCACCTTTTTTTTTTAATTTATTCCCGACTGAAGAGAGTGAAGTCGCTTCTGCAGCGATTCTCTTTCAACATCCTCCAAATCAAACCGACTCAGTTCAGCCCGTTCTCTCGCGTGGAGAAGGGTCCCTGCAAATAATCTCTACAGACACTGTGAAGGTGTGTGTGTGTGTGTGTGTGTGTGTGTGTGTGCGCGTGCGTGCCACAGTGTGACTCACGGTAATGAGGCGAGGGTGTTGATGAAGTGGGGAATAAAGAGAGGAGGAATGTTTGCCATTAGCCAAGCTGTCAGTCCATAGAGAGCGAGAGAGAACTTTCCTGATACTCCCTAGATCCAGCACACACACACACACACACACACGCACACACACTCACACACTCACACACACACACACACACACACACACACTCCAAATAACTTAAATGAGTAGCTCACTATCTATTTTTTCCCCCGAACATCTCATCCCTGCTTGATAATTACAACCCCACCTCCTCACCCACACACACACACACACACACACACACTCAGTGCTGATTATGCAACGGCTCCTCTCCTGTTTTTAAGTGCCATTGTTGGCGTTCTCATTTCCCGCCCGGCGCTCCCGCCGGCTCGGCGGGGTCACGGATGAGCCTCGATTGTTATTAATGCAAACATTTGACAGAACGTGCTCGAAATGAAATCCAGCGTCCTCTCTCAGCTAAAGTGCAACAGTGTGGGCGGACCGTCTTTAAAGTGTCGTTTGTCATATTCAACTAGAATATCAATCCATCCCAGAGCGTACATTATCCCCCCTGGCCGGGGTTTATAGTGCTTTTCTGAAACATTAAGCTTTACACGGCCGTCGTAATGACGGCGTTTTATCATCGTTTATAGCCGCTCGGCAGCGGACGGTCCAGATCTGGACGTCCGTCTCGTCTGTCACAAACTGTGTGTGTGTGTGTGTTTTTGGTGGAATGCTTCTGGCAGCTGTGTTAAAAAATAATTCAGTTTTTATTTGATTTAATCTCCGCAAATACATCAGTAAGACATCGGTGGCGTGCCAAAAGAAATGCTCAAACGCTGAACTATGCGCGGGAGAGGAACTCGGATCCTTTAACGTGGTTTGCGGGCTGAGGCTCGAGCTGCTGCTGAATTGAATTTCTTTCTACTGCGAGTTTGTTCTAACGATCGGAAATTAGTCGTGAGGAAATTGAAATAGACAACCGAGAATGCTGAATAAAAGTAGAAATAATATATGAAATCTGAGAATATTATATAATAGAATGTTTTGCATATGAATAAGTTTGTCTGCTGAGAGTTGATTTAGAGCTTAGCTTTTATTTATATATATATATTATTTATACCATAAATATACAGTATAAACTGTATATCCTAACAAATATAAGATTATTTATATACAGCATTCATGTCATCCGATGCTAGATGGGCTGTTTCAGTGGCATGACACACACAAACATACACAAAATAAAATACATTCATAGATATTATATTATTCATAGAATCAAATGTTTACATTTCACCCATGTATTAGATAATTTTTATATTTTTGAATTATTCTGACTGATGTGTCAAGATATAAACAACATTTTAATGTTAAAGCTGGTGGAGCTCATTTTAACACCTTTACGTAATCGAGTACTTTAGTGAATATGCCTAAAAACGTATTTTAATGCGTCCGTATAGTCGATTTTTCTTATTGGATACTAAACCTAAAGGCTGCCGTGAGCGTGGTCTCACAGACGTCCTGTTTAAACCTCATCATTTTTCTCCGTCTTACACCGGATCAATCCTGACCCCGGCCTCCAGGTGCCAAAAGGTCCGATTAATGCAGCCAGACCCGGTGTTGCATTTTAAGAAGCCGCCGCGTTACCACTTCTGTCACGCGCGTCCGCCTATTGTGAGCGACTCCCGGGGTCCACCGGGGGCCATTGTCAAACGTGGGGGTGGATGTCAAGATGGTGGGCAGCAGAGGGTGGTGACCCTCATTGTCCAGCCGAGGGTGGGCGGGGGGACCTGGAGGCTACTTCCAGCGGTGCGCCACGGCCGTGAGAACGGGACCCCGTGAATAGGCCGGGGGTCAGGGTCAGGACAGCGGGCAGCTCAATTAGCACTTAAAGCAGGAGGAGAGCAGCTGAGGTATCCTCGCCCCGGCACCGTCTGTTCACTGGACTTCTACTTTTTATCCCACCAGCACTTGTTTTTGCATACATGCTAATCACGCCTCTTGGCGTGCAGATAGTTACTCACACATGCCCGAAAGCTGTCCACTCTGGGGATTACGGACGGTTAGGACAGTTGGTCAGTCTCAGACTCTCGTCTCTCTTGTCTCTCGTCTTTCCTGCCATCGCAGCGTCTTCTCGAGTTAAACCAACCCCGTCTTTGTTCGAGGCCAGACAATAGCCGCTCGCCCAGTGAGTCAATGTTGCATCTGAAATTTGATTTGTGTGTTGACATGTAAATAATTTCCTGGCAGAGAGGTCACTATCAGTTTAATAAGTTAAAAAGACATTGTCCCCCTGGAGAGGGGACAACCAGTGAAGGCTTAATTAACATGCTAATTAATGGAGAGAGGAAAAAAAATCCCTGCAAAAGTGGCGGGAAGTGTTTTTATCCAGTTCACACATCAATCAAAAAGAAAATGTTGTTAGAGATTTGTGGCTTATTTTAAACATTTTGTTTTGAATTTAAAATATCTATAAATGTTGCATGAACTGTCACATCAGCTGACGTTTTAACACGACCGCTGCAGGACGTCTGAATGGGTGCAGACCGCTGAGTGCAAGTTGTCTTCTGTGACTTTCTGATGACCATGCATGACAGAGAATGAAGTCAGAGACAGAGGTGGAGGATGCAGATTTTATGTGTTTGTGCATTTTGCAGACACTCTTCCAGTTCTCCACTAATAAAAGCCAGTGTAACATATTCAGGCTTTAACCTTTTCTCCCCTAACACCAACCTATTCAAACTGCTGCTGCAGCCAGACATCTTATACTGTCTTTGGGATTTTAATGACCTTCTTCAAGACTAATATTGTTCTAGCTCTCGTCTATATTAGTGACCTCTTTTCCACACAGGAGCCTGAGATCCATGATTCCTAGATGAAATACAGGCAGTAGTCTCCACGTTGTGTCACCCACAGGTTGTAGGTGAAGTGTAAAGCTCAGCGACATTTGAGGCAGGTCTGGTTACTGAAACCAGCCACCAATGCATAACTTTAAGCCTTAATATAATGTGAACAGGTGAGTTGTATATAAATTCACCCTCAGTACAGTTGTCATGAACGGGGAAATTAGCTACAGAGACCAAAACTGTTTTTTGTACCAGGCTGTAAACATGTTTATTTCTGCTGTGAAACATGGGGACTTATGGAGACTGACTCACTTCTGGAGCCAGCCTCAAGTGGACGTTTGAGGAACTGCAGTTTTTAGAAAAGTTTGTATCCCTTCAGTCATCTGCACTCTCTTTACGTAACGCTGATTGAGAAGTTAGAGGAGGAAGTAGTGTCACTTAACTCTGACAGTCAATCTCTTTCTGTCACCGAGCCGGATTCCCTCTGCCCGGGCGGAGGAAGGGTTCAGGTTACTTTTACAAAAGCATCAGTTGCGTCTGGGCTCTTTTTTTTTTTTCTTTCCTTCCCTCGACTTCTCGTCTCCTCGTTTTCTTCCGTCTGAGTGGATTAGCATAGATCTCGTGCGCTGACGGGACTGACCTTCACTGCAGCTAAACACTTGTCAAAATGCCAAATGTAATTACCGAGCTCTTTAGGTCAAAGTAATGCGTTTCATCTACCTCACTCCCGTTCTCGTTATTGATGTGCGCGGGGCCCTCGGACCTCAGACTGCTTAGTCGAGTCCCCTTTCTTCATCCCCCTCATCGCGGCGCCGACGACTCGCCCGCATGTCGTTGCGTGTCATAACAAAGCGAGGAAATGTATGCATAATTACGCCTAAGTAATGTGCTCAAATTGTTATCTGCGTGGACGGGTTTGCACGTTGCCACACTGCTGGATGTCTTTGCGTGACTTTGTCAGCCTATACGCTCTCAGATCCTGTGATTATGGACAATTTACAGTTATCTCTCAGAGCGGCAGAGTGCTTCCTAACACTGCCTTTCAGAGGCCATCATCATCATCATCATCGTCAACGCCATTACTTTTCCTCTGGAAATTGCAAGCCTGGAAATTGTCGACAGCGTTATGCCGTCTTGACATCAGCCTCTTGTAAAAACACATCTTATTTTTTAAAATTCTGAACTTCTTATTTGGATGTTGAGTTAAAGAACCTTTTGAATTCTCAGTCTCATATCTGACAAACTACCCATGCAGGACCGCCGACTGATTTTGTGTCATCGCCGTCACTGCGTGGAACTCTTGTTAATTGTTCCCATTGATTGCCGGAGTGATTGCATTGGAAAGAGCTCCAGCATTGGGATCCATCCAGCCGGTCTCCCCCCTCCCTCCGTGCCCTTCAGGAGCAGGCGCAATCCATTTGAGTTAACTTCATCTCAGCTCACCTGCTAATCAGTTTTCATCGCACACCGAGGGCTAATCGATGCTCGAAGTTTCTCTCACCTGTTGCTAAAGAAAAAGAATCAACACGGGGAGGGAGACGGACGAAGGGGTGCGCTGGCGTTCAGCGATGCGATTTGCCACGACGCCGCGTTTTTATCTCCTCGCCCGTCGTCGAAGCAGAGCTGGAGGCGTTTTTTTTTTTCTGAATTGCACGATGCCTCATCCGAGCGCCTCCGCTCCCCTCCGCCCTGCAGATCCAGAGTCACCTGTGGTTATTTTGGTCTGACTTCAGAGGGAGCAGGGGGGGAGAGCTGTGCGCTGTTCTCTGGAGCTTTGCAAGCATCTGTGAGACCTGCCGTCGAGTGAGTGAAGGGGGAGGGATGGAAGGTATGGGAGGTTGGGGGGGGAGGACACAGGTGTTGTGCCGAGCTGGAGTTTGCACAGTGGTGCAACGTGATCCCCGAGCCAACCGCGCAGCCACCCTGCCAGCCACTCAGCCAAGCGGCCAAAGCAGCCGGCCTGATTTCCCCGGCGCTGGCATCGGCCTGCTGGCACCGCCGAGCCCTCTCTCCCTCTCTCTTTCCACACTCCCTGCAGCTGGCAGGATCTCTGCGAGTTGGCCTGAGCTCCTGACGTTTGCTGCGAGGGTTGGCAGACCTCTCCCAGATGGCCACCTTGTAGCGAGAGCTGGCTTGCATCAGTTTTGCATCACATTCCCCCGGCTACAGAGCTGTAGCGGAGAAGAGCTTCCGTCCGGGCTGTGCTGCGGCATTTCTGCCGCGAGAACGCCGTACGTGCGAGGTGGGCGTGCTGAACTCCGCCGCAGCTCTCACGCTTTCCAACGCTGATTTGTCATTTGTGCCTGGACGGATTCCAGCTCGTCCGGGCGGACCGGAAAGCACCGGAGAGCGGTAAGAAGAAGGGAGGGGGGATCGCTGTGTTTGTGAACGATAGATGGTGCCACCCGGGACACATCAGGGTGAAGGAGCAACTCTGCACCAGAGACCTAGAGCTGTTAGCGGTCAGCATGCGGCCATACTACCTCCCGAGGGAGTTTTCACAGGTCATTGCCGTGACTGTGTACATCCCCCCCTCGGCGGTCGCTGCTGCAGCTACAGACCAGATCCACACTGTCGTCTCGCAGCTCCTAAACCAGCACCCCCAATCCCTCCTCCTCATCTCCGGTGACTTCAATCATGCCTCTCTGTCCTCGACTCTCCCCACCTTCACCCAGTACGTGAACTGCCACACCAGAGACAATAAAACGTTGGACTTACTGTATGCAAACATCAAGGATGCATACACCTCATCCCCCCTCCCCCCGCTAGGTCGCTCTGATCACAACCTTGTTCACCTCGTCACAGACTACACCCCTGTGGTGAATAAACAACGACCTGTGAAGAGGCGTGTGAAGCAGTGGTCGGAGGAGACCAGTGCCAGGCTCAGAGACTGCTTCGAGACAACGGACTGGGAAGCACTCTGCAGCCCCCACGGAAGTGACATCGACAGCATGAACCGACTGCATCACAGACTACATCAACTTCTGTGTGGAGAACACTGTGCCCTCCAAGTGGGTACGGTGTTTTCCCAACAATAAACCCTGGGTGACCTCCGAGATTAAGGCCCTGCTGAACGAGAAGAAGAGGGTCTTTAAATCGGGGGACAAAGAGGAGCTGCGGAGAGTCCAGAGGGAACTCCGGCTGAGGATCAGGAAGGGGAAGGACAGCTACAGGAGGAAACTGGAGAAGCGTCTGGAGCAGAACAACGCCAGGGACGTCTGGAGAGGACTGCAGACCATCGCAGGCCACGGAAAAGGAGTGGGGAGGAACCCAGTAAGCGGGGACAAGGACTGGGCAGATGAACTGAATCTGTTCTTCAACAGATTTGATTCTGCCCCCCCTCCCTCTCCCACTCCCCCTGACCCCTATTCACACCTCCCCTGGCGGGCTCCCCCTTCCCCTGCTCCTCCACTCCTTAGCCCGACACCTTTTACACCTTCAATACCTAACCGCCACCCACTCACCAGTTCACAACTTAACACCCCCACACCCCCACCCCAGTCATCCTCCTCCCCCCTCTCCATAACTGATGATCATGTGAGGAGTCAACTAAAAAAGATCAAGGCAAGGAAGGCCCCAGGCCCGGACGGCATCAGCCCCAGGCTACTTAAGGACTGTGCTGACCAGCTCTGTGGTGTCGTCAGGCGCTTATTCAACCTGAGCCTGAGCCTGGAGAAGGTCCCGGCCCTGTGGAAGACCTCCTGTGTGGTCCCGGTACCAAAGACACCGCGCCCCAAGGAGCCAAACCACTTCAGGCCTGTTGCCCTGACTTCTCACCTGATGAAGACTATGGAGAGGATCATCCTGAGACACTTAAGACTGCTGGTGGGCACACAGCTGGACCCCCTGCAGTTTGCTTACCAGCCTGGGATTGGGGTGGAGGACGCAGTGATCTACCTGCTGCACAGATCACTGCTCCACCTGGAGGACAGCAGGAGCGCTGTGAGGGTCATGTTTTTTGACTTCTCCAGTGCTTTTAACACCATCCAGCCGTCACTGCTCAGAGTGAAGATGGAAAGGGTGGGAGTAGACCAACACCTGGCTGCATGGACGACAGACTACCTCACCAACAGACCACAGTTTGTGAAGCTTCAGCACTGTGTGTCTGACGTGGTGCTCTGCAGCACAGGTGCCCCTCAGGGTACGGTGCTCTCCCCCTTCCTCTTCACCCTCTACACATCGGACTTCACCCACAACACCGCCCACTGCCACATCCAGAAGTTCTCCGATGATACAGCCGTCGCTGGACGTGTTTCAGAGGGGGACGATCTGGAGTACAGGACGATCATCAGGGACTTTGTCAGCTGGTGTGAGCTAAACCAGCTTCAGCTCAACACCAGCAAGACGAAGGAGATGATCGTCAACTATCAGAGGAAAACATCACACTTCACACCGGTGAACATCCAGGGATCGGACATAGAGGTGGTGCGGAGCTACAGATTCCTGGGTGTTCACCTAAACAATAAACTGGACTGGACTGACAACACCCATGCTCTCTACAAGAAGGGCCAGAGTCGCCTCCACCTGCTGAGGAGGCTGAGGTCCTTCGGAGTATGCAGAGCTCTCCTCAGGACTTTTTATGACTCTGTGGTGGCCTCAGCCATCTTTTACGCTGTGGTCTGCTGGAGAGGGAGCAGCACGGACAGGGACAGGAGCAGACTCAACAGACTTATTAGAAGAGCGAGCTCTGTCCTGGACTGTCCTCTGGACTCCACAGAGGAAGTGGGTGAGAGGAGGATGTTAGCTAAGCTGACATCCATCATGGACAACACCTCTCACCCCCTACACGACACTGTGGGGTCTCTGAGTAGCTCCTTCAGCAGCAGGCTGATACACCCACGGTGTAAGAAGGAGAGGTTCCGCAGGTCCTTCATCCCTGCTGCAGTGAGACTGTACAACACCTGCACATGACCATGTTGTAGACTCTTGTACATGTCTGTTTTCTGTTTTTATTTTGCACATTATACTCACTGCACATTATATTATACTATAAATAGTACTTTTTGTAAATATGTACGACATATGTACACTGTGTTTCCCCCTCCTCCTGCTGCTGTAATAAGTGAATTTCCCCGTTGTGGGATCAATAAAGTATTATCGTATCGTATCGTATCGTATCGTTTGTGTGGCTGCTGTTCAGGAAAGCGGTGACGGATGCTGGAGACAGACGCAGATGCTGAGCACACATTCAAAACCAACACTCGCTTTTTAATTTCTATGCGAACAGGCTCATAATAGTACTTTTACATTCAAAATGATGGGACAGTGTCAAGGTGGCTCTCTGCTTCATATTTTATTTATAATCTCATTTTAATGCTGCTGCATTACCTATAATTCATATCCCCTAACTTCGTAATCCCAGCTGAACGGAAGAACAGACCTTGACCTCCCTAAAAACTTGTTAGGACTAAGATTGAATAATTTAATATACATTTTTTAAAAACCGCAACGGACAGGAGCAAAAATGATCCTGTGGAATTTTTCGTAATATCCTAAGATTTAATGAGCATGTCTGTCTGATGACTGCTCCTAATTATCACATTTTCATCCTGCTGTTTTTTTAAGCCTCCTTGCTGGGACAAAATATGACATATGGTTACCTGTAATATCACGAAAGTACAGTTACTGAAATATTAAGAGACATGATGAGGGAGACTGTCCTCCGCTCTAACCTGTTTCCCGTCGTGTCTGTTGTAATAATAGAAGCATTCGACATTTAAACCTTGTTTACCTTTTTAAAAATGATGTTGCTGATGTAAATTATAAGAAGATTAATGCAAGGTACCGACACAGATCCCGACAAAGAACTCTGTGTCTCTGCAGACTGTGATTTGTAGGCAGCGTCGTCCCAATCTTAGGCCTCCTTCCACTGCCAAGCTCATTAAATGTGCAGAGATCTGTCCTGGGAAACGCTGGTGAAAACACAGTTTAGAGTTTCATGCTGCAAAAATCTGCCTGCACGAGTAAAGCATAAAAATTACTGTAAACTTTAAATATACTGGAGAATCACTGGATGTAATTATCGCCAAAGAGGCATTTACGCGGACGAGGTGACCATGGTTGGAGTACTGACGCGGTTGATTCCCTCTCGGTGCATCATGCAGGAGGAGGAAGTGGTTAAAGCTGAGCCGAGATGAATTCATCTCTGCCTCTGCTCAGGGTGGCCTCAGCGTGTCATCGTGCCGCCCTTTAAGGACCGCCCACAAAATCCTGAGACTGAAAACTGGTGAAAAACAGATAGCAGATCGCCGCCATTCTAGTCAATGAGAGCATTCACACTGGGCACGTCTCTCCGCGTCACGGCGCGAGCTTTCCGTTGCATTTCTATTTTTAGCGCGAGCCGCTGCTAAACCTCGTAAATTTCAACAGAGCACTGCGCACCAGACAGGAAACCCGACACAGAATCAACGAAAAAAACGCAGTTCATGTAGCTTTTTACAACTTCACATCAACGTTACGTCATGACCGGTGGCACCAGGTGATCAAAGATCGATCAAAGGGTCTCAACATGGACGATGAGAGACTGATTGTTGAAGTGGAACAACACACAATCATTTATGACACAACAGATGCTTTTTATAATCTCCTCCACGTCGGAGAAGCAAAGTCAGCTGTTTGTTGTTGTTGTTTTCTTTATACACTGTTTTTCGCGGGGTCTTGCTTACGTCCATGATTCTCGCGTGATCTTGCGTGAATACAGCCGGCTCGCTCCGCTGCCGTTCCGCGGCTGACACGCGTCCGGTGTGAGTTGACGTCGGGCAAAGGACGCAGCTAAACCGCGGCGCAGCCGTCACGCTGCTGTAACGCCTCCTGTCTGAGTCCTGTGTAACTCCACGTTTCAGTGATATGTTGTTCATGTGTTTTCAGTAAATAAATATTTCATGTGTTTTGAAAGAAAGTTCAGAATCGCCTTCACACGGATAAAGCAGGTGTGTATTGGAGGTTTGAAGCGCCTCATTTTCGAACGTTTGCCCACTTTAATTTCCTTTTTTTTTTTATAGTTTGTTCATTAGTGGTTGTTTTGGCAGCAGCTCCTCTTCCTGATGTCCATCTTGTTTCCGTTTGGACCTAACATGATCGCTTCCTCCATTTATAGACGACCCGGCTCTCCCATTCCCTCAAAGGTCAGCAGCCAGTTAATGGCGCCAACCAAAGTTCAGCTGCGCCGATTTCATTAAAACGAATTTGTAGATTTTTGAGCATTCACAGTGACGTCACCCTCGCAGGATGTGGCGGTGTACGCTCGCAGGTTTTCAGGACGGTCTCGACGCTCGCTCTCTTTCTTTCTCTCTCGGCGGCCCGAGGAGCGCTGCCCGAACCCGGCGACACATTTTTAGCCGTCTTCAAGATGCCTGATGAGATGTAGAGGCAGACAGCTGGATTGATTGGCCCCTCTTGAGCGCACAGGCCTTGATTACAACTGCACTCAAGTGCACCCGCCGCCTCCTCCTCCGCCTCCTCCTCCTCCACCTCCCTTGATTTCTCTCTCTCTCTCTCGTGGTCTGTCTCTCTCCTCTCAGCCTCCCTTTCTCATGATTTCTTTTTTTTTTTTTTTCCTACAAAGAAAGAGGGCGGATAAGGGGAGACTGCCGAGGAGAGGAGAGAATAGAAAAGAGCAGAATGACTAACGGAGATTCGGCTTCGCTTGGTTCTCTGGAAAGTAGAACAGGGCGAGGATGGAGCTGCCTGTTAAGGACTGGTTTTGAATTTGGATTCACGCTTTGATGTGAGAGAATCAGATCAATATTTTAAGAACCGAGCCGTCACATCCGAGCGTGCACATCCTGCCTGTCCTGTAAATTAGAACTCCTTGCCTGCTATAAACAGCTTTGTCAGGACGGAAAGACTGTTAACCAGATTATTCAAACTCTGCATATTTCTCAAGTACAAATTGTTTCTGGTGGGTGGAAGTGTATCTGCTGTTCTGGCAGCAGTCTAATAAGTTCTTTTAAACAGAACTGCTCGACCTTTAAAGGGTCGGGTCACCTAAATAACAACCACACATCCTCGCTTTGCCTCTGCTCGTATTCTTCAGGTTTTTTGAGATATCATGCTGACACCTGAGTTTTCTTTGTGGTGCTCACAGCATTGAAAGATCACACTGAAGAAAAAAAAAAAGGTGAAGCCATGACACCACAGTTTCATCATCTGAAGATTTTTTATTTTTTTTTGTTGAAGGCGACCTGTGGCTCTGCCCAGATACGACCGATTCAGGGTTGGTTTTTGGCAAATTGAAAATTATAGAAGCTGCACTCTGAGAGAGAGACGAGGATCTGTGACAATGACAAAGTGAAACCCCCGAGAGGCGTCATAAAGCCGACTCAGTCTGCCTCGAAAAACTGGGATGTGCTGTTGTCTCTGACTGAAGACTCATAGAGGTTGAATGCAAAAACAACGCTGCATCTATTTTTAATGACAGAAACTGAAACATTTCAGACGTTTATCTGTCACATTCAGCTTACGTCAGGAACGTATTTACTCTGCCAGTTACAGAAACATCAGATTTGAACTGGATTAAGATCTTCAATAATGTCTGTAAATATTTAACCGTCCGGAATAACGAGTATCGTCTATGAATTATCACCACATTCCCGCTGCGGTCAGAGTAAATAGTTTGTGTTTAAACAGCAGATCTGCTTCTGTAGATTTAGTTACATTATCTGTGTGAGGCTTAGGGCTGTAACGATGCATCGTGACACGATTAAAAATCGGTACAAATGTGCGACGACTCGCATCGGTTGACAGAAAAAATGAATCTTGATTCTTGTTGAATGGGAACCCGCACAGCGCGTGCTCTCACTGGTCAAACAGGTTTCCCGGCGCGTTGCGTGAGCGTGGCGTGTTTGGTCCGTCCTGCACGCGACTTCAAACCCACCGGGAGAGTTTCAGGAGCGAGAGCTTAGCCCGCCAGACTTTGTTTACCTGCTCAGATTTGGACATTTTCCCGGTGTATGTTCTTCTAAACATGCTTCTACATGTGTAAATATGCTACGTAGTTAGTTAGTTTGTCTGTTTTTACGCCCGGCAGTTTGCACGGGGTATTTTATTTTGAAAATCCACCGGGTTCTCTTTGCTTTTTCTGTGTCTGGCTTCCGCCCGCTCGAGGTACTCTGTGGAAACTGACGCGTGCTGCTGAAAGTTTTAATGTTTTTATTTTATTGTTATGTACAAAACTTACCAGCCACATTGGCTGCTGATCAGAAAAGTTAATTTAGAGCCCTGGTTACGCCTCGTGAGGAAAACTGCACATCACAGCAGTGAACAGCAGTTTACTGTGAGACTGTTTCTAAAGAAAGCAGATATCTGTCATGAGTTCTGTTGTTTAAGATGCAAGTTGCAAGAGAACATAAACTGTTTGAGAGTTTCTGTAAAGAAAGATTTTTTTTCCTACAAATAAAAAGTATAATAAATATAATAATTTTATTTGGTCATAATTTGTCTGTAGCTCATTTTGATTTTACGTGAACAAAAAATCGTGACTGGAATCGAGTCGTGAGTTGAGTGTTACATCCCTAGTGAGGCTGTATCGTGTTACGCGTGTCGACGAAAAGCTCAGGTTTGCACCTTCCACAGGTGGAGCCCTCCGTCCTCTTGTGCCGTATCTTTTTTTAAGGGTGTGTCCCCCCGAGTTGAAACGTCCCTCACCGTCGCCGGCTGCGTCTGTCTCCTGCACCGTGTTTCATGTGCAGGAGAAGTGACAGACAAAGGCAGTCGAGAGCTTCAAAGGCTCGCGAGTGACATTTAGCGCTCGGTATCTTCAAAGACCAGGCCCTCTTTTGTAGTTCTTCTTTTTGTGTATAATTAATGTAGCCCCCTTCCTACGGATTCTTCTTTTCTTTTTTCCTCCTTTTTTTTTTTTGGAGCTGGATTAGAACGGCAGATTTAAGGAAGTGCACCTTAATTTTCAATTTGCATTCTGGGGGACTTCAAACCGCAACGTCGCCGACTGATTTCCTCCGACCGAGTGTGCAGAGAGGTTTGCAGAGTGGGCTGGAGTGTGTAGCCGGTGTTGGCGATATGATCAAAGATGGTTCTTTGATGCAGGAAGAAGCTGCACGCTTTCTAAGGTGAACAATGGACGGGGATGGAGAGTCCATCTCAGGCCGAACGTCCACGCTCGTGAAGTCAAAGTTAAACATATTTGGTAATAATTTGAATTTGTTTATGTACATTTATTGTACATTAACCTGACCCACCTTAGTCTTAGTACAGGTGAGCTCACCTGTCCCCATGTCCACCTGTGTTGCTGAGTGTGGCCTGGAGACCTTTAAACCCACATTGGCCATGCAGCAGCGCTTTTCCTTCCAAAAAGATTTAGTGCACATTAACATTTTTACAAATAACACATCAGATACTCTGAATTTGGATTCAGTGTTTTGTGCTGCCGTGCCTGTGGGCATATGTTTGGACCATGTTATTTAGTGATTTTGGCTCATAGGGAGTTTGAAAATCAGTAAAAACATGAAGCAGCTTTAAAGAGGCCAAATCTGGGGATGTTCTACAAATGTGCAGAGTTTTGAGAGCTTAGCCGACACTCTGATTTCAGCTGACTCACAGTGTGTCCGGATGAAGCCTCGACTAAATGTCTGTACCATAAAGTGACCCCCCGTCCTCTTTATGACAAACTATGAATATTAATCAAAGCCCTCTCATGTATGATGCACCACAGACGTTACGTTACTGCTCATCTCATGTTAATGTGCGGACGAGTACAGATCAGTCAGGAGAGTTGAGAAGGTTTGCGTCTGCCTGTCAGGAGCCATGGGAAGGAAGGAGTTATGTATCATAGTGTTGTAAAAAGTGATGAACCACCTCAAGCTAAAGTGTTTTATCTGCAGTGAGATGTCAATCATTAGAAAGAAATGACGACCCAACAGAAAGAAGCCAAACACTGGTTCTCTCTGAACGGTGACACGTCTTATCCTTCCAGCAAAACGTTAATAGTTAGACCCAGAGGTGTATAGTAACGAAGTGGAACTACTTAAGTACTGTACTTAAGTATTAAAATGCAGTATCTGTACTACAGTAACTTGTACTTTTACTGCACTACATATTTTTGATGAATTTAATACTTTTACTCGGATACATTTTTCATGTGCTGAGTCGTTACTCGTTACTATTGTAGCGTCCAGCCGGACACGTGATGAATGACGAGGCGATATTGAACAAACTGCATTTATTGCTGAACGGTTTGGTTCCAGGACTCGGTGACTGTCGGCCGGAACCACGACAAAAAAACAACTGAACAGTCCCGGCCTCACATCAACCTCGCTCGTGCGCCGTACGTCATACACCTGACTCACCCAGGTGCGCTCTCTCACCTGCTGCCCCGCCCCCTCGCTCTGCATTCATTCAGACGCATTCACAGACCATGGGAAATCACAGAACTCTACCATGAACATTGTAACACTGTAACATTAGAAGTTGTGCCTTAATAAATATTTGGAATAATATAAACAACAGTACTTGTACTTTTACTTGTACTTTTACTTTCAGTACTTGAGTAGCAATTTTTTTTACATACTTCTACTTGCAATACTTTAGTACTTTTACTTAAGTATGGTGTTTAAAGAACACTTCAACTTCTACTCAAGTCAGTTTTTTGATATAGCACTTGTACTTCTACTCCACTCCTTTACTCCAGTACTTTATACATCTCTGGTTATACCAGAAAACACTGCAGACACTACAACGGACTAACACAGAGAATACACTGCATGTAGAACAACAGCGTACCCCGCCGTCCGCCATCTCACACATGATCCGTTTGCGAACACCAAGCATTGCAAGAACGTACAAGATGTCGCGATGTTGCCGTCTGTAGTCTCTTTGACTCCTGCGATGACATTCCACGCCGCATCTTTTTTTCTGGTATCCTCATAAAAAGGATGTGAGGTGTCATCAGTGATAGGTTGGTTCTGGACCTCCAGAATCAACTTCTCCTCATCCATGGTGTCGACGGACTGAAAAGACGCCTGAAAACCTCTCACCTGTTGACTTCAGGTCGGCCCCGCCCATCATGACGTGTTCTTGTAATGAAGCTCGATCCACGGTGAACACGGAGTATTTTATTTTGAAAATAAACCGCGGTTTTATTTTGTATTTTGTAGCCGATTTCCTTCCCCGCACGGTCTGCTCTGTGCTCCGGCGTCCGCTCTGCGTATGTGTTGCGGAGGGCTGCCGGTGCCGTGACGCAGCGTGACCAGAGACTGTGTGCGCGGACACTCTGACTAACATTGAAATTATTTTATGGTGGAAGAGTTGCACAGTCTGCTCAGTGTGTTTGACAAAGACGCTTTCATCGAAGCTAATTGAATTTGTGGCTGTAACTTTTGTTTTAACCTTGTTCGGTTCTAGCTGCTTTAAAAAAAAAAAAAGAAGTTTTTCTGAGTGGCATGTCCCTGTGAACAATTCGTTTATGTCACTCAAAAGAAATATTCTGAGTCACTTACAGGGACAGCTGACATTTATTTGGTGACTGGAGTGTCAAAAGACGTCTAGACATCCGAGCTGAGAGAAAATAAAAACGTGAAAGTTTGTCGCAGTCTGAAGAAGCACTTTCTTACCGTATGCTAAAATATAATCAGTTCTGTTGAGAGGATTACAGGTGACATAGACTGTTTGAAAGATTTGAATCAATTTTAGTAAAATGTGAAATTTGCAAAACGATGAATCTGTGCTGCCTGGAATCATTTTAAATGATGCGTTTATTGATGAATCCTGCAATCAGACTCGATCATTAACGTCCGTGTAAACGCGGTTCTGAGATTTCTTTCTAAATACATTGAGTATATAGTACATTAAGTTCCTGAAAACGTGAAAAACAAACGAAATATCACTGAAATGTGGAGTTAAAGGTTCAAACTGTTTTTCACCAGTTTTCAGTCTCAGGATTTTGTGGGCGGTCCTTAAAGGGTGGCTCGATGACACGCTGAGGCCACCCTGAGCAGAGAGATAGAGATTAATTCATCTCAGCTCAGAGTGTTTCAAAGTTAGTCATGTCAAATTTCTCTGGGTGGTTGATAACACTTTCTTCTTTGGTCTGACAAACTCAGAACACAGATTTATTTTTTACTTTACATGAACTTTAAAGAGATATCTAGGAAAGACATGTTTAATTATTTAATATCAAATCATAAAAACAGGAATACTCACTGTCTTAAAATAGCTCTCAGTAAATTTAAATGAACGTATAATTGGATTTCTGTGCACATTTTTGCGTGAATGCAGCGTGTCATCTTGCACGTTGAACCGATTCTTATTTAAATTATTTGTTTAAAAATCCAGTGAACACGGTCGACTGATTTGCATCTCTTAAATTACATCTCTGACATGCAGCTTCCTGCAATAAAGTCAACAATGTAACAGACCGGCAAAGGTCAGGGTGCTAACCTGCCTGGAAAGTGGCATGTGTGTCTGTGTCTGTGTCTGTGTTTGTGTTTATTGCCGTCCAAACACTTTGTCTAATTCCACTTGTCAAGTCACAGGTGAGAAAATCAGTGCGACGGTAATAAGATTGAGGAAAGTGTTGCATTAGCACCTTGAAGTGTAAATAGCTTCTTATATTGCCTATTAGACCTAGATAACCTGGCGAGGTGGAGGTGACGGTGCTGCTGTGTGTATATCTGGGTGAGGAGGGGGTTCACAGAAGAAACATATTAGCTGTGTCAAAACAGTCACACAGAAACACACACAGACACACACGGACTCCAGAGAATATAATTAGGATCTTTTTTCTGCTTCTGTTTTAATCTGCTATTGATGAAAGACGGGTTATTTGTTTCTTCAGCTGCAATATCCTGTCGCCCTGGCTGCCATCCCTCCTCTCCTCTCTCCTCCTCCGGGGTTTTGCATTATAAAGAGATTTCATCTCATCCACCTTTAGCCAGGTTTTGCCTTTGATATTATTTATTAGCACCGGTATTGAACAGTTCACGGCGCGAGCACCTTGAATGGAGCTCCCTCCACCCGTCCTCGCCTCCTTTCTCCACCACGATCAATACCGTTCCACATTACATATACATCAGCTCAGGGTGCAAATATCGCCAGCTCTCAACCTGCGGCCTAATTAAAAAGATAAGCGGCTTCGTTTGAAGCCGGCTTTAATAGGCCGCCGCCTTGTTTCTGGGCGTGAATATTGAACAGAATCACGACTTTGCTGCAGATTCAGTTCATCCTGTGTAGATTACTTTGACACGATGAAGGGTTTGAACGTCCTGGATGCTGTCAGGATGGAGTCGGTTCATGTTGCTTCAGGACGTAACTTCTCTGACTTTTAGTGAGTGAAGGACTCTCAGACTTTAAACGGGAATAACAAGGAGGTGATACAGTTTAACTGTGTCGTCAGTTAAATCAGTTACATTCATATAAAACTTATTTGCTCAGGGTAATAGGTTTTTGAAAGAAATGTAATCACGGCTCGTTTGTTGTTCGCTGTGAGTTCGACGCCCGGCCTTCCTTCATGCGTCTGCCTGCTCTGGCCTTCGCGTGGCCTCCAGTACAGGAGCTAATTAAATTGTAAAACCGATAAAAAGAAACGTGATTTTCTCTGAACTGAAGAATCTTTGTGTGCTTCTCAGACCTCGATGAGAGTCAGATATGATGTTAACGACTTTTATCATCAATGTCGTGGGATTGATGATCTTTCTTTGGGGTGGTGCAGTAGTGAGGAATGATGAGGGAAGGAAAGCAGGATCTCAGTCAGCTCAGACTTTGGTTTCTTCGCTGTTTTTCGGGTCTCAGTGGGATTTTAACCGGCAGCCTCGACGGTTTGACTCCTGCACGTCACATGTAATCTCACAGTGAGCCGGCTGCAGCAGAGTCCTGATTCTCCAGGAAAAACTTAGCCTGCATAAAGCATCAGCTGGAGGAAGTGTGTGTGTGTGTGTGTGTGTGTGTGTGTGTGTGTGTGTGTGTGTGTGTGTGTGTGTGTGTGTGTGTGTGTGTGTGTGTGTGTGTGTGTGTGTGTGTGTGTGTGTGTGAGACAGATATTTGGATCCACCACCGAAGCCACATTCCTCCAGACGCGTGGCCAGACCATCGCATCCCTGACTACCAGCTGCTGAGAGAGAGACACGCATGCACACTCTTATTATGGCTTCCTGTCTTTTCACCAACACACACACACACACACACACACACACACACACACACACACACACACACACACACACACACACACACACACACGCTCTCCCTCTCTTGCTCCACTGCCTGCTGGCATGGGACCAAGTCCTGCATAATGGTTCTGCCAAGTCAGATATGTTCACCAGTTAACTGGCTGCTGCCATCACCAGCCGCCTCCAACACACACACACACACACACACACACACACACACACACACACACACACACACACACACACACACACACACAGCGATGCATAGAGAGATCGCCTCCGTCGTAGCAGAACTGGACGTAGTTTGAATCGAACACATTCTGTTGTCGTGTATCTTCTGCATATCTGTCATACATCCTGTCACATCATATCGTGAAACTTTGTCGTTTATCGTTTCAAAGTCTGTGTGCCGCAGACGTGGAGGTTGTCAGACACCAGAATCCAAGAATCTTCTGCCCTGAACTCCGAGACTGTGCACGGCGCCCAACGCGAGACAATCAGCCAATCAGATGCTCTAGTTTCAGGTCCAGGTGGAGGCAGACGTAAGCAGTAAGACAGCGAGTAAGCGGTGAGTTTTCCTCCTGGCTGCAGACGGTGTAACGCTGACACCTCATACGCCGCTGACACTTCGACATCCTGATAGAAATGTAAACTTGCATTGTTGTTGCACAGGTTGCATCAATATTCTGCCGGGCAGACTTTTTCGAGGTCAGGAGATCAGGGAGGAACTGCTCCATAAACTTCCTCTTAACACCCCGAGATCAAACCCGTTAAATGAGGTCAGCCGCTGGGTCACGTTTGCATTTCCGGTCTGCGGAGACCTCTCAGACTTTCCCAGAGTCCGTCCGAACGCAAACGAGAGATATTGCTGATTTTCTGCCGGGGGTCACGGATCAGGAGGCTTCAGCAGCGCCTGCTCTCTCCCCTTGCTGCCGCGGGGACGGGAGGGTTACCGGCTGCCGGGGCTGCGTTGTGTTTGCCGGATCTTGACGGACACAGTGTGTGATTTGCAGCGACAAGCGGAACAAATGTTGGTAATGAGGTCACCTTGGGCTCCAGGTCTGCGTCCGACTTTCAAGCCTGATCTCTCTCTCTATCTCACACACACACACACACACACACACACACACACACACACACACACACACACTCACACTCACTCCAGAGGAGAATCACACGGCGTTCAGAGCCACCTGAATGAAAATGAGACAGCTGAGCTGCAGGAAAGAGACGAGCGACAAACAGATCTGCAACCTGTGGATGTTTTTTATGTTTGAGCTTTTTAAAGAAATGATTTTTAATTTTTCACAACGTATACCAGTGCAACAACCACAGCCTCAGGGCTGTAAATAATGATAGTAGGTGTAATGTACATGATCCACCATGATGATATTTTTATAGGCTCCAAGGATGATCCCAGTTCATCATGACTTGGGTCTTTTTTTTATCCATTGTTTCTATAAATTATGATACGGACCAAAGTCACCGTGGAGCTCTGGGAACAAGGTGACGTCAGACATAAGGCGTAGACAGACAGACAGACAGACAGACAGACAGACAGACAGACAGACAGACACCAGTATAAGCAGATAAAAAATCTGATAAAAATGAAAAGCGAGCGCATGAAAGTAAAATGTCTGTTTGTAATCCCTCACTGCACAAGAAAAAACTGCGTACGGGCGCAACTAAAGCGAGTAGGAGAGGATTTCCACGCAGCCTCGGGCAGCGCGGTCACAACGTGGACGCGTGTTTGATCCTCTGCTCGCCTTCAGCGACAGATTCCTTCAAAACGTGACGAACGCGGAAAAGTTTTCCCGATAACCTCAGATCAGAACGGGCGATTTTAAGAGCTCGCATATCGATCAGGGAAATGAAATCCGAATGAAAGTCATTTATTTTGTCTGTGTGTGTGTGTTAGTGTGTGTTGCATTGTAGCTGTGACATGCATGTGTGTGTGTGTGTGTGTGTGTGTGTGTGTGTGTGTGTGTGTGTGTGTGTGTGTGTGTGTGTGTGTGTGTGTGTGTGTGCGTGCGTGCGTGCGTGCGTGCGTGCGTGCGTGCGTGCGTGCGTGCGTGCGTGTGTGTGTGTGTGTGTGTGTGTGTGTGTGTGTGCGTGCGTGCGTGTGTGTGTGTGTGTGACAGAGCAGACTTCATGCACACAGCTCAGTGTCAGATCACATAAGAGGACTCGCTCCCCGACGGGCAGATTGAAACCAGAAGCTCCATCGTGCGTGACCTGATTGAGACAGAAATCTCATGTTAAAGGTCCAGCGTGTCACACTTAGCGAGCTCTATTTACAGCATGTGGCAGAAATGGAATATAATTAAGCTTTAATTGTGTTTAATCACCTGAAGTTCGTTAAGCATCGTTATGTTTTTGTAATCTGAGAAAGAGCCTGGCGGAGTCCGCCATGTGTCTACTGTAGCCCAGAACAGACAAACTAAAGACTTCATATTTGAAATTTTAAAGTTCTTTTTGCTCATTTTTTGAAATAACTACAGAGATTATTGGAAATATTTCTGTCACACATTTAAACAGGTGTTCCCATTATTTTGTCCACCTGTGCTCGAGCTTAAAAAGTCTACATCTCTGGATTTATTCGATAAACTTTCTCAACTTTCTTTAATTCCAACCTGTCGTTTTCTTGCACTCGTTGTAAAAAAATGTAATTATATGAAAGAAGGGAGGGAGACACAGACAGAGTGTCTGTTCTCTAAATGACGAGAATGACAATAAACCGTCCCGCTCGTGATTACGGGGCGAAATGACGGAGCCGTTTGTGGTGATTGTGTTGTGGTTGTCTCGCCTGCCTGACTTTGCTCTCTGCAGTGAAAGATGCAGGAGAAGTAATCACAAAGATTCAAACCTCCCAAAAAAAAACAAACAGAAGGAGTGTGTTGTTAAAGGTGAAGTCAACATGCGGTGTTTGGGATGGAGACACATCGCTGATTATTGTGAGGACGGATCGTTTTATATTGACGGTCACTGTGGCATGATTTATCTCAGACGTGGGCGGTGATGTCGTGTCTATCAGCCTTTCATTAATAACTGATCGTGGCTTTAACTCATGATTCGTGATTTAGATTTTTACGTAATCAAGAAGTTTTCACATACGCTGATATGAGACCAGTTGATGCTGATGTGTAGCCATGGCAACATGCTGTTCAGATTACAGTGTAATTAGTACTTTTCATTGATTTAGGAAAGTATCGATAGACTGTTTCATCTATATTTCATTGAACGGGTGAATTCAAAGCTCTGGACACACACATGGTTTAATATTTAAAGGTCTAAAGTTCTGAAGGACAAACTGTTGTGTGTTTCAGGTTTATGCGTGTGAATTTAGTCGAGTTAATTCATCCCAAAGAGTCAAAGTGTCTTTAGCACAGACTTCAGCTGTAGTCTGCTAACAACACCCGCCGTGCAGAACTTTACTCCTTCTCCAGACTCTGCAGGAAACGTATCTTCAGACCTCTGATGTTACACATATAGATACATCGCCCCAAAAAAACAACAACACAGACTGTGTCCAGAAATACAAACTGCATCTTCTGTTTTTTAAGGTTCCTGTAAATCCACCTGAGTGCACACCTACCTGCCTCTCCGTCTTCCTTCCACACAGAAACAGGTGAACTCCTTCATCCCCGTACCTGCTGTTGACATTCAATACCTCAGAAATTGCTGGGCCCTGCAGGAAAAAGAAGCCGGGCGTTGGATACGCTGCAGGCTCCGGGGAGGAGGAATATCTCCGTCTTATCCTCTGAATCCGTCCTGCAGATGCAGCTTCTGAGTGGGCGCTGGCAGCTTAATGCCAGTTTACCCACCAGTCACTTCCCCAGCTTTTTTTTAAAAGTCTGATAGTGTGGCAAACAGCCCAGGCTCTGGCATCTTTTTTTTTTTAAAGCCTGAGGCTGCCCTTTATTTACAATCTAGATTGTATCGCTCGGGCTCCTGAGGGCCAGCGCTCTGCACCTCCCTCCCTCTGCTGCCTCTTTCTGCTCAAAGTCATCTGGCATTTCTCCAAAGCTGAGCCACCGTCCACTCACAGCAAGCCTCTCTTATCATTATCATCGTCACAATATGAGTAGAATTAGTTTATCACGGTGCAGTAGATGTAGTAAAACCTCCACCTAGATGTGATAGAGCCAGAGCAGCTCGTCAAACTTCAGGTGTCACTTCTTCGAATTTATCACTCGACCAGATTTGTGTTTTTTCTTTCACCCCGCCTGGATTGTAATTAGGAGCTGTGGGACGGCGTGGCTTGTGTGGCAGGGATAACGTCTCAATGTGAAAGGCTCTCTCTTATCGTGGATTTACCCATCAGGCCACACTGCGTGCCCTCGGGCTGTGTTGATACCGTGATGTCGTCCTGCGCGGCGGTTTGTCTGATGTGGCCATCGTGGCGAGAGGCAACCTGCAGGCGGGGGATGTGTTTGTGGAGGTGACCAAAGTTTTTATTTTATTTTTTCCTCCGTCTGATTTGTTTCTTTCGGCGCTCCTGCACAAACCGTGTTTACTCAGAGGGTCGAAGAAATCTCCGACGTAGCCGTTGGATGAAGGCAGCAGATTTAAATGTTTGAGAGTCACTTTAGTTTTGATTTTCAGGGTTCCCACGGGTGCTTGAATTCCTTGAAAATGCTTGAATTTCAATTCAGTGTTTTCAAGGTTTGTGAAAATGCTTGAATTTTTTGTGAAGTGCTTGAAAATGCTTGAAATTTGTGTGATGTCTATCTCAATAAACCAAGAGAAAACAAAAATGTTTCCTAAGCGGCTACGCGCTTGATCCGATGCCTTTACATGCAGAACTCAGTTATCATACTCGCTTGGTGTTCTGCAGAGAAATAACAGTAGACTACTATCCACACCTGTTGGTCACTGTTATTGCGCTATGGTAGTTACACAATACACCGCTCACAAGCTGAGAATACAAGCCAATTCACAATTAGTTAAAAATCAAAACAGTCAATCTACCACCATATGAAATAATGCTAATTAGACCCATATTATTATGCCATACAGTGGCACCGCTGCGCTTCCCATGACCATCATGGCAAACACAACTAGCAGGCTACCTATTTAAAGGTGCTGGGAAAATGGAAAAACTGGTGCTTGAAGGTGCTTGAAAAGTGCTTGAATTTGTTCATGAAAAAGGTGTGGGAACCCTGGATTTTGTGAGCCAACCCAGAAAGCAAACAATCACTGCATATATCAATGAATCATTATTTCATCCGAATGCAGAATCTGAAGGACGGGGAGCAGAATTTACCGATCGTGTTTGAAGGAGATTTTAGGTAAGAAGCCCGACTCGTCCCATCGGCTATCATTTGATGATGATTTTAAAAGTTATCTGTGTTTATATGTGAATATCTGTTTGTGGAAATGAGCAGAAACTTGTTCATTGGACTGCAGCATTGACCTCGTTATCTGTTTTCTAGATACCCTAAAACTCGAAATATCTGTTGCCCCAGAGGCTAAATTGTCAACATTCAATAGTCAATTATAAATTGATTATTATTTGATGCGATGTTGACTGATGTCAATGCAGAAACTACGTTTTTTGAAGATGTTTCCATGAACGCTCCAGGTGTTATGAGATCATTCAACAGCTGAACAACAGCTACATAACAACAGCTACTTAAAATGTTTCACACCCGTCTGCTCCGTATCCTGATATAGATCTGCTGCCCTTTTGCTCAATGGACATCTATGTCAAGCCAAGTGAAGTGAGCGTTAACACATGTTGAACACACACATTGTGGTCTGTTTTTTCACTGTGTGTGTGTGTGTGAGGTCAGGCTTTTCCTCTCTCTGCTGTACATGCTCGACCGGGCGGGTGTCACTTTAAATGAAAGTGCTTCCCAGCTGATGTGAACACGGCGGTGTCTGTTATGTTTTCCTTTCAGGATGTAACTTAGACTCAGTGATGTCAGTGCAATGTGAATTATTCATTCTCGTGCTTCAAGTTTTTAAAAAAAAAATCTGTCGGTGTGAGAAAATGAAGGCCTTCATCGAGGACGTTACGCGGTTGAAAGGTCTGGAAAAAAAGCTCGTACGTACAAAATATATTGAAATCATCTGAGACATCCTTGTCCTAATATTATTTGTCGACGTGCAGTTCGATGGAGCCTGAAAAACATTCTCTAAACACTGTAATCATAACCTTAGAGAATCGGGCACCTTCATCCGGATGCTTTTAGTTTTCAAAAGTGTAAAATAAGAAGCTGATTTTTGAGTAAAATCATCACGTTCGTATAAAATTTGAAAAGGTTCTTGTGTCTCATGTTGCAGAGGAAGTCTTCGCCCTGTTATCTCTCATCAGTTTTCCAGGGTCGTTGTCCCCAGAGGCTAAATCCTCAGCAGATAACAGCTGATGAACTCTGAGATAAATCCTTTTATTTAATAGGATGTAAAATAAGCAGCTGATGTTATGAAAACGTTCACACCTGAGCGAGTCCTTGCTGGTGAAAACATTCCTTCATTTATCTTCAATGCTTCGCTCCTTTTCAATAATTTCCCTGGTTATAGAGAATCAGTGCAGCTTTCAACTGCTCCCGTATTTTCTCGTATCGACTGTCTTGTGCCAGGGTCGGCTCTGCTGCATGTTTTACCAATATATCCGACACAAAAGCGCGGCTTTTTTGTCATGGCTTTCCAGTCGATACAGATCCAGGAGAAGCAGCAGCAGCTCCCCGACGTGAACAGGATGAACAACCTCGAGCGTCTTACAGATGGATTGTTGTTCAGACGAAGAAGTGAGGAGGCGGGAGGAGGAGGAGGGGGAACGATTGAAAGCTCAAGGTTTTCTCCTCCAGCGTTTGGACTGTTTTTGTCCTCCCTCCAGTGATAATGGAGGATATTTCCTCTAAGTGGGATTTCAGCGAAAGGAGAAGCGCTTACACGATTCCCCCTCGCGAGAGTCGCCGGGCCTTGGCTGCAGCGCGAAGCCAGCGGGCTGCATGAAAACACACACACACACACACACACACACACACACACACACACACACACACACAGCTGCATGTTTGATTGTCCGACCGCTTCTAAATTTAAGTGTTCATACCTGCACAAACAAAGGTGTGATGAAAATCCTGCACTGCCAGGAACTTTGTGTGTCTGTTGCATGTCTGCGTATCCGTGACACAATCAGGTGCCGAGAAGAGAACCGTTGTGTTGGACTCATTTGGACACACACACACAAAGAAAGGTGATTGGAGCTTGAGAGAGAAGCTCAAAGCTGCCTTGATTTCATACATCCAATGCAGGCCAATCACTGCTGAAAGTGGATGTGATTGGTGCGTCGTCGTCTGTAGGTTCATGCCTGAATCTGGAGGAACTGCAGCTCTTTGCATCGCGTAATCCTTTGCGTTGCAGGTAATTGTTTAATGGAGCATTCCTCAAACCATGACGGCAAAGACAAGTTATGGATGTGGTTACTTTTGATGTCGTTGGTATTCACACATTTAAAGGCCTCGTGATAGATCTGGGTCTGATTATTTTCTTTTTTGAGGACGAGAAGCAGCTTCAGTCTGACCTCCAAGTCCATCACAGGACACATCTTCATGGATAAATGATGTGAAATGCCGGATAGAAGAAGGAATGGCTTCTGCAGTGGCACATACTCCGAGAAGTTTGGAGTTTGCAATGGAAGTTGAGCTTGGTCCAACTTCAGCGTGCCAGACAATGTGTCTTGGCTCGGTTGTCAAGGTTTGGAAACATTTACAAGGTGAAACCGTCTGCCAGTCTTCCTTACAGATCTGACGGCCACATAAAACCCTCCCCACGCTCGCTTGGCACCGACGCCGATGCTGTGTGGGTGATCTGAACGCGGCTCAGCAGATAAAAATCGTGTAAAATCCAGGTGTGAATACGGCCAAGACGAACCAAAGAACCAAACCGTGTGAATCGCAAGAGACGGCTTTGGCAACAGAGTGTTGGAGAAACAGATTTGGACATATGGATTTTGGCGACCTTCAACCTTCGCAAAGGCGCCTAAAGACTCAGATACGGTCGCTCCAGTGCAGCTTCTGTTATTTTTTTTAATGTCTAACCACAGCAAACTGTCCCACATGGAGGCAGAACCGGTCCATGCTGCAGTACCCGGTGATCAGACAAGCCTGCCCGGTCCAACACCGCCACCGCCACCGTCTTCCTCTCTCTCCCTTTCACTCTCTAACATGCTCTCTCACCCAGTCAGCCGAGAAGATGAGTCATATGTACTGTAAAGGTCATCCATCAGAGGCAGAGGGAGAGGGGGAGAGGGATGGAGGGAGACTGATGTAGGAGGGAGACTGATGTAGGAGGGAGGCGTTAAGTGTTGGCTTTCCATGTCAATTTTTCTGTCAGGAGCAGTAAGTGGGGCCTCTCTTCTTCTTCTTCTTCTTCTTCTCCCGCCGCTTTTTCTTCTCACTCTCGCTCGGCGATATCACCTCTGACAGCAGGGCGACCGGCGCGCCGACGCAAAGTCATTTTTCTTCACAGGCATTAACATTTAGATTGTAATGTATGCCGCGGCGTAATGCTCCTCACATTTCTGTAGGTAATGCATTTTATGTGAACACTGAAGTGTTACCTGGACAAAAATATATATACATACAGCTGCATGTTTGATTTGTGTAATAATCACATACGGGAACATTTTTGTTCTGGTTATTATAGACTGAAAAATTTGGCAACAACTAAAAGAGGCGTTTCCACTGAGGGTGCTTCGATTTACCGATGTATATTTGTTTTTCACACCAGCTGATCCAGATGTTTCGATTTAAAAGACCTTATTTGCTTTGTTTCTAAATGTTATATGAGGTAATTGATCGATATCATGCATTAATATGGAACTGACGCTGATTTAGTTTAGTACAAGGAGTAGAGGAAAGGATGAGCTTGGTTCTGTCCAGTGTTCAAGGATAAACACCTTGAAAACTCACCAATTACCACTTATTTCTTTTAAATTAGTACACAAACAATAATGAAGTAAGAATAAAGATGACATGTTTTTTTTGTCCACTTGGGGGCATCAGAAACACACATTTGACATATCGTCGGTTTTCAAATTGATACGGCGAACTCACAGTTGTTTATTGAAACATTTATTATTTATTTGCAGTCGTGTAATTACCCCTAACCATGCTGCTAAAAACCTGGGCGTGGTACTAGATGATCGTCTTTCTTTCTCTGAGCACATTTCCTCCGTAGCGAGGTCATGTCGCTATGCTCTGTGCAATATTAGAAAAATCAGACCGTACCTGACCCAATATGCCGCTCAGCTCCTGATACAGGCTACAGTCAGCTCCCGCCTCGATTACTGCAACTCCCTCCTGTCCGGCCTACCTGCTTGTGCGATCAAATCTTTGCAAATGGTCCAGAATGCTGCAGCGCGACTGGTTTTCAACCAACTCAAAAGGACACATGTCACCCCACTCTTCAGCGACCTGCACTGGCTGCCTGTAGCTGCCAGAGTTACAGAGAGAACACAAAGCTCTGACGCTAGCCCACAAAACCACCTCAGGATCTGCCCCTGCCTATCTCAGCGTCTTACTAAAGGCTCACGTCTCGACCAGGGCGTTACGCTCCGCTCATACAAACCGTCTAGTTGTACCCTCGCCTCTCGCAAAGCGAGGTCACTCTAAACTCTTCTCTGTGGTCGCCCCAAATGGTGGAATGACCGACCAACGGCTGCAGGAACAGCAACATCCCTTTCTACCTTTAAAAAAAACCTTTCTGTTTCGAGAATGCTTCCCTGCCTAACACTAACATAACTAACAACTACTCTGTGCTCCTTTACACCTTTCTCAGCTTATGTCCTCCTCTGTAAGTCGCTTTGGGTAAAAGCGTCTGCTAAATGCAATGTAATGTAATGTAATGTTGCTGACCACATTATGAATGCATTCAGTGTTTCAGCTCTCCAGCAAGTTAAACACGTTTACAGCCTGGTATAAAAATCAGTTTTGCTCTCTATAGCTAATTTTTACATTTGTGACTGGATAACCAGAGAGTAAAACAAGCTATAAAGCTTTCTGTAAAGCTGAGGGGAACCGCTCCGTTACATATGATACAACAATCTGCATTGCATAAAGCACCCGGCATATATATTAGCCATCATTCAGCCTTGATGTATGTATATATATATATAATATATGTATAGAAGGACCTATAATTATACGCCGGCACAATTCAGCTCTCGTACACTTTAATGGAGAATCACACACGTACTGCTTCCCACTCAAAGCGAGCAAGATCCGAGCTGGTCATTTCAAAGACGAGACAAGTGTTAATGGCGTCTGAAGACTGCGTCATTGTTCCCTGCGGCAGTCAGCTCACACATTTCCCATCGGCGATTTACATAGGAGCTGTATCCAGCTGCAGTCCCTCGTGGACGTCGGTGGATTTATTGCTTCTTACGTCGGTCTGCAGCGCTGTGGACAAAGCTAAGGTTTACTCGCCCGCCGTGGAAAGAAAAGGTGGCTGTTAAAAGTGTAGCCGGGTCCTTCAGAGAGAACGGCAGCTGCAGCCGGATTAAATTCATGTTAATGGATTCCAAAGGTCAATAGACAAAGAATGAAACGTACAGAAAAACCCTTCAGACCTGCACTATTATCTGCGTATTCACAGTCTGACCAGACCGCGATTCTTTAGGATACTTTGGGAAATAAATGGAAATGAATTGGGTTTTGCTACAGCAAAGTCTTTAGAGAACTTTTTTATCTTTATTCACGCACTTTCATTCTCTCTCTTTTTTATTGGTCCACCGGATCCTTTTCCTCAAACTATTTCAAAGACGGTCAGATCCATTTGCAGCTCATAGTTTTGCTTACTTATCATATTTTTTTAGATTTACTTTGCCTACTAAAATATGACTGAATGCTTTGGAATCCATGTTAAGTGAAGCTGACTTCATCTGCAGCTGTTCCTCACATCCAGGATTAAAACCACCAAGTATTTGATATTTAAAAAAAAAAATCCTTTAAAGTGTTTTTCTGATGCACTTTTAACTAATCCATTGGACACACTCGCTGCAGTCCACCCACTCGTTTTGTATTTTTAGAGAATCGAGGTTTTGCTGTTTGTTGGTTATTTAAATGGGAACTGGGGTTCACTCACCCCGGACAGCATGATGGCGACCAACATGTTTAGAAATGTGAAATAACTTCGTCATATCAGGGTCTAAAAGGTCAGGAAACGACGTGTCTCTAACAGAAAACAAGCATCAGTTTGTCATTTGGTCTCTGCAGTCCGTCTCTTACCTGAGCTGAATCCTCCTGATGCAGTTAAGGGTTAGGGTTAGGGTTAGAGACCTTATACCTTTTCCACGCCCTCCCTCCCTCCCTCGCCCGCTCGATCGCTCCTCAGCTGGGTGACGCTCGGCTCGGCTGTGGGAGGTTTGATAGATGGCGTCTCCGGCTTCGGCTGCTTTATCTGCAGCCCCGCCGAGCGATCGTCATCTGCCACTTATCAGGCCTATAAACACACCCCACAAACACTCTGCTCTGGAGGGACAGGTGGAGTGTGCGGAGAGAGAGAGGGGGGAGGGAAGAGGATAAGAAAATGGTGGCAAAATGATAAAAAAGTGTTAGAAGAGAGAGAAACGTTGGGGGAAAGGAGGAAAGGGAAGAGGAAGGACGAGGCATCGTTCCTGAAGTTTTGCACCAACAACAACGACAATACTTTTCGTTATTTCGAATTCTGAATCGAGGGAGGTGTGCGAATTGTGATAAATCCTCTTCAAGTGATGTCATGAGTTGCATTCTGGGTAATGTAGTCACCAAAAAACGACATCTCAGGTTCTGCAGCATTAATAACTGCATTCATAACTATGGTTCATTGCATGTAAAATCACCTGAATATAAGTATATTTTTGTTTTTGTTACTTTAAAATGATGTGATGGCATCACTACATGCAACTTCATCCTACATCGTCCACCATGAGCCCGGCTCTGCTCGAGGTTTCTGCCACTGTTGCCAAGAGCTTGCTTGTTGGATTAGTTGGGTCTTTGTAAATAATTTTATAAAAAATTATAGTCTAGACTAAAATTGAATCCACCTGAATTGAAATCGTGAGAAGGAACCGATGTTGACAGTTGGTGGGTGGAGAGAAAAGGGGAAGTAAGATGGAGAGAGCGTCGGAAAAACCTGAGACTGGAGGCAAAATTTACACAAATTTAGTTTATCATCAGAGTTTTCTGGAGAACAGAACAGGGTTATATTTCATTTCTCCCCTCCACATACCGGAGGTCAGTTCCATTTGTGGAGTATTGGGTTTTATGACTCAAGACTCAATTTCTCAAAGGTCACCTCCACTTGGGGAATATTAGTTTTTATGACAATTCCCTCTCAGAAAGAAAAACCTCTTTACACAGTTCCCGACTGCTCCAGTGAGAGAGCGGCTGTATACTGTTTGAATGCCAAACATGCAGCGGATGAAGCAAAAAAATATATATATATATTGTTTGGGTTTATATTTCATAGAGTGAGCGGTGATCTGCTAATGAACACGTATTAGAATAAAGCTTCCCGTTTCCGTGCAGCGAGGCGGCGGCTGATGCGAGGTCATTAATTGTTGTGGGTGGTCGGGGTCTGTTTTCCTGCCGGGGTCCCCGGTGTCATATCAGCTTAATGAATTGTTTATGTAACTAACAGAGGTGTTTTAATACCTGCCTTTTTAAAATGTGAATGAATCAAACGGCGCAGAAGTGCAGAGCTAAATGTCATCAGCCGTGTTCGACACAACAAAGGCCGACAGACACATTACGCCCGCTGCGTGATTTTATTTGGAGTTTAACTACACATCAGGGACGGGGTGGACTCGATGACCCTGATGGTAACTTTATAGCATCGTGCTTTAGGAGAAGAAGAAATATTCCATAAATTCCCTCAAAAAATACCTCGAATATTCCCATTTTGAAGGAAATTTTGAAAGTGAATCGTTGTAGCAGTTTATTTAGGAATCTGGCAGTTAGATTCTGATAACCGAGCAGCAGACAGACAAAGTGAGAGACTAAAAAAAACGAAAAAGTAAAAAGCAGAGAGGTTAAAGTTGGAGGGTGAGTTGAATGTTGGAGCTGCATTCACAAACATGTTGGATCTTAATGTTGCTCTTCATCTTCTGGAAGCAGTAAGCCGATGTTTCCGTTCCACCTCTACATGAACAGGTTCTGATCTCGCTGACGAGCCGGGTCACGTAATCACAGACTCCTTCCTTCTTCCCGTGATGACACAAACGTGAAGTTGTGTTTTAGTTCTTCGGTAACGTTAAATCAAGCAGGACTGAAACCAGCTGACCTCTCTTCACTTTAACCAGGCCTCAGTTTGTCATCGCATGTTATTGTATTCAGAGGAGATTCAGCTCAGGGATCAGTTATAGAACACAGAGCGCTCATGATGATTATAAGACATATTAATATTATTGTAATGCAAATGAACAATGACTAAGGAGGCGTCTTGTACAGTAATGAGTCGGAGCTTATTACTGTCACTTTTTCTTTTTTAATGGACTTAATGAACTGACAGAGTAAACAACAGGATACGAGCTCTGCAGCCCAATCAGTGGAAATAACCCGCGCTGACGTGCGTCAGTGTTACCGTGGTTACAAATTGATTTGTGTATATACTATGCAGGTCAATTATCAGCTGATTGTTTTGTTGTAGTTTAGCTAAAATCGCGTACGTACCACGAGTGCTGATGGCGAGTTCGGATCGACCACCAACCAAAAACCAAAGAAACTTCAATACTGAACTCTCGTAAACTTAAAAAACATAAAGCAACCGGCTGTGTTGATGTGTTGGGTAAACTTAATTTAAGGACTAAGTTTGTCAAACTCAACATTACTTTTCACATCGGCTGAGAATACTTCAATTATTGCATTTAATAAACTGGAAATGATGTGTTATAAATCTACAGCACTGAGACTTCACTCCCCATTAATTACACATTAATTACATACACTAAATCAAAATGTCTTCGAACATGAACTGAAATATTTGTTCACTCCTTCAGATCCCACAAACACATGCAGCTCTTTACGGTTTGATTTAAGCTTTTGTTTTTCATGTAGTGTTTTAAACAGCCTCCATTTTCCCCCTCTTTTGTCCCCTCTTCCTCTTTTCTTCGTCCTCTCTTCCTTCCCTCTCTCTCTCCACATCATCGTTTTTCTTCCTCTCCACCTCCCCCACCTCCCTCACTCCTTCTTCATCTGTCTCTTTCACTCTTTCTCCCACCTCATTTTCTCTCCCCCCATCTGTCTATCACCCTTTTCTCTCAGTTTTCACATCTCTCTCTCTCTCTCTCTCTCTCTCTCTCTCTCTCTCTCTCTCTCTCTCTCTCTCTCTCTCTCTCTCTCTCTCACCGTTTTCTTTCTCTCCTCTCTTAATGGTCTCTCGTCCCCCAGGTGGCCCTGGATGCCATTTCGGCCCCCTGCTTTTGAATTTAATTACACATGGCATTGTCTTCGTAGAGCCCCTCCACTCACCCACCCACCCACTCACTGACTCACACACACACACACACACACGCACACACACACACACACACACACACACACACACACACACACACACACACACACACACACACATAACGACAGCCACTGCTGCTGGTTCAAACTGCATCCTAGATTACTGCAGGCAATAACACCCAGGGGTGGTGGGGTGGTGGTGGTGCGGGTGGGGGGATCAACAAGGAACAGATTGAAGGCTGAAAAGTTGATATCGGAAATCAAATTAATGCAAGTGAGAGCGAAAGCATATCTAATTAAGATGCTCCTGAAAAAACGAGAGGCAAATCCGCTCTGACAGAGAAACTCGTGACTCACGAGACGTAGAGTTTGTTCACAGGATGTGAGAAATGTGTTTTACGGCACAGCGGGCTGGATGAAATGACGTGAACGCTTGATGAATGAGAGAAGCTAAAGCAGCAGAGAGGCATGTGTTCACACATGGTAGAACCTAAAACGGTTCTTCATGGTGATGCCACGCAGGAACCTTTTACCTAACTGTTCTTCAAAGACCCAGTTGCTGCAAAAGGTCAGTTTAAGGAACCTGTAATTATTATTATTGACATTAACAGGAAAAAGGCACCAGAACACTTTTTTGGCATTCAGCTCCTCAGAGAACCTCAGACAGCACAGAAAGGTTCTCCAGAGCATCAAGAACCAGTTTTTCCCCTCAGTGAGTCCATCACGTCCCTGTTTGTCAGTGTTGGTAATGCTTTGTTATTAATTCACTTGTATTTTGCACACACATATATACCATATATATAAAAATATACCTAACATATGTATATATTTTACATTTTTTGGCTTTTTTTTCCGTAGCCAAACGTACTAATTGGCATCCAACGTGACTCAACTTTGTCGCGGCAGGTGTGGCGGCATATGTTCAGTTACAAAAGGTGTTCACGTTATTTTGTCTACGGTAACCTGTAGAATTTGCAATCTGTTACAGAAATGCAGGGTTGTTGTTTTTTTATTGTGTAATCTCCTCCTGTTTCTTTTTCTTCTAACGGCCTGAACAAACTGAAATGTCGTTTTTCTTCCGCTACACGAAACTTGTTCTTTAGTATCTTTTAGCTGCTTAAAAGAAAAAATGGAAAAATCAATCGAGTATTTTTTAAAGGAGTTTGTAAATTGCGTTGCATTGCAAATGGAGCACAATGTATTAAGGCACAAAACTGAAAATGCTTTTTAAAAAATCTGCTTTTAAGGTCAAGATTTTTTATATTGCAGAAAGAAAGAAAAACATCCAGCCATATATTTTTTAATTTGGCCAGGGACGGTCGCTCTCATGATGAAGTAATGTGATTACATCCCTGTACTGTGTCACCGCAGTGACGGCGCTGCGCTGCGCTCGGGCTGCCTTTGGGGGTTTGAAGGATGGCTGTTGTTTTCTTCTCATTATGCGGCTCCTGAAATGTACCCAGGAGGGTTGAGTGAGAGGTGTGGACGTTTGGGTGGGTGGGTTGGTTAGTGGTTTGAAATAACGACCCCTCGGTGCTGCAAAAGCATCTATTCTGTCGGTCCAGGACTCGTGGAGCCAGCCTGGGCCTTTCCCTTTTGTCAACAGTGAAAAATGAAGCATTTCTGAATCCCCGGCGCTCGCTGTGTTTCCCTCTAGGCGCCTCAGATACATTGAGTTAACATAAAGCAAAATTCAGGACAGGGGCGGCCCGGGTGATAAATGAAGCGCCTCTGTGTGTTTTGGAGGGAAAATAAAGGGGCCCCTTTTGTAGAAATGAGATTTGGTTCTTGTTACTTCCTTCAGGCCCAATTTTTCCCTCCGCAGTCCAAATGTATCCGAGAGCTACAATGGAAGATGGAATATTCTTGAAATGGAGGAAAGAGAATAATCTGAGTATAGATCATTTTCCTTCACCTCGCTCTCAGTCTGTCGTCCATTGCTGCTTCATTCCCATTTTGTCACATTACGGCTTATTTTCACACCGTGCTGCCAGCCCGGCTGAAAGAAAAGTCGCCGGTCGCTCTGATCACGACAACCAGCCCAGTGCAGCTTCTTAAAAATGGATCTAATTTAGGGTTTGGAGAGAAATCTCGCCGGGGTACAAATGAGGCACCTCGACTCGCCTGTTCATGAGCAGTGCTCTCATCCGACTTGGACTCATTTGTAGTCTGCAGGAGAAGAGAAGGAACGGATGGTCCGGATAGCTCTTGGATACATTTTCAGGGGGAGGGAGGCCACGGTGCCGCGGTGTTGGGAGGTCCAAAGACTTGCTCGCTAATTAGAGTGTGAGCTTTGCGCCTGTGATGTAGTCACGCTCGCCGGCCGCGTGGCCGAGCCGCTCCGGGGGAATCAGACGGGCGCTCGTGTCGCTGCTGCAGAGTTTTCTGATTCTCACCCAACGAATATCACGCCGAGAGCTTTTCATGTTTGTCTGTGGAATCAGGGATGAAATGCATGTGTGCACGTAGGTGCTTCTGTGAATCTGTCGGCAGATGCAAGTCAAATCGGTTTTAGGCAACAGAGTCTCTTTACTTGTTTCACTGAGTCTGGTCCCAGAGTTGCCGTCGCTGTTTACCGTCCCCGCCCGTGTTTCATTCGAACCTAATTAATCCTTTAAAACGTTTTTTCGGGGGGGAGATCAATGCATTGACACCGCTACAGCTTTCATTTAAAGTGAGTGACAATGGGGCCGCAGTCTGGAAGAAACGCTGCTAACAAAAAGGACTGACAGCATCAGATTGAAAGAAATAAAACAGATTTAATCTGTGAAATGAAAGTAAGTTAAAGCTGCAGTAACATATCGTTGACTCTTCTCTTCCTCCTTATCTCTTCCAAAATGAAACTTTGGTCCGAGATGTGATATCTGGCAGGTCTGCATGACGTCAGCTTTAATCCGTTGTCTTCAGTTCTTTCAGAAATGACTGGCCCTTTTCCTGACGAGGCAGGTGTAAATGCTGGATTGTGATCAGTCTGACTGGACTAAAGGGCAGCGTCCTCTGTCAGAAGTGCTTTGTCAGACTATCGGAAAGTTTCAAAAGACCTCGTCCTCCGGCTCCATTCCAACATCAGATTAGGAAGATTCGTGTCCGACCATTTCTGAAACTGACATTCACACTCCACATTGTGATCGGTCATTTGTGTGAAGGTGAGAAAGGAGCTCGCTCGCTCTCACTCCCAGCTCCCAGCATCAGCTTTGTAATTGGCCTTAACGCTTCAAACTGTGGTGCTGCATGTGCATGAATGCATGTGTGTTTGGTGGTTAGAAAGAAAGTTCCTGGTTAAAACCGCGGCTTGCGTGTTCCCCCTGTGTCTGCGTGACTTTTCTCCGGGTACTCCGCCTTCCTCCCCCTGATGAGGATAAGCACTTATAATAGAGGGCACTGCGGTCAAGTTATCAAAAACATGAATACAGTGGTCCCTCGTTTATCATGAGGGATACATTCTAAAAATAACCCTCAATAAACGAAATCCGCAAAGTGAGTTTTACAATTATTAACCATGTTTTAAGGCCGTAAAACCCCTAACCACACACTTTAATACAGCTTTTTACATGCATTTTGTACAGTACTCGCTTAATCAGGGCGCAGAAAACAATGCGCATTCATACTGTACAGTACGCTGTAAAACAAAGCATGCACAATTACACAAAAAAAATCTGCGAACCAGCGAGTCCACGTAAGGTGAACCGCGATATAGTGAGGGACGACTGTACAACATCTCGTAAAGCAAAAAAATAAAAATGCAATGTGAGGTCAGACTTTAAAAGAAAAGTACCTGGTGTGTTACATGTGTAACAAAATCAGAGATGTATAAAGTACTGGAGTAACGAAGAAAAGTAGAAGTACAAGTGCTATATCAAAAAACTGACTTGAGTAGAAGTTGAAGTGTTCTTTAAACACCATACTTAAGTAAAAGTACTAAAGTATTCAAAATGTTTTGTACTTAAGTATTGTATGTAGAAGTATGTAAAAAAATGCTACTCAAGTACTGAAAGTAAAAGTACAAGTACTGTTGTTTATATTATTTCAAATATTTATTAAGGCACAACTTCTAATGTTACAGTGTTACAATGTTCATGGTAGAGTTCTGTGATTTCCCATGGCCTGTGAATGCGTCTGAATGAATGCAGAGCGAGGGGGCGGGGCAGCAGGTGAGAGAGCGCACCTGGGTGAGTCAGGTGTATGACGTACGGCGCACGAGCGAGGTTGATGTGAGGCCGGGACTGTTCAGTTGGTTTTTTTGGCGTGGTTCCGGCCGACAGTCACCGAGTCCTGGAACCAAACCGTTCAGCAATAAATGCAGTTTGTTCAATATCGCCTCGTCATTCATCACGTGTCCGGCTGGACGCTACAATAGTAACAAGTAACGACTCAGCACATGAAACATGTATCCGAGTAAAAGTATTAAATTCATCAGAAATATGTAGTGCAGTAAAAGTGGAAGTTGGGGAAAAAATAATACTCCAAAAAAGTGAAGATACTGCATTTTAGTACTTAAGTACAGTACTTAAGTAGTTCCACTTCGTTACTATACTCTGAACATAATATATATATATTATATAATGTCTATCAAAAAGAAGTCAGTGTTGGCTGTTCATTAGGCCACATCCCATTTAGTGACATCACAACAACAATTTACAAATAATGCAAAACACCCGAGGCGGCCGGGCGCTGACGAGCTTGTAGAACCCAAACGAGAAAGTCGGACACGTGTAACGCTGAACCAAAAATCTATTGAGACGCCGCTCGGCGAACAGCAGATGCTGACAAACCAATTCAGCCACTTCAGCTTCTATTTCTCAGCGAAGGGAGCCGAGGCTGCAGCCGCTACCTGCTGACAGCTTTATTAAGACGTGTCTGCTTAACTTGGCTATCGCAGACAAGGTGTTCATAAGTCTCTGTCTGGGGCCTGGATACCGAACCAGTCAGCCCATTCTCCATTAGACGGTCACACTTAATCGTGGTTTTATTACAGTATATGTAACCTGGATTAGTCTATTTTTCAGACTTTATGGATACCCACCATCAAGTAACGCACTTAAAGGCACCAAACATGTCTAAAGTTATTATTTGTATGTATTCGAGAGGTGTAACAGAGTCTGTCTTTACCTTTTTAAGCTGAATCATGTCAGTGTTTAAGGTCAGGGTCTGTAGTTACACAACCCTTTGGCAGCACTTGTTAAATTCTGCTGTGACAGATTGAAAGACTGATTATAAAAGAAAAGCTGTGGGTGAATTTGGAGAGTCAAGGCTCGCTATTTGCATATCCTTCATCTGCCTGGTGTGTCAACAAAAGGAGAATCGCTCTCCGTCTCCACACCGGTGCATTCAGATGCAAAGTGAAGTGAATGTAATTATGTATCCTTTTGTCTTTTTTTTTTTTTGCAGAGAGGAACATTTTGTTCTGGCTTTAATTTGTGCTCTGCTCTGAGTTGCATCCTCCTTTTGTTTTTTTTTTCCTTTAAGGTGATGAAAAAAGAGAGAGAGCGCTGTGCCAGGCTTTAATTCTGTTTGTGTGGAAATCTGTTGTAATATTTGCCTGGCGGCAGGTCAGGTGAAGCTTTCATATTTCACACAGTACAGACATGCTACAGTAATAGCTCATTTTGTTCTGGAACCGTGGTGGCATTTGTCGGCATCTGTGGAGTTGTTGTCAGGCCTAATTCGGCAGACGTTGCTCTCTTGGTCACCCCGATGACACGAGCACCTGTTTGTTAGGAGGCTCCACGTTTCATTGTAGGCGCTGACCTCAGTTTAAGTGATGCTGCAGTGAGGTGAATTTAAAAGAAACAAGAAAAGAGGAAGGACGACCGTGTTGAACTTTAACCAAAGCTTCGTTAAGGAGCGTCTGTCCTAATTGGAAGTCGCTGTTGGAAAGTGTTTGGCACCTTCAAGAAATACAGGCCAGGTGATTGGATAAACCACCTGTCTGTCACCGTGTAATGAACCAATCAGGTTGACGAATAATGTGGTCAAACTCGTACCAAAGCCAAATGAAAGAAGAGTCACCCCAGTTCTGATGAATGAGTAACTGATGCAGCGTCTGCGTTAACCACACCTGTTGTTTCCAAGCACCGCACCTGTAGCTCATGATGTAGCTGCCAGTAGATCCTCAGAGGACGCTGATCATGAACCGCCGTGTACCGCTTGAAGCCGAGCAAGATGGATTCTCCTGCGAGTCCCGAGTCCAGCTGCCTCGCGTTGTTATAAATACCCGGCTCCGCTCACTCCAGTGTAGCGGATGGAGAAATATTCTCACCTCACGGTTTTAATTTAAAATGTCTAACGGGGGAACAAAGAATAAAGAGGTAACTCAAACACCATTATGGTATGTTAGTGCGGTTACTAGTTACACATGAAGTCGTAAATCAACAAGATTTAAGAGCAGCGGCTCCGCTGGGCGGAGGACGGGCTGCACACTCTTAATTCTTGTTGTGCTCTCATGCTCATGTGCTAACATGCAGGTAAAGCTGCGGCTGATGAGAATGTGTTTAGCTTTGCAGGTATCTGGTCAGACGCCGACCTGTTCAACAAATCAACACGTTGCAGATGACAAGACATTTCCATTGGCAACTGACAACTGTTAATGTCGATCCTATAAATCTACCCTCCAATACAACGAGTGCTGCACTCATCTAATGCCCACAGTCAGCGGTGGTTACTTCATACTTCCATATCTTTAAAGTGCTCTCGCTGCCTAAGTTGCTAATGTACATGAAGGCAATTAACACTCGTCTGTAACCGTTTCCGAGGCGTTTGGATCAATGAGGTCGTGGTTCAGCTGTGTTCACTGTGTACCGTGTGTGTTTAAGTCACAGGAGGAAGGAATCGATTTAGTTTGAATCGGTCGGGTGCAGAGTTTAAAAGCTGGTTTGGTGAAATTCCTGCCATCGATTAACGGCAGCGTCTGAACACACGTGGCTGCACATTCCCGGCTGTTTTCATAACCAACGCTGAGCTTTATGAATGTGTCTGAGGAGATGTGGCATATTATTTTCTATAAAACCTTAATAAGAAATGTAAGTTTGACGTGTTTCGGTTCATTAATGGATGTTTTTATTCCCTCTCTGTCTCTTTTTCTGACTGTAGTTAAGCAGAAAGAAGCTGTGGAGAAAGAGGCTAAGGTCAGCATCCTGGAGGCCGGAGTCACAGATGTGAGTACAGCAGTTTTTCTATACTCACCTTCAGTTTAAAACAGAGGGATGAATGATAACAAACACATTGTAGTATGAGTGTTTACGTCCACTTTTGGAGCCTGGCTGGATTTCCTCCCTTTGAGTCACTGATGTTGGGTGATTGAATGAAACCTCAAACCTGAAGGACCTGATTTCAGAGAAAAAAGATAAACATAAAGGTAGAAAACACATTATTTTCTCTATTGTCTGTATGTATGGATTGCATTGTTATTAGTCCTGTAGCATTTCTCTCCAAGGGCTGAGACCAAACCAGGAGAACGAGCCAGAGAAGTCTGTGTGAAGTCAGAATAAATGTCTGTTCTGAGTTGAGAAGAAAGCCAGACAAATCTGAATGATTCAAAATATCGACAAGTTTCTTTAAATCAGGTGTCAAAACCGGGTAAACGTGAACTCTCAGCTCCAGGTCTGTGGGGGCGTGTCCTCTGAATGTGCTGAAGCCACGCCCAGTCGATCTCCAGCTCTCTGCTCAGGGTGGCCTCAGCGTGTCATCGAGCCGCCCTTTAAGGACCGCCCACAAAATCCTGAAACTGAAAACTGGTGAAAAACTGTTTGAACCTCCAACCACATTTCAATGATATATGGTTCAAAGTCTTTTCACGTGTTTTCAGCGACTATTGTCCAACATATTTAATGTGTTTTGAAAAAAATCTCAGAATTGCATTTGCACGGACTTCAAGTACTTGGACAGGGATCCACATGGACCTGCTCACTTTTTTATCATGATGTTCATTCAGAGGAATAAAACATTTTTTTTAATAGAAAGACACTTTTTTCTGTTCTCACATTTTGTCAATCGCTGTGTCAGACACCGACCTTTCTAATCATGAATCACGTCATAACAAAGTAACAAATAAAATAAGTAAGCAGCATCTCAGGAAAAAAACAACATTTCTGATGTTTGGATCTCACTCCGCTCTCTCTTTCAGTCTCTCCCTCTTGGTTTTTTATCTCGTAGCATTGCTATTCTGCGCCATCTGTGCGGGAAATAGACTGCTGAGCGTCTGCACTCGCCTATCGATTCAAGAGTTAGTCTGCACCGATGACGGCACGCCATTCACCATGCTTATCAAAGCGGCAGCAGCGAGGTCTGAGAGAGAAACGGCTGGAAAAGGGGGGGGGGGGGTGGAGGCAAGCAAGGAGAGTGACGGAGAGAGAAGTCGTGGAGGAGGAAGGGGGGAATGGAGGGTCTATCGAGGTGATCAATACCTAGCTGCAAACAGGAGCCAATTATAGCCAATCGAACCTCTGTTGTAAGAAACAGAGCGGGGGAGAAGCAGAGAAAATCCCTCCATCACTGGCTGCCAGAGAGAGGAACAGCAAAAACAAGCCGGCGACTCACAACCTGCAACAAAACATCCATCATCACCCCGTACGGTGTTTATTATGGTTTTATCACACACTGTAAAATAAGAATATTAGCATACTACATCACAGCTGACAGCTTCAAAATTCAAAAAAGGAAGAAAAGTTATTTTCTCAGGAGCGCAGAGGAGACGATTTGTTTCCTCACGGCCTCTTTTTGAACAAGCCTGCAACGTTGGAGTGTCGGCTTCTTTATTTCGCAGGCGGAGAAATGAATTCTCATTTTCTCGTTGACGCCCGTGTGTGTATTTGAAAAGGAAGATAACATGAACATTTATTGATCCCTGTGGGGAAATTAAGTTGTTGCAGCAGCAAAAAGGTAATGGGGAAAAATTGCATGCAATAAAACCAATAAAGACGAAAGAGTCAAACGGTAAAACAGAACATAAATTACGGCGGGGTCGTATAAGTTTATGCGTGTGACAATCCTGCACGTGAAGCGTCGGCGGTGTTAAGGGATTCTTTCTGCAGAGAGAGTTCAGACTGTTTCACCGGTAACCTAAAGATCACATCTGATTCTGTTTGTCTGGATTTAAACCACCGGGTCTAGGTGTCAGTCTGTTAACTTCTCTTTTAGAATCTCACGTGCACTTATGTCCATTCACCCACTCGTGGGGTCGTCGAGCATAATTAAGCCGCGTCCACAGTGTGAGGGAAAACAATTCATCGTTCTCAGTTGACTGTGTTTTGCATGAAGGTGCCTCCTTGTCACCCAAAATAAAATATATTTAAGTGAATCTAGGCGAACAAATCCAGGGAAACTTCTCAGGCACTGATCATCTTTCAGCAGCTGTACTGACTTGAGATTTAATTTACATCATGTTGTAGAGTTTGTTTTTAACTTTGAGCCTGTAGAAATTAAAGTCGATACAGTTTATAGGCATCGATTCGTTTCGTCTTTCACGTGCGATGTGGGCGAGGTTCAGAAACCCGGCGGCGTCAAAGAGTTACAGGTCTGATCCCTCGGCAGCCTCAGTGTCTCCCCTCAGCAGCCTTCATGTCCAGCCCAATTGTCTCCGAGTGAATCAGCACATCTCCCGCTGTTCATTCTTCGCGGGTCATTCATGATTCGTGACCGCACTTCTAAATTCCTCACGTATCGTGTTTCTGTGAAATTGAGGCAGTAATTCTGCCTCTTCTCATCGCTGCTGCTGCTGCTTCTTCTTCTTTGGAATTCAGGACAGCGAATGCATCGAAGCTTCAGTAAGCATATTGATGTGATGTGATGTGTTTGTTGGAAATATTTGCTTTTTTTTTCCCGACTCAAAGTGCAGGCAATTTACAAAATAAAGGAAACACTTGAATAAATCAGTGTGCTGAGAGCAGGACGTGTCGGTTTGTTAGCAAGAGAACAGTTTTAGGCCGAACTTCACGGAGAGAGAGACTCGCTGGTTCTACATTCAATTAATTTGGTTATTTCTCTGACGTGTTTAACACGTATCGACACATCTGCAGGGCGACAGGAAAACATGCAGAAGAGCATCAGGCCGTCTTCTCGGCTTCGACCCTTTTTTGTAAAAGTTCCTTCAAATTACAAATAATTCCTTCAAGATGCTAATTAGTGCTCTGAACATGTCTGACCTGCTCATCTGAGAAAATATTTGAAGTAACTCGAGGAAGTATCTCTGAGATTTAGGTGCCGAGCGTGAGCAAGAAAACAAACAAGCCATAAAATATGATAAATATGAAGTAGAAGCATCGACAACGTGCGTAAAACTCCGGCTGCTCCTCTCGGTGCGTGGACTGGAGTTAGACATGGAGGCATATCATCTCCTTTTCTTTTTAATGTTCATATGGATGATTTATGGAAGCCGTGGTTCACGTTGTGTAGTCGGTAACACCGTCATCATTTGGTGATTCTTTGTGTCAGGCAGCGTTCAGCAGTTACTGAGGGATGGCTCTATATTCTGAACTGACTTCTCTCTCTGTCTTTAAAGTTTGTAATGTACTTTAAATACTTTGAACATTACACAACTGATGGCTGGGATATTTGCAGACACAGGGTTCCTACGGGTGCTTGAATTCCTTGAAAATGCTTGAATTTCAATTCAGTGTTTTCAAGGTTGTGAAAACGCTTGAATTTTTTGTGAAGTGCTTGAAAATGCTTGAAATTTCACAATTAGTTAAAAATCAAAACAGTCAATCTACCACCATATGAAATAATGCTAATTAGACCCATATTATTATGCCATACAGTGGCACCGCTGCGCTTCCCATGACCATCATGGCAAACACAACTAGTAGGCTACCTATTTAAAGGTGCTGGAAAAATGGAAAAACTGGTGCTTGAAGGTGCTTGAAAAGAGCTTGAATTTGTTCATGAAAAAGGTGTGGGCTGATTTGCAAATTTAACATGTGCTTTTTGAAACATATCGTACGCTGGTGTGTATAGAAAGAGCAACACGCCTCCGTCACGCCGTGCACACGTGACGGAGCAGTGCAGCCTAAATGTTTGTCAGTGTCGACGTGTTATACGAGCAGGTCACCTCGCACTAAGCTCAGTCAGGTTTTTCTCCGTATGTGGAACCATTGGCGTTTTAGCCGACATGCAAATATCTGATACTGTGGACCGTGTGTGTGTTTGACAGTGTACCTAATAAAGTGTTCACTGAGTGTGTGTCCCAAGGACACTGGATGACACACAGGCCCAGCTGTGCTTTTGTTGGATCAGGAGATAAACATGTTTTTTTTTTTTTGGTTTCACTGCTCACACAGTGACTACTCAGCGGCTTTGATAGATTTCAAGCCTTCATTAAAATCTCAAACGTCCTCATTTCGGTCCTTTCTAAAGGTCCGCACGACCCGGCGCTCGCTCGTTAAACGACTTCAGGCTCCAGCCTGACGGCCGCTCACCTCACGTGGCTTCACCGACGAAAGGCCTCATCGAGGGGACACACTGCCATCGTTTCCACACCGAGACCTGCGTCCAATTAAGAGAATGCACGTGTGTGTGTGTGTGTGTTGTTGTGGGAGGAGGAGGGAGGTAGGAGATAAGGTTGCCGTGGCAGCAACCAGATTATAATTGTCCTGGAGTGGCACTAATCCCCCTCCAGCTCGGCCAGCTCGTTTTGTTCACTGCAAATCAAGGCGCTTCCAATCTGTCTGAAAGAGCGATTTCACAAATAGAGGGAGGCAGGGAGGGAAGGAGCTAATGAAACAAACAAAACAGAAAACACACAACGGTGCATGGTGCTTTCCATCACCACTCACACTACACACTCAGTGCACAGGAATACACACATCTACACACACACAGACATGCACCATGAGCCTGAGCATACATGTGTTGATAACCTCATAATGCATGTTTGGTGTAATAGTAAAGGGCAGGAGGAAGTGTTTGGTATCTGGTGAGAAAATGGTGGATGGATATAAAGTCACCTTTCTCCAACTGATAATCGGATTCTTTGATTCACATGCAGCGCTTAAGAAATGTATCAGACCACCTGTCAGAGACATCCAGCATCATGGATAGCATCTGTTTCGTTATCTGTCGTGAAAATCGGGTGCGATTTAGTTTGTTTGAGTCGTGTTGCATGACGTAATCAGCAGACGAAGGACCCAGAGCCGACCCAAAAGGTACCGACACCGGCACACTGGGCTTTCTCTGAGAAGTTAGAAATGTATAAAGCAACATTCAACCACTAAAACTGATTCTTCTGTTGAGGAAAGTAAAGTGAATAACTATAATTTGACATAATGAAATAATCTACAGTGAAATCAGCCCAGAGCAGACAAACCAAACACCAACCTACATACAACCTTTATGTAACTTTCACAGCAGTTTTTCCTACATGCTTGGAAGGACGGGGTGAGGCGTGGGTATTTATTTGGTTGCAATCTGCAACTTCACCGCCAGGTGCCACTAAATCCTACATTAGTCTAAAATCGATACGTACTCAAATACAAAAAGTGTTGATCTGCATTTGTTTCTCATTTTATCCACGGCTGCAGCCTCTGACCTCGCAGCGCTCCGGCCGCCTGTAATCTCGCCCGTTTGACTTGTTTAAACACAAACTGTGAGCTAATCTGTTAACGCAACAAACAGATAGAAACTCTCACAACACCGGTTTGTGCTTTTTGCCACATCGTCCTCATGCACAGCAGCAGCGGCGGCAGCAGCGGCGGAGTGTAATCTCCACATAATCCACAAACAGATAATCTGGATTTTAAGGGGGTTCATCCTCATTTTCACAATATTGCAGGAGACGCGTCTCTTGAATGGAAGGTCTCGGCTTCCACGATGAGTTCACTGAGGAAACGTTCCCGTCTGTGGAAGGAGAGCGGAGTGATAGCATCACTCATAATGACACAGTATTGTTGTTTGCTGCCTGCCCAGGTGCCTGAAAACAGAGAGCTGGATTTGAAAGAGAATATTCATGAAGCAGACGCACACACACACACACACACACACACACACACACACACACACACACACGCACACACGCACACACTGGATCAAGGTTGTCTGTTCGCGCCTCGTTCTACCTTTAATTTTCATCACAAAGAGGAAAATAAATCATAAAGAGATCAGAACAAAGAGCTCGTATACATACGTGCATACAGTATGTACCTGCATGTGTGAGTGTACGTGTGCACCTGAGTGTGTTTACGCCCATGCCTCTGTGTGTGTGTGTGTGTGTGTGTGTGTGTGCGTGCGTACACACACACACATCCATCTGCATCTCCTGCCATAGATATTCAAATGGCTCCATGTGAAAAATTGAATCGAGAGGCTGTTGAAGTGCTGGCTTTTCTTTCTCTCTCTCTCTCTCTGGACGAGACACAGCGCCCGAATGGCCTTTGATATGGTAATGCCAGCTCACTGCGGGGGCCCTGAGGGCCAGATGCATGCTGGGATATGGCCCAGGTGTCAGTCATGGTGTGTGGTCTACCTGGTAGCAGACGGCGGTTCGCTCTCCGAGATTTCTTTCCTCCGCCATAGAGGTTCATGTGAGATTTGTTGGACTGTCTGACACTAATTAAGTTAAAGTTTTTAGGCGATTTCCAAGAATAAAGTTTTGTATTTGGTTTTCCTCATTTCTGTTGTTTTATTTAGGAGAGTGCACAGCCTTAAAAAACTCTGGTTAGAGCGGTAAAACGATCAGTATCGACTTGCTTCTTTTTGCATCTCTATATTTACATAGATGTGACAGAAAACAAAAGTTACAAGAATAGAAGCTTCACTAAAGAGTGTCAGGAGTCTGTGATGGCGTTTCCAGCCAGTTTAGTCTCTGGATAAAACGTCCAACAAGATCGCAGATCTGCTGCCCCCCGTCAGTGTTTGGAGGTCGTAGCGTGCCGTTGAAAACACCCATACTAGTTTGTATCACGCCAAAGTGTGTCCACTGGAGTCTGGACTCCCGTGTCCACTAGTGCGGTCAAGTTATCTGGAACATCCGGTGAGAATTGTCGTTATGTCGAGGCACCCAAACGAGTGATTTAAGTTGAAATAAATATCTCAGCGATATCTTTGATTTCAAAGAGCAAATTTAAGTTGATTGTTTTATGCTTCACACACTGAAATACTGAAACATGCATGAGACGGAGTGTCTGTTCCTTGTTATCCAAAGTTTGTCATTGCATCTCTGGGTTCAGCCAAGTCTGCTTGGTACCTGGTCCGGATTCTTCTCTCTGCTGTACTTACAGCACACATTGTTCTCGGGGAGCTGCTCTTCGGCAGAGCGGCAGGCTGCTTATAGCGGCTCTGGACACCCGCTGGGCTTTCTGGCAAACAGCATGGCACTACAGACAGCTGGCATACAAGACTCACACCCTCTCTGCTAGTTCCCCCAGGCGCTAAATGGGCTGTTAGGTACAGTTGAGGTCATCCAGAAAAAAAAAAGCGAGGAATGAAAGCCCAGAATTTCAATACACCTCGACTGTCTGGATCTCTCGTCCTCTCAAACTGAATGCACTCCCCCTCTCCCGAGAGGCTCTGCTGAAGCAAACAAGGTGCTGAGGTGTGTAATGATGACAGCATTATGCACCTGTAGGCTCGGCCTAATGTCCTGAATGCTGAGCTGTAATTTAAAACTGGACGACACGCAGCAAACACTGTTGTCTGCACACGTCATTGAGCAAACGGCCCGATGCTCTTAACCGCGTCCCACGGCTGATTAGCCGGCGGCATTGGTATGATAGGCGCTCGTTAACATCGACGATATCTGCAAACGAAGAAAGAAAGATGCATGTTTATTAAGAGACACAATCATACAAAGAATCAGGTACATGATTCGCCCTCCAACAACTTAAAAACCTTCACATCCATACAAGTGAAGAAAATGAGACGTTTTGATTGAGCGGCTTTCCGAAGCATCACCGCCATGCTTCTTCTTTTAGATATTGGCGAGGACCTGGATCATTGGCAGGCTAAAAAACAATCTGTAACAGCACCCACCTGTCAATCAAAGAGTCCACGCTCTTAATTTTTGAAGTCGGACATTCAGGGTTCCCACACCTTTTTCATGGACAAATTCAAGCACTTTTCAAGCACCTTCAAGCACCAGTTTTTCCAGCACCTTTAAATAGGTAGCCTACTAGTTGTGTTTGCCATGATGGTCATGGGAAGCGCAGCGGTGCCACTGTATGGCATAATAATATGGGTCTAATTAGCATTATTTCATATGGTGGTAGATTGACTGTTTTGATTTTTAACTAATTGTGAACTGGCTTGTATTCTCAGCTTGTGAGCGGTGTATTGTGTAACTACCATAGCGCAATAACAGTGACCAACAGGTGTGGATAGTAGTCTACTGTTATTTCTCTGCAGAACACCAAGCGAGTATGATAACTGAGTTCTGCATGTGAAGGCATCGGATCAAGCGCGTAGCCGCTTAGGAAACATTTTTGTTTTCTCTTGGTTTATTGAGATAGACATGACACAAATTTCAAGCGTTTTCAAGCACTTCACCAAAAAATTCAAGCACTTTCACAACCTTGAAAACACTGAAGGGGAAATTCAAGGGGAGAACAAAGTCTAACAAACCAGATTCATACATGTTTGCACAAATCGGTTGCTTGTTATTTGCGTGTTGTTGCTTCTTCCTCTGCACATCTGCCTTTCCCTAAACCCCCTCTCCTCGCCTTGCTGGGAGCAGCAGCACCACACACTGCGTGGCATCTGCAGCTAAAGGTTTCTGTTGGCTGGGAGGCTGGCTGCTCGTCTGCCGAGCCACTGACAGGCAGGCTCGGAGACACCGTTACCCAGGCACGGCACTCCCCAGGTGGGCACAGAGAGGACTGTCAAGGCCCGAAGGCTCAGCCATAATTACCCCCCTCCCGCCACAGCAACCGTTACAAGCTTAGCCCAGAACGCCTCCTCCCTGCATGGGGTGAGCAGAATGCACGGCTGATGTACACTGCAGTCCTGCAGCTTATGGAGTGAGTGTGTGACGGTGGATTGATCTGTTTGTACAGCTGTGGTGTGTGTGTGTGTGTGTAGAGAGAGTGTGCTTATAGGAATGCAAAATGCATGTATGTACATAATTACATAAGCTTCAATCACACATCCTTCATGAGCATTTACAGAAGTACCTGTACGAGGAATAAGCACCAGTCGGGAAGTCGATAAATTAATTTGTCAGATCACATTTTAAAGATTGATTCATTCTTCAAGTCATTTATCAAGTGAAAAATGCCGATCATCTGACTTTTTGAATTTCGGACAGTTGGCGTGCACTTTGTGTCCTGGGAACTTTTTTCTGTCACAAACGATTACTCCTAAAAACAAAAATCGCCCAATGAATCAATAATGAAATATTGTTTGCTGCAGGCCTGGTTCAGTTTTACTTTAATTAGTTTATTTGACATTATTAATGTCAGAGGATGTCACGCTTTAGCCCAAGACTTATTTCACTTTGCTTGATGGATGTGCAACAGATGCAGGAATCCAGCTGGTTTGCATCAGCTCTTTGTAAATCACCAAGTTTGTGTCTAAAGTTTTGAAATCTGAACCGTCTGTACAGTAGAACCATCCAAAAACAGTATAGCTCATGAAATGCCACATATCTGCAAAACAAGTGGTAACCTGCCTTACTGGTGAATGAAGCCAATGTGGAAGTACCAAAAACTGCAGTTTTTCTAACGTCCACTTGAGGCTGGCTCCAGCAGTGAGTCAGTCTCCATAAGTCCCCATGTTTCACAGCAGAAATAAACATGTTTACAGCCTGGTACAAAAAACAGTTTTGGTCTCTGTAGCTAATTTCCCCGTTCATGACAACTGTACTGAGGGTGAATTTATATACAACTCACCTGTTCACATTATATTAAGGCTTGAAGTTATGCAGGATTAAGAGCGTGGACGCTTTGATTGACAGGTGGGCGTGGTTACGGATGGCTCAGGTCCGCTGATGATCTACGTCTTTGCTGATATTTAGATTAGCGGTACATTAAACTTTGTGTCACGATATTTGTGGCACTTTGGAAACCTGCGGGTGACGTCACTCAAGCTCTGCTCTTTGTCTGCCACATAGCTGCAAAGCTGCCATTTAAATATAAATACTAGAGAAAATGATTGTGTTTCAGACTACTGTAGGTCATAGTGAGAGGGGAATGTCTATTTAATGTATCTATAATGCTAAACAATGTTATTTGGTTATTTAGTTTGGCAGAATTTTAAATTTAATTTTGAAATCTTGCCGGTTTCTATCGTCATTAATCCAGTGTCAGCTCGGATGTGTTGATATCGCCTCGTACACAAGCTAAAGATTTCTGACACAGCGTCAGATCTTGAATCTACTACAGCGTGAATAGTTGTTAGGCTTCATCCTTTGAGTGCAAACACTTGACACACACACACACACACACACACACACACACACACACACACACACACACACACACACACACACACAGACACTTGTTCTCACAGAGAGGTACAGTCTTTGTTCGGTGGTAGCAGGTGAAGGTGAATGTCACACAGCGTGAGTGTGTTCCTCCGCTTCATCGGTGCCAGCCTTGAGTTTCATTGTACGACACTCTGACAGCGAACACCACGGCTCGGCTAGAGTATCCCAGATGCTGAACTGAAATCCACGTTTCTATGGGAGACAGCACAGCACTGACATCAAACCTGACCTGTTTGTGTTGTGTGCAACCTTCTCTTCAGTTTGCTACATGTAGCATGCAGGCCTCAGAACAGAAGATATATCAAATCAGGTTTTATTTGTACAGCCCAAAGTCACAAAGTACATTTGCCTCTGAGGCTTTACAATCCGTGCGGGGAGTGACACCCTTCCACTTTTACTGCACTACATATTTTTGATGAATTTAATACTTTTACTCGGATACATGTTTCATGTGCTGAGTCGTTACTCGTTACTATTGTAGCGTCCAGCCGGACACGTGATGAATGACGAGGCGATATTGAACAAACTGCATTTATTGCTGAACGGTTTGGTTCCAGGACTCGGTGACTGTCGGCCGGAACCACGCCCAAAAAAAAACCAACTGAACAGTCCCGGTCTCACATCAACCTCGCTCGTGCGCCGTACGTCACACACCTGACTCACCCAGGTGCGCTCTCTCACCTGCTGCCCCGCCCCCTCGCTCTGCATTCATTCAGACGCATTCACAGACCATGGGAAATCACAGAACTCTACCATGAACATTGTAACACTGTAACATTAGAAGTTGTGCCTTAATAAATATTTGAAATAATATAAACAACAGTACTTGTACTTTTACTTTCAGTACTTGAGTAGCAATTTGTTTACATACTTCTACTTGCAATACTTAAGTACTAAACATTTTGAATACTTTAGTACTTTTACTTAAGTATGGTGTTTAACGAACACTTCAACTTCTACTCAAGTCAGTTTTTTGATATAGCACTTGTACTTCTACTCCACTCCTTTACTGCAGTACTTTATACATCTCTGTTGGAATCTGCAACTTTACCACTGAATCCTACACATTGGACCTTTAAGAACTGGGTTTTTTTTTCCTGCATTTCAGACATAAAGAATTGAATTTTCTTCCATCGTGCCGAGCGATTACAAATATTAAAATATGTATTGAGACATTTAGCAGATGTAGTTTAACCAGAGAGACACAACAGATGACAGGTGAAGCCTATGGGGTGAAATGAATACATCTTGTGGAGAGCACACAGCAGAGTCAGACGTGGCCTCATGATTCATGATAACATTTATATTTTAACCATCCGGCCGACGCTTTAGTCGAAACTGAACTCGACAGCAGAATGAGTGTCAGTTCCCATATGGCCCGCGTTACATGCCTGCAGTATCTGAAGCGATTTAAGCTCCAGCACCGCTTTAGAAAACCCTGTCGGGAACCGCCGGGACTCAAAAGGTCACGGCGGTATCACGCTGTTCGGCTCGTCTCTTTGTGCCCGTCCGTCACTGCATGTGTGTGCTGAGGCTTTTGTTGTCCGCTGCAGGTAAATAAGCACTTTACCTGCTCGAAGCCGCCACAGAAAACTATATTCATCGCAATGTTTTGAGTTCAGATTCATGAAAACACACATTATGTTCTGAATGCAGGAAGATGCTCGATAGCTTTCATCTACATAACAGTCTTCATCCGTGTTCTTGTCGATCTGTTGACATGTGTCCAGATGAGAATTAACTTAAATTCTTAATTAAAAATTATAAACGAGAATCAGTTTACATATTTTTCCTCATTCTGTCATTATCCTAATGTTTTGTGTTTCTTCTCTTGTTTGACGAGCAACACACAAGCAAACTTCATTATTAGAAATTAGATCTTTTTAGCATTGATTAGTGATCAACTGATGAAATAATTGTGCAGATTTAGAATTAATTTCCCTCCGTTTCCTTTTTGTTGCCTCACATTTACAGTCACAGGAGCGCACATGACTTCTCGTTGCTTCGGTTGCTGCCATCCGGTTGTTGTTGTTGCGTGTGCATATAATGGGCTGCTTAATTCATATTACTGTTGTTTGTCTTCTTCCTGTTGGCTAATGTGGCTGTTCTCAATCACAGCATGCGCCGCGCGGCGAGTAATTAGCAGAAATTAATTCTCCCTTCATCATGTCACTGTTAGCTGCTGTGTTTCTGTGATCACAAAGAGCGGGGAGATGCGTTTCTATGCTGATGATGACGGACTAACTCACCGTGGTTGGTCTCATTCCACTGTTTTAGAAGTTTTATGAAGGGAACCAGGTTGAACAAGTAGAGGGGCAAGGCAACGCATCCTTAAAAAATACCTACATGCAGTGTTTTGTGAGACAGCAGAAGTAAATCATTAAAAACACACGTGTGTAAATCAACAACGTGGATCAACTTTAAATATCTGGACTTGATGTAAACCAGCACTTTTAACACAAGGGGTGTTTAAACATTCCTAAATCTGCACATTCTACTTTAGTACTTTTTGTAAATATGTACACTTGTGTTTCCCTCCTTGGTTTCTATTTTTCGCTGCTGTTAACAAGTGAATTTCCCCGTTGTGGGTTTTGTCATTTAAATAACCTCATGAAGTATGTGTTGTACAATATTTGCTACATTTGTTGGTGTATACATTTAAAATGGAATACGGTCACTCATATTCTCAGATTATACATATTGTTCATTTAAACCATCGCTGTGTCTCAGTTTACATACAAAAGTACGTTCCCACGGTCAGTTATGGTAAAATGCAGTGAACTGCGGCGGTCACCATCTTGTAGCAGAGGGGAAGGGACCACTGGTTTGCAGAAATGGTAGACGAGGAAGCTGCAGGCGAAAACCGCAATATACAAGTACAGTCGTCCCTCGCTCTAACGCGGTTCACTTTTCGCGGACTCACTGTTTCGCAGATTTTTTTAGTGTAACTCTTTTCTGAGTTACTGGTAATATTTTCTTATGTGTCAAACCTCGTAGATTGATCATTAAAATTAAATTTGTTAAAAATGTTTGGGCTTGAAAACAGGTTTTGATCTTTGGTTTCATTTACTAATACAGCATTGTACTTATTTCTGTTAAAACTGCGAAAGTTTGAAGTTTGAGAGTTTAAATAAGAGACAAATGTTAAAGCCTGTCTGTTAAAAGTGTATAAAAAAGTGTGTACAGGGGTTTTAAGGCCTTGAAACATGTAGAATAATTGTAAAATTTACTTTGTGGATTTCGTTAATTGCGGGTTATTTTTAGAACGTATCCCTCGCGATATATTGTAAGTTGTACACGTGTTTTAAATATATATTTCGGCGGTCAAATGTTGGCGCTCAGCTTGGTTGCATTGCACCAGGAAGTGCATAGTGAACACAGGGTACTACAACGAGATGAACTACAGCAGCACATGATCCTCTTGGCGTTGATATATATGTACAGTGCATTGGCGTTTAAGATTAAAGTTTTCTTCAATCTGAACATGGAAAGAATTTTCCATGAGACAGACATATGCGTATACGTGAACAGATGTGAATTTGCTCCGGGCTGCGAAAGTCGAGGCAATAATGATGAAATGTTTCAACTTAAACCAAAACTTGGCACTTAAGCCGAGCCGATGCAAACACGCGGGGACGAAAAGAGGTTTCGAGATCAGTCCGAGATGTCACACGCACACAGACTTTGCACTTCCATTAGCTGCAGCTGACACCTGCACAGTCAGCACTCCGGCTGATCGCGACGAATCAACACAGGTTGCAAGAAAACAGCCCATCGGATAAATAAATGCAAAATATGCAGTTTAATTATGCAGTTTCTTTTAGATTATATGAAAATATTAGCAAGTTTTATTATAAAACATTATAAAGTGGGTGCAAATTCAGCTCTTATCCTCCAAAGATGATGAATATTTGTCTGCGTGACACCACGCAGAGACAAAAGACCAGGTGAAGGAGATCGAGCGAAGAGAGTTCAGTTTTCATGCTTGTTGTTTTTTAAGCCCACCATCGTAATGGTACAAATATTTAAAGGTTTTTATGTGCGAGACATTATTGCACTCCAACCGCTGCTGCTGCTGTTCCCAAGCAGTTTTAAAAGTGCTCTCCAGGCAAACAAGCCGGTGCACAAATAATGTTTTCGATCGAGCAATCTCCCATAGGTCTGACCTTGGCAGCTTTTATCAGGTGATGAATACTTTGAAAAGATTGCATTGTTTTTTTCAGACCGATACCACCACTGCCTTTTTAGCCGGTCCCCAAACATTGCAATCCTCTCCAGCTTAAAGCAAAAAACAAAACAAAAAAAAAGATAATGCTTGATTGTAGATTTCAGCAAATTGATCATTCTGTGCTGGTTTGGAGAGAAAAAGATATGAATGTTGATGAAATTGTATCTGTTATCTCTGAGACAGGCCTACCATCAAACCGCAGGTCCTGACGGAGCTCGCCTTCATTTCGCGGATGTGCTGAGACATTTGGATGGTTGCAGGGAGGTGGAGGTGTGCGAGGGCTAATTAAATTGTCTGTGTTTTGATAATACTTCAAAACAGCCAGTGTCTAACATGCACCCACCATGAAATGAGAGCGACGCTGAGCGTAATGGATGAATACCTGTCTTGGAGGCGTCTGTCACGAGCGGCTGATTGCCAATCAATTAGAAAATGCCACGACGGAAAGTTGATTAGAGCGTTCAGCGCGATGGAAATAGAACGTTGTGGAGATGCTTCTTGTTTATCTGACACCACGATGCCATAAAAAAATGGAAGGAGTCATTTTTTGACGTTTCTGCGACTTTTACATGAAGAACTGGAGGAAACGATAAATATTGTGGATCAGACGTCAAAGAAACGTCAGGACACTGTTAATGTTTCTGCATATTTTACCTTCTACATCAGGGGTGTCCAAACTGTTTCACAAAGAGCCGGTGTGGCTGCAGGTTTTTGTTCCAACCAACCGAAAGCATAAAGTTTGACCAATCAACTCACAGGCCCTGTTTACTTAGCCTCTGAAAACGAATCTTTCTAAAAACTCCGACTAGAGTGGAGATTCTGGAAAACTACGGTTTTGCGTTTGCATGTAAACAGAGTTTTAGGCAGCTGATGCGCCAGAAGTGCGACCAGTGTTTACCTGTTGCTATGACGACGATCATGGAAGCATTCAGAGTAGCAGTCGCATTTATTCTGGTGCAAACACTTTTCATGTGTTTGCATTTGCATACACAGCTGATGCATCATGTCGATGACCAGAGACGAATGAGGGCTCGGAGGTCAACACTTCTCCCACCTATTCGAAGACCCAGTCGCCGTCACCGCCAGCGTCGCCGGGTTTGGGTCCGACCCGGGTGGACACTGTCTGGTGGGATAATTTTGATGCCGCCCATAGGCTTGGCGTAGTTATGACGGCACTCGATGGCGTATTTATGCGGGTTGATGTAAACAAAAACTTTTTTGAAAACGATGCTATGTGCATGATGTTATTTTGGAAAACGGAGGGAGGGAAATATTTGTTTCTCAACATACCCGGCTCTGTGTAAACGTCGACTGAGATCAGTCGATTAAATGAGTCAAGTCTGGTGTGCTGCTGTTTGGTTGGAAGGAAAACCTGCAGCCACACCGGCCCTTTGTGGACCAGTTTGGACACCCCTGGTCTACATGATGCGGTTAAAGTGGTGCTGATGTAGTATAAGGATTGAGAATGTCCACATGTGGAGGAGGATGGATGGATGGATGGATGGATGGATGGATGGATGGATGGGTGAACAAACTGTTCATGTCTACATGTTTGTGCCTTGACCTAGCCGGATTTCGACAGTTCAAACTGATAAACTGAAAAGCTTTATTTTGAAAGTCTATGCGGATATTGCATTTTTATTACTGCCATGCAAAGCTGGTGCTAGAGTTACAGTTACAGTATCACAGTTTGAAATATGTACACATGTGTAATATAGATAGGCTGCTGTTTGTGACATCTTCCCATCCAAAGCCCACACACACACACATGCACACGCACACACACTTACGAACTGATGGCACGGGCGATTGGAGCAATTTGGGGTTCAGTATCTTGCTCAAGGACACTTCAACTGGACTAGGGGAGCTGGGAATCGAACCAGTGACCCTTCGATTACTCAGTTTGAGGCTGTCAGCAAACACATGCATGTTTTTTATTGCCAGTTTTACATTTCAGGGTTGACGGAGACTTGTTCACAGCACTAAACGGGGACAGAGTTACCTACTTCTACATACTTATTTTTTCATTTATTATTATTCATGTATGCTGGGCCACTTGGAGGTCACATCTGGACCAAATCTGGTCCACAGGCCGCCAAATGAAGAGCCCGGATGTAGAGTTTAGATAGTGACAGGTCAAAAATGGCAGAAAAATGTGTCGTCCTTCTTTAACAGGGGGAAATGCAGCAGGAACAGATTTTGAGAAGAGAACAGAGAAAGACAGACGAGCCTGTTCATTGCATGAAATTGCAATACTTTATTTTTTATAGAACAAATGTGTTCATCATGCCCAGAGCTGCCAAGAGCAACTTAGATCAAACTGAGAGGTATTCCCACTTTCATGCTGATAGTCATTAGTACACAAACCTGAAGGGACAGGTGAGGATCCGCTCCAATATTTCAACGCTCAGATCATCAGAGCTCGTGCTAAATCAGTTTATCAGCATTAAGAGTCAGACAGTAAACATCCCTGAGGATCATTCATTATTCCTGGTGAAAGTTCACAACAAATTTGCATCCTCACCCCTTTCCCCATGCGGGATCACACCACATACTCGGGTTGTAAATCCTCAGCACCTTGTCCAGACACTTTCCATCCCGGAGAGTCGCTGGCCGCCAGTGCGCTCCGTCTCATTAGCATTGGCTCGGTTTCCGCAGATTAGCCATAATTAGACTGTGAAATTGGAGCCGTTACCTTAAAGTCAGGACACGGCGAGGACACCATGAGCTCGGTGACAGCGCCGGGCAGGATGCTAAGGAGGTGGAGGGGGGCAACCTGGCTCAATGCCACCGCCGGTCCTCCCCTCTGCTTTCTCAGACAGACCGCCAGTTCATGAAATAGGGATTCCCAGTCAGTGGCTTGGCCTCGTCCAAGTTTTGGCATCGTTGGTGTTTGTGTGTCCGTCTTTAACCTTTCACTGAAGCCAGGGGGAAGTTGTACAAATTTACGCCGGCCGATTCAAACTCTGTCTGTTGTTCTCAGCTCTTCAACTTTAAAAGGTCTCAGGAGAAAATCAGCGCAAGCTCTTTTAAAAATCTTCCGAAAAGTCAGAATCAATAACTTTGTATTTTGTGATCTGAAAACATTCTTCTCTCCCTTTTGTAACTTTTGTTTTGTAGTTTACGTTCTGTCAATGTGCAAAGGACTCGTTAACAAGCTTCTCGTCGGCAGTTACTGTGACACTGCGTCACATAGACATGAAATTTGTCGTGTGGTCATTTGAAAGGCCGCTAACACGGCTGACACCACTGGAGTTATTATTATTATTTTAATCATGATGCAGTCGTTTTACAAAGAATAAGTTGTGCAAGGAATGTGAGTTGCAACAGACTGAATGGTACAAATCAGGTTTTATGGGTCAAGCTTAACAAACCTTGGACTATTTATAATGCAACTCCTTTTTAATTAAATCCTCCAGTTTGTAATGCAGGATTTCTGTTAAAGCCCATCTAAAGGCAACTCTGAGATTTCTTTCTAAACACATTAAATGTGTTGGACAATAGTCGCTGAAAACGCGTGAAAAGACTTTGAATGATACATCACTGAAATGTGGAGTCAGAGGTTCAAACAGTTTTTTACCAGTTTTTCAGTTTCAGGATTTTGTGGGCGGTCCTTAAAGGGTGGCTCGATGACACGCTGAGGCCACCCTGAGCAGAGAGACAGAGATGAATTCATCTCAGCTCAGAGTGTTTCAGAGTTAGTCGTGTCAAATTTTCTGAACTCATCTGACACGTTTCAGTCGCTTCAGACTAGCTGCTCGACTGCTCGCACGAGTGGGCGTGGCTTCAGCACCTTCAGGGGCCACGCCCCCACAGTCCTGGAGCTGAGAATTCATTTCTACCTGATTTTGACACCTGATTTCATAAAGTTGTCGATATTTTTAATCATTCAAATTTGGCTGGGTGGTTGATAACACTTTGTTCTTTGGTCTGACAAACTCAGAACACATATTTATTCTGACTTTACATGGACTTTAAAGAGTTTTAGCCCCATGACTCCTCAGGACAAGTAAAGTGAAATCAGTGGATTGCCTCTTTAATTTCACTGTGACGCGTCCTTGTTGAAGTTTTATTTGAGTGTGTTCCTTTACGAGCTGAATTACAGGATATACAGTATATAATTTATAGATTTATAGATAAATGTAAATATGGAGTTCTTTCAGGATTTCTGGGGGGTTCTGTCTTTTAGAGAAACAAAGAGAGTATTTGTGACGCAGTCATGGTGCTGAGGAAAACAAGGTTGAGCCTTAAACCTGTGAACTAAAACACCTGAAAACATCCCAAACAAATGAAGCTTTCATGCATCGAGGAATGTTGAAGCGCAGCCAATTTTCTCCGGCTTCTCCGAATCGATGGTCTTTTCCTATCTGACAAAGAGCCGCTGCTTTAAAGAGGAACTCAGTGCCGTTCAATCGATTGATTGCTGTTTTAAAAAAGATCTTATTTCATTGTCATGCTCGTCGGTCATCCAGCACATTCTGGTTTACAGGTCCCAGGTTTGCCTCATGATGCAATTTCTGTGTAACAAACATACTGCAGCATTTCCGTGTTGCAGTAATCACCTTGTCTCCAATATAAAGTTGTTGGTAATCTTCCTCTGTGCATTCGCTTTGAACAAACATATTACACATATAACACATATTTCTGAGTTCACGTCCCCGACTTGTTTCCTTGATGCGTTTGTTGTTGTTTTTTGTAGCAGCCTCCTCCTGCCTGAGGTTTCATGTCATTGTGTGTCACTGTTTGTCATCCTTTGTGTGTTCCTCTCTCTGGATTTTGTTTGTCTCACGTATACACTTTGTTTTTTACTCTCTTTGTTCCCGGAGCTTGTGAGAATACAGTCGGATTGTGTAGCACTGAGTACATAGAGGAGGTTTGATGAGACACCTGCTGCTGCGGCATTCACATACGAGTTTCACAGTGTCACCGGCTGGATTAAGCAAGACTTAATTAAGGCCTAAAAACTTTCTGTGTTTAACTTTGGTGTGTAAGTAACTTTGAACCTTTTTAACCGGAGCACCTACCACCTACCCTTCATCAATGTGAAATGCCTGAGAGATGACGATGAGGTGACAGGTAGCTTAGCTGTTTTGATGTGAAGCCAAGTTAGGAATCCTCACAGATGTTTTATTAATGGTATGTGGAGTTTTTTAACCTCAAGTCATGTTAAGATGCTCAGCCTGTGCTCGAATAAACTCGACTCGATTGGATATAACGTATTTGAACGAGTCCCACTAATGTCCTTGACATTTGTTCAGTGGATCAAACTGAAAGTGTTTTTTTTATTAAATCTACCACCTGCCTGAAGAAGAAGAAAATATGAAGGAATATAACCTGCAACTGAATGACAGGTCGTGGTAACACACACAGACACATATACGTCTGTAAAACAGTGAAACAAACAATGTTCTTCTGACATTGGTACAGAGATATGTAATAACATAGTTATAAACAACCATAGAGCACCTACGTCTAAGTTTAATTTCACTACAGCTTTTACAACTTTCAACGTCCTTTCCAAGGAGCGTTATCAGGGGCACAGGCCAAAATGTCACTGGATTGGTTGGATAGATTTAAAACACATTACAGCTAAACTGGACCAATCAATGCAGTAACAGAATCTGGATTCATATTTGATCAGCACGGCCAAGTTCCAACGTTTTTATCTGAGTTTTGTGAGCCTGGTGCAATAGGAGCAACCTGAGCAGCTTTTCAAACGTGGACCACAGTCACTCCTCTGTTCTCTGGTCAGAGATGTATAAAGTACTGGAGTAATGGAGTGGAGTAGAAGTACAAGTACTATATCAAAAAACTGACTTGAGTAGAAGTTGAAGTGTTCTTTAAACACCATACTTAAGTAAAAGTACTAAAGTATTCAAAATGTTTTGTGCTTAAGTATTGCAAGTAGAAGTATGTAAAAAAATTGCTACTCAAGTACTGAAAGTAAAAGTACAAGTACTGTTGTTTATAATATTTCAAATATTTATTAAGGCACAACTTCTAATGTTACAGTGTTACAATGTTCATGGTAGAGTTCTGTGATTTCCCATGGTCTGTGAATGCGTCTGCATGAATGCAGAGCGAGGGGGCGGGGCAGCAGGTGAGAGAGCGCACCTGGGTGAGTCAGGTGTGTGACGTACGGCGCACGAGCGAGGTTGATGTGAGACCGGGACTGTTCAGTTGGTTTTTTGTCGTGGTTCCGGCCGACAGTCACCGAGTCCTGGAACCAAACCGTTCAGCAATAAATGCAGTTTGTTCAATATCGCCTCGTCATTCATCACGTGTCCGGCTGGACGCTACAATAGTAACGAGTAACGACTCAGCACATGAAAAATGTATCCGAGTAAAAGTATTAAACTCATCAAAAATATGTAGTGCAGTAAAAGTGGAAGTTGGGGAAAAATTAATACTCCAAAAAAGTACAGATACTGCATTTTAGTACTTAAGTACAGTACTTAAGTAGTTCCACTTTGCTACTATACATCTCTGTCTCTGGTTGCAACTGGCCCAACCGGATCCAATGCTGGTGGAACAGACATGAACATGAAGCTAGCTGATGGCTGTTGAGTAGCTTCATTGAGGCGTTTGGGGATTAGAAACGTACATGGATGCACACTCTTGAAAATACAGAAGCAGTCTTTGTTATTTATCGACTGACCAGCCAAGTGTTACCAACAGTGGTGTTTTCCCAGATCACCTGCTGCTATACGGCAGCGTATAGAGTGTTCTTCATGGTACTCAAAGACACAAACACAATACACAACACACAACATTATGACACATTAAAATCGCTTTGAGTTGTTTTTCGATGGTCGACAGGTCGGTCCAGTCTCTGATTTGTTTGGGAGGATGGAGGGGGACAGTGCTCCTCGGGTCTGGTGCTGGAGACAGGAGGCTGGCAGAGGACGGGTGATGTAGCAGCTGGTCTGGTTATGGAGGACTTTGAATTGGATCTGTTTTGACCCAGTGGAGATTCTGGAGGACAGGGGTGATGAGTTCTGGCTCCATTTAGTACTTTGGATGATGTGCCATATAAAACGTTGTTGCAGTCGTCGATTCTGGATGTGATGACGGCAGTTCTGGTTGTTAATGAGCTATTACACAAGCTTCTATGGACTGTGTGAGGTGATGCAAATGTCTGGTCCATTTCAGACAGCTGGACATGAAGACCCAGACTGATCTTCTGCTGGCCGTGTGTCAGAATATATCGACATGTGCGGTTTGAGTTTTTTCAGTATTATCATTTAAACAATGGACTGACCTGATGGGAGATTAGTGTCTGAATCCACATCAGTTCCATTTAGATTATTCAGGGGTCCTAGCAAGAGAGTGCGAGGAACATGGCTGACAGCAGATTTTTTTTTTGACTGTTTCTGTGCCAGACTGAGGCGGACGAGCTTCAGGTTTCAAGCAGCGCTCTCCTGCACGCCAGTGAAATGCCTGGCGGCCATGTTTTAGTGAGGAGGGCCGTCCCGCTGGAGCTGTGCATGCGATGGGTGGGTGGGATGCTGTGGGGGGGGGGGGGGGGGGGGGGGGGGGGTTCAGGCCCAGGGGGTCGTTGTCATGACGATGACATGAGTCTGGACCGATGGGGTGCAGCTAATGATGAATAATTATGCAAGTTTTTTTTAATATTGTTGTTCTTTTTTTTTCGCTCCTCCTGTTGTGAAAATTGTGACCTCGCCCCTGATTTCCCGGCGTTCGGAAAAACAAGAACCGACTTTGATGAATGGAGACTGAAGCGGCGTTGCAGAGAATCCTGTTCGCCGCGGAAACAACACTCCCCTCAGGCAGGGTCGCTGCCATCCTGTAATATATGGTCTCCGGGTCATATGTATTTAATATTCCACGCCTGGCTGTTTGCAGCATTGCCAAGCGCCGCTAATGACACCGTGCTAGATTGTGCACGGTGCATTAATGCCTCCTTTTTCTTTTTTTCTTCCGCCAGATGAATTTAAGCACACGTTAGAGCAGGGAGGTTGCAGTCAACAAATATTTAGCCCATAGTCGTGTCAGTTAATGAAGGCTAAACTCTGAGAGAACATCAGTGCACCTGTTATGTGAAGGGTTGCATACAGACTTCACATTTTCTGTCGTCCACTCGATGCCCACTAATTTCTCGAAGGTTCGTTTGAGTCATCGCGATGCTGATTACATTCTTGCATTGTCTTTCCTTGCAGATACTTTCCTCTGAATTTGCTCGAGTTTCCAGACGTCTGTCTGAGATTTATGAGCGCTACAGACACACAGTACACCGGCACTGGTGAAAATGCCCTCATCTCTCACTGTGAACACTTTTATTGGTACTTAAAGTACTTTCTGCTGAAGGTTAAGACTGTGTGTGTGTGTGTGTGTGTGTGTGTGTGTGTGTGTGTGTGTGTGTGTGTGTGTGAACACATCCCATAAAGAGACCAACAACAATAATGTGTTAGTCCGTCTTTTACTGTCTGTGGCGCTCACCCCAAACCCATCAGTCCTGACTGAAGACGTACATTTTTTTTAAAAACAACTCAAAGTGCTAAAACGGATCCTTAAAGGTCCAGTGTGTAAGAAATTAGGAGACTCTATTGGCAAGACTTCAATATTATATTAATAAATGTGTTTTCATTTGTGTATAATCACCTGAAAATAAGAATCTTTGTGTTTTTCATCGAGTCCACCATGCCGTCCTTCTACAGGAGCCCAAGACAGAAACTCTGACCTAGATATGACCTTTTGCTTTTAATGTGAATTTGCCAACCTGAGTTCTTCTTGCATGCTTGAAAAGAAAGAGGGTGTGGTGAAGAGTATTCATTTGGTTGCAATCTGCAACTTCGCCTGTAGGTGCCACTAAATCCTACAACCCTGGACCTTTAATTTGGAACATGACACTCATAATCACACCATCACTGCTCTTCAGTGTGCACTCTCAGCCGGTCGGTCTCCTTGTCCCAACATTCAGGTTCAGAGCGAAAACTATTGAACAGAACTGAATGAAATTCTGTAAAGAAGTTTGTCGTACAATAAATTCAATAAATACAATAAACCCGAATAAGTTTCTTTTGAAATGAAAAAACAGAAATAATGAGGCCGAGCTGTGCGTGACAGCAGTCGAAGCGAGCGAAGCTTTTGCGCATTCAGCTCGCGACGCCGCTGTGAATGTCGCCGTCTCGTTCGGGGCCGCTGCTCATTTTAACCTCAAGGTTTTTAACTTCCTTTCAGTTCCCGTGCGCCTCACACACTCGCTGAAAGAACTTCTAAACTGCGCCTCTTTGACGATGAGCCGCACGTTTTATTTTTTTGGGGTGCCACTGAGCTGAATGTTGAAAAGGGGAGTGCAGGAAAACCACATAGATACACACATAACACACAAGCTCAAGCGCACAGCCCACACACACATTCACTACTAACTCACACTTCCTAATCAACTCCTAACCGTCGCACATTTGAGCACACAAATGAGCACTTGTTCAAGACGCACACACACACACACTGGCAGCCAGAAGGCGGACGTGTGGGTGAATATGAGGGAGAGGCGAGACGACAAGTGTAGCATTCACCTTGATCAGCAGCCTTCCCTCGGCTTTAAAGCGCGGTGCGAGCGAACGATGCTGCTCTATTTTAACAAGCTAATCTGGGCAGACACACACACACACACACACACACACACACACACACACACACACACACACACACACAGGCTTGTCTGGAGTGTCAGTGACACCAATCAGATAAACTGACAATTAGATTTATTCAAGTTTTATGTGGATTGTTCTGCATGGATGGACTGACAGAGGCATTCAGTGGCCTCAACGTGTCATCGAGCCACCCTTTAAGGACCGCCCACAAAATCCTGAGACTAAAAACTGATGAATAACTGTCATTGGTCAGTAATCTGCTGCAGAGATGGTCGTGTATTCTCCTCTTGTCAAATCGACACTGGAGTTTGTATTTTGTGTTGTTAGTTTATGGACAAACGCAATTTCACTCAAGTCAAGTTTAGGGAACTAATGCCACACGTAGAGTTCATGCGTCCTGAGTGGATCAGCTCTGTGTAAATAAGTTTAAATGTAACAAACAGACTAATTCTATCGAAAAGTTGAAAAGTTGAAATGCATCCATCTCCAGGATGTTAAGATAAGAAGTTGGACATGAATCTGGTGGAAATAACGAACTCCCGTGATGATGGAAGCCAGTTGTTAGGCGGGATTCAGACTTTTCAGGTCGTCCATTCTGCCTCCGGCGACGTACCGTAGCCTCCTGCAGCGGAGAAGTTGCCCAGGTCGGCAAAGCCTGAATTGTTTGTCTGACTAAATCTGTCTGACTCACAATCTACGCTGCACAACAGCGGCACAGAGAAGTTTAAATTGTTTTGTGTCCGATGGTTTGAGAGCTTTTGTCGAGAGATGTATACAGTGAATGAGAGTGAGCGGTAAAGCTGGTTAATCAGTGAAATAAAAAGTTATTTCTTGATTGTTTTACAGCGGTTCAGTTCAGTACAAACACCTCAGCTCCTCACCGCCGCACAACCTTATGTAGTCTGCACCTGATCCTGGCTGAATGCACGCTTACAGTCACATATAAAGCAACAGGTAGGAAAGGGTTGCCGTGAATTCAACACATAACTCATACACAAGCTGTACCAAGCTGTTTAGCATCTGTCTGATCAATGCAACCATTAAACAACCTGTGTGTTAGCGATCCATGGTCCATTTGATCCGGATGAGCTCTTATTTTAGGTGCAACACCCTCTGCACTGCTGAAGAGATGACACAGATCTGCAGGTGGTCTAGAAAAACCACTATGGCACTGCACTCAGATTTATGAGCAGACTAATGGAGGCTCTTACGCTGCATGTGGCTCCTCGCTTAGGAAAAAGATCAGGGTCATATTTGAAATAACGTCGGCTGGAGAAGATCCAAAACAGGAGCAGGAGGACAGATGAGGGTGAGACAAGGCGACAGAACCGTGTGAAGAACGTCCTAAATGTTCTGTCATGGAAACCGTGACAGTAACTCTCCACGCTGGCTGCATGTCTGCTGCTTCACAGCGCCGCGCATCTATTAGATATTTATTTGTCGCACGGAGGGAAGGAAACAATCCAGCAGATGTAAAAACGGCTTTAATGGCGTGAGAAAAGTCATCGTTATCACCTTCCTCTCAGTCTGCATCTCATAAGGAAAAAAAAAAAGCCTCGATTTACTTCTGGCGGCTCGGAGGTGTCCGGTCACAGCGGAGAAGGCGGCTGATAAAGGTGACGGTTGAGGGGGGATCCATCCATCGTTCCCTCCCTCCCTCCCTCCCTCCGTCGACTCCGACTCCATTTAATGTGTGAGGGGGAAAAAAAAAAGGTTTCTCTGTGCTTTCAGACAAAAGCCGGCTCTTTCAGAACGTCATCGCTTTTTCTCAGCCAGGTGGCGGACACGCTCCGCTCTGCCCTGAACCGGTCAGATCGAGATGTGGAAATAAGTCTCGATGCTATCGAGCGACTGGAAATAAATTCTATAAGCGTGATGTCATCTGTGATGTGTGAGACACTATCTGATGAAATACATCACTGCTAGTGTGCATGTAAATAATGTGGAATCTTTTTCCTCTTGCAGATAGATTTCCATGTAATAGTGATGCTGCAATGTCGAGGTTGGACCAGCTGATCTGCAGTAGGAACAGTTCATGTTCGGACAGGCGATCAAACACTTCATACATGTCCTCAGACTAAAATAAATAATTTGCAACCAAAAAACAATTCATGTTTTCTGACTTTCTGTTGTTAAGTTTATAAAAGTAAAACTTTAAAATCCACATCAGTCTTCTATGTCCTTTAGGTTTTTATGTACAACAATAAGAATCTAAACGTTAGAAAGAAGTTTCAATCCAGATTTGAATCATTGTCATTAAACTTCCCTGATATCGAGTTTAAATTGAGCGTCGTTATGCTCGGGCATTTATTACGAATTATTTCTGCGAACCATTTGGAAACTTAATCTGCCTCTTTGAGTCGGAGCCAGCTGGAACCTACAACTGCTAAATAAATATACCCAGAAACAAGAAATGCAATATTCCTATTACTAATTAATCTGAGGAACACATGCAAGTTTCTCTCATTAAACTAAAATCATCTTTAACCCTCTGGGGTCCCATCAGTGGCCCTGTCACTCATGGGTGATTGCTTGGACCCAAGAGGGTTAATTATCTTTTTTAACTCATGATTGTAACAGAAACTAAATAAAAAAATTCATGATCTATGACGTAGAAGTCACACACCTCGGATGCACGACGACACCTTAGTTTCTTGTTGGAAAGTGCTGCTTGTTTCAGTGTTGGCTGTCCTCTGCATGCAGGATAGACTCAAAGCTCAGTGATGCAGTTCGGTTGTAAAAAAGCCTGTTGGGGGTAAACGGGTCAAGGCAAACACCTGTTTAAAGAGAGAACGAGCCGGATAGACTCAACAGAAGCCTGCGTTACTAATATGACGGATACAATTCAACTGACTGAGCGTTACACTCACATTTCACGTCACTAATTTAATGAAACAGCCTTCAAATTAGTGGCATCGTGCAGTTGTGTCACTCAGGAGCAGACCGGCTCTTCAAAGCAGCGTGGCTGAGAGCTCCTGTCTTTAATCTGTAAATGATTGCACGTCGGTATGACCTTCACCTTTTCTTTTAAACATATGAGCTGTGAGTAAACGGTGTCAGGCAGGAAAACATTTACATGCTGTCGTTTCTGCTGAGGACAGCCATTACTTAACATCCGGTAAACGCCAGTCAGCGCGCGGCGCCTTTAAGCTCTCGCGGTGTGATTGGATCTGGTGAATCGGAGCTCGCAGACTGAGGCGGCGGCCGGCGGTGATGCCGCTCTTGCTCCGGTCGAGGCTGTCAGGAGGATTGTTTCATGCTCGTCTCTCTGACTGCAGAGCGGAGACAGTTACATCGGCCTCCACTGTCAGGCCATTTCCCAGCTTGTGAAGTGAGCTTAGCCGCAGCTGGAACAACACAGTGTGTGTGTGTGTGTGTGTGTGTGTGTGTGTGTGTGTGTGTCTGTGTGTGTGTGTGTATATGATGTTCAAAGGTGGAGGCATCGAGTGTGCGTCTATGAAGATGCAGCATTTTTGTGTTTATGTGGGGCAGATAACAGCTAATGAGACAGACAAATATACTATGTATGTACATATACACATTAGGGGTTGTACAGACTAGTCGACTAGTCTCTACAACGTCGACTAGTCTCTAATCAAGAGAGGGCTGGCTCAGTTCGTGGCAGCGGCAGCCAGTAGTGGCATTTCCGGTGCCAGCTGCCACCGGAGCTGGTGGAACAGCTGATCCCGGTACTGCAGCCCTTAGGTAAACGTTACCTGGCTGTCCCAGCGCCAAGCACGCCAAGCGAGAGGATTTTTTCGCTCGCTGGTAAAACCATCACGCGACAGCGGGCGAGCCTTCACCCAGGGCACGTAGATCCGCTCATGTTCCTGCAAACCAGGACCGAAAAACGAAAACCGTGACTGAGCAGGACTGTGACGATGACTCGGCTTGAAGGTGTTGTGTTGTTTTCCTCCCAAATTGTTTTGTTCAGTATTTTGTTTTCCACGATGGGAGATATACACAGCATATATGTGCGTACATGTGTATCCTGTATGTATACAGTGAGATCAGACTTCATGGTGGAAGAAGTGCCGCTGCTGCATCAGTAATCGCAGAGTTTGGATGTTTTCTTATGAGTATTATCAGTGACAAACATTAAAGTATTGATATTATCTTGTGTTTTTTATGTTCAGTGATCTGACTCCAGCCTTTAGTACCAGTCTCCTACCAGGAGCTGGGTTCTGCTCGAGGTTTCTGCCTCTTAAAGGAAGTTCTTCCTTGCCACAGTCGCCGTGTGCTTGCACATGGAGAGAGAAGAGTTTGGCCCAGATCTGCTTTATATGGAACATGTCACAGTTATGATTTTGCATTATAGAAATAAAGTTGACTCAGATAATAAAATCAATAAAAAAAGCACAAATGTTTGTGTTTAGTGAAGCACATTCATCATCAATCAATGCACTAATTAATACTGACTGTTTGTTTCTTGCTCCTTCTTAAAAAGTACAGCGCTGCTGTGTACTGTGGTAGAAGCAGAAACTGTAGTACCTCCATAGTACTAAAGGAAAGTAGTCGGTTGCTTCTGCACAGAATCATAAAAAGCCATCATCATTTTCCTGTCATATACAGAGTCCAATTAGCTCTGCCGACTTTCCGTTGCAGAGTGGATCAAAATACTTTGTCACAGTCGGTTTGTCAGTCAGTCCAGATGTTATGCTTGCTTACTGTATGTTGAAGATTTATGTCCCAGGGGGCGTCAGGGCCGAGGGGCTACCATATCATGTGGATGATGGCTCTTTTGTCTTGGGTGCCATCCCAGAAGACGAGGCGAGCGGGGGCAGGACGGTGGGCCACAGGAATCCAAAATATGTCCCACTGCACAAAGGACAGTCAGTTTGGTGGTCCTGGGCTGAATGAGCTGTCGTTTTGGTGGAAAACAAGAGAGAGCCTTTTCATTTCGTATCCATCGGTGACCGTTTGAATATCACACAAGCCGTTTGCGGGTATCCAGGCGATGGCCAATGACGGCCTCTGATGTCGTTTCCATCTGACAGAGCTGACGGCGGAGTTGATGTCCGTGTCGCTCCGAAGCCGTCGGACAAAGAGGCAGACACGTCTGTTTTTAAGGTTGCGAGATGAGTGATGTTTTCCGAGCTCATTATGAGGAGACTGTTGGTCTAAAATCCTCTGTTCGTCCACAGTTAGTGACAGTAGAGACTCCGTCGCTCTGGGTGTTCTGCGAGCCATCGAGTGATGGCAGAGAATAAAACCGAGTCATGCAGAGCGGAGAACTTCGTGGTCACTATCAATCTGAACCTATTACAGCAACTCATCACGGAAACCTGCTGGAGAAAAAGAAATGCTCCACAGCAGACGTTATTCTTCCATCTGAACGTGTTAAAATGCCTTCGAATATGACAAATAATCAACTTTAAAGAAAGCTGTGTTGGATTTGAAAGAGAAACTGCAGGATAATGTTTCTTCACGTGGAAACAGAATTAGCTCTTCTTCTGCTCAACACAGTCTTTAGGACAAAAAGCAGAAATGTTTGGAGATCGTCAAACTTCTAAGACAGCCGTCTAAAAGAAGTTAAAACCATACATACAAATATTTAAACTTCATTCCATATATTCAAACTTCATTCAATATATTCAAGGTTTCATTCAATATATTCAAGGTTTCATTCAATATATTCGTAGTTTCATTCCATATATTCAAACTTCATTCAATATATTCAAGATTTCATTCAATATATTCAAAGGTTTAATTTCCTGAACGACATGCCATAATATATATATATATATATATATATATATATATATATATATATATATATATATATATATATATATATATATATATACAAACTTTTGATTTTTAAGTTTCAGTTTTTGAGTTTTTGGGATCGCCTGCAGCAACATCAAAAAAAAAAAGTTTTGGGTAAATTTGACGTTTTCTCAAACATGTTTTCCAAACGCTCCAAGCTGATTAAATATGTTTTTATACCTAGATTAGTATTGGATCCATAATTTGATTGACCATGTTGGACGTTGAACAAATACTAAACTCCGTTTCTCAGATCGTTTAGCTTCACATGTGCTGAATAGTTTAAGTTTTGTGTGTATGATACCATCAGAGATTCATGTAGGAGTTTCAACAGATGCAGCGCAAACTTAGAAACAAAATACGGCAGCTCAGGTCAGTGGCCCAAAACTAGGACACTATAGGTAGCCCTCTTAGACTTTCAACATTAAATTACATAAGTATCATAACTTATGTACGAGTAATGTAACTTATAAAACTTAAAACAAAGTCAAAGTTGACTTTTGATTTCACGCTGGACATGAACAGCAGTCCTGAGTTAGTTTGACCCAATCATCCACCCTCCACCTGCATGTGCAGACACTGACACTGACTCTACATCAGCTGACTTCAGTGGCTCATCAGAACATTACAGCCACGTCCAGAGATCATGTTAGAGGGTTACATACGGCGTCATACTCTCAGGTGTTTACTGTTTGATGAGCTGGGACACACCGCTCACATTTCAAATCCTCGAAAATCGCCGAGCAACACGATGAATGAAACCTCCGAGTAGGTGTAGTATTAGTGACCGGCTTCACCCGCTGCCGATGTCGTATCTGCAGCCATAGAGTAGAGAAGCCTGATAGCATCTTACAGCTGTTCCAGTGATGCAGAGCGTCAGCGCAGGAGCAACACAAGAAAGCAAGACGAGAGATTCTGCCCGGCGATAAGAACACACATGGAGGAAGAGCATTCACCACGAGCACAATGCTCCATTTAGACAAATCTATTACTGAGCTTTTTAAAAGTGGGCTACAAATCTCCCACAGAGCTTCTGCTCCCTCACTGACCTCAATGACTCACCGAGGTCCTTTTCATGTGAAGACCTTGGTTCACTACAAACTCCAGCCAGTTCTAGTTTCCCGTATCAAAGACGTCGAGTTGCCTTAGTAAAACGTCCACGTGGTTTATTTCTTTCAAAATCCTGTGAACAAATATTGCAGAGCCGTAAAGAAATATTCAGAATAATCTTCACAAGAACGTTTAACAGTAATAATGAGGTGCACTGACAAATAAAGAAAATCTTCCAAATACTGAGAGTTAGCAACCGTGTTGTTGCTATGGATACCTGTAATTTCAAGGGTGCATTAATTGATTAATTATGGGGTTTTTTTGCCATTTAGGGAAACAAATTACTGTATTTTCCGGACTATAAGCCACTACTTAAATCCCACACTTTGAGTCATGCGGCTTATACAATGGTGCGGCTAATTTATAGATTTTTACTGGCCAGAAGGGGGCGCTCTCTAGCAGTGAATGCAAAAGTGAGACAGACACGTGGGGAAAGATTATGCAGCGAAGAAGACACTAGTTTTGATTTGTGCATCATGCACACAAACTGATCGTGGAAAACACACGAAGAAATGCATATGATGCAGCTTTTAAGTTAGAGACAATCGACCCGGCCGTCAAAAAAGGAAATAGAGCTACCGCACGTAATCTTGGCATCCCGTGTTGATGGCGTGTTGATGGCGTACTGCCGATTTTCAAGCACAGTTCGAAAAAAAAAAGCGTCTTATATCAAAACTTAAAAAATCTTCCAAGTACGTCTATCTGTGTAAATATGTTACAGCATGAAAACCTGCAGCTTATATTCATGTGCGGCCTATATTTGTACAAAATGTATTTTCTTTTCAAATTTACCTATAGAAGCAAAAAAAAAAACAACATCTGACATATAATCATTTATATATTGAATTGTTACAGCTAACATGCTGAATCAAACTGATTCACCCAGAGAGGCATTAGCATTTGTTTGTAGCCGTGTTTGCATCCAGCTTCTTGTAACTATGTTTTGGTCTCCACCAACTCACAGCAACTGCGACACCCCCAAAATACGAAATTTTACGCCCGACTTTGGGGGGGTACGCAAATTTTCATGAGTTTTTGGGGATATTAAAGCCTTGAAAAAGGCAATTCATTGGGTGGAATAATAATAATAATAATAAAAGCCCTCACATATGCGCGCACGTCGAAAATGAAGAAAATGATCGTTTGCTAATTAACTCTGTCTGTCTGCTGGTAGCAGCATGAAGCGCGCTGCGTTTCACGTCACCGTCGTTAATAAAAAGGAATATCGATGAGTGAAGCTGTAAAATATTTACCTCGTGGCTCCGGTATCGAATCGTTACCCAGAGTTAGCAGAAGTTCGGCACATCGACACGAGCCGGAGTCGAGGCTGTGACAGAAACAAGCCAACGAGGTGGATAAAGCTGCTGCTGTTACAAAGTGCGACGCAGACAGAGACACAAAGAGTGAGAGCAGGTAGAGGTGTGTGTGTGTGTGTGTGTGTGTGTGTGTGTGTGTGTGTATTTAGAGGCGTAGCTGTATTGAATACTAGCGAACACTAACAGGAAGCTAAAAGGGAAATGAAATATTGGCGCCCAAAGATCCCTCAGCTCTCTCCCTCTCTCTCTTCCAGTTTGGGGCGTTCAGAGCTTTGAGAGTTGGGTAGGTGGGGGTCGGGAGAAGTATTAGGTGGGGGGCTGCAAACTGAAAAGCAAAAAAAAAACTCCACCAACTACCACCACCACCCCTCCACCCACACACACACACACAGAGCGGAGCAGGGTCCTCACTGCCTGCCACCTCCAGCTGTCGCCAAAGGGGACAAAAGGAGGTGTGGGGGTGCCTGTGAAGGAGTTGGAGGGAGTGGGGGGTGTTGAATAGAAAGATAAACTGAAGAGCCCCCCCCCTCATACACACACACACACACACACACACACACACACACACACACACACACACACACACACACACACACACACACGCACACACACACACACACACAACCCAGGAAGGACCTTGTCATCTGCATTAGGCAGCATCTCCTCTCTTTGCCCCCTCACTTTCTTTTCTAAGCCAAACTGCACACACGCACACACACACACACACACACACACGCACACACACACACACACAGTGCTCAGTGCTTCGATGGGAGACTTGTGCACTCTATCTCTCACACACACACGTACTATGTCTTAAACACACATTCAAATCCACTGAGATAATAATGGATATCCATGCATGAACACCTGTGTGTCTTACCTTTGCACATATAAACACGCACACACACACACACGTACGCACACACACACACACACACACACACGCACACACGCCTCCCTGTTTTAATTCTCTTACCCTCCTCCCATGTTTGCTGCAGCTGTTAGTCCTCCATTGGTCGCAGCGCCTCCTTCTACACTCTCCTCAGCTAATAACTCATTAGCCCTATTTGTTGATTAGACCTGGGAGTAGCCATGGAGTGTGTGTGCGTGTGTGTGTGTGTGTGTGTGTTGCGGTGGGTCCTGTCTCTATAGTAACAGCACAAACTGTTACTGTCATCGCTGAAGAAGATTCTGACAGATAGACAGGACGGTGTGGATCCATGCACGTGTGGCTGACGAAGTTCATTTACTTTGTTTTTATTTAAAGAAGTTTGATGAGACTGGAAGATTCTGATCATTTGAACTGGAAATCTGTTGTGTGGAGCAAACTGTACTTTGTGTTTTACTTGTGATCAGCAGCATTTTAAAGAGTTCGAAGCCACGTGCTGCGAGTGTTTGTCCAACGTATTTATGGATCAGGGTCCGGGAACTGAGCCCGACCCCTGAAGGGGACATGAGGTACGCAGTCCTTCCTCCAGTTGGTCCCATCGCCCTGGCCCCAGTTGCACTGGGGTCTACGATCCAATCCTGATCATCGATTTGGGTTTTTGAATGACATATAAAGCAGACTTTATTTGTAAAGTCTTTATTCTTCATAATAATCCAATATGAAATGGAAAGAAAGCCAAATAGTTGGGACGTTGTTTAGCTCAGTTGGTCGAGCAGCCGCCCCGAATATGATCGCTCAGCCCGGGGTTTGAATCCGACCTGTGGCTCTTCCCCGTCTCTCTCTCTCTCCATATTTCCTGTCACTTTTCAGCTGTTCTATCAAAATAAAGCTTGAAAAACAAAAAAGAAAGCCAAGTAGTTTTACAAATGACAAAAGTCTGAACAAAATATCGTCTGCATACAGACAACGTTTCAACCTTTAATTGGTTTTCCTCAGGGTTGGGGTTATGTGTTTTTAATATAATTCTTGTCTAAACGTGGTTACTGGTTCTAGACTAAGAGGCGTGTTTCTGTACTTGTAAACGAACATGCTGCGTCCGTGATGATCTAGAATCCAGATGAATCCGTCAGGCCGTGATCATCGCGATGCTGTCGGAGTCTACATGTATATTTTCTGAAGTGTTTGTTTTCCCGGTGACGTCTGAACCGACTGATGCTTTTTTTTATTTAGTTGGACTTTACACTCCGTAAAGTCCGTCGCTGCTGTCATTTCACAGCTGAACGGACTTTTTCAAAGCACTCTGAGTAAAAATGGAACAAGTCCCAACACGTCAGCTCGAGTTTTCCTACAACTATGCAAAACATCTTCATCTGAACAAGTCGGAGTCTCTAACAGAGGCTTAAAATCATATTAAAGTCGCGATGGTGGAGATCACTCTGGAGTTTTCCTGAATCGAGCAGCAGCTTCGATGCCTCCAGATATTTCCACAAACAAGTGAACGTCGCTTCGCTGCCCGAATGAAGGAAAACAAGATTTTAAGGAGTCGTAAAGAGGAGCTTTGCTTCTCCTTTCTCCTCACAACCTCCTCTTTTCTGCTCCTTCTCCTCTTCGCTCTACGACTCCTTATTCCTTTCCTCCTCCTCATCCTCCCTTCCTTCCTTCCTTCCTTCTCTGCTCTCCTCTTTTCCTCTTTCCTCATTTTTTTTCCACCCCCTGTTCAATTCACTTCTCCTCCCCCGCCTCCCACCCCACCCTCCCCTCCCCTTCCTCCCTCTTGTCCTCACCTCCTCTTCCTCTCCTCTTCCTCCTCCTGTCGGCAACATGTGGAGCCGTCGCCATGGCAACGAGGGGAGGTGACATGTGCTGTAGACAGGCAGGCAATGGAGGGAGGGATGGAGGGATATAAGGAGGAGCCCCACAGCGCACTTTGTAGTCTCTCTCTCTCTCTCTCTCTCTCTCTCTCTCTCCCTCTCTCTCTCTCTCTCTCTCAGGGAAAAAAAAATAGCATTTCATTCCTCTCTGTGGAAGTGGAGGAAGCTGCTGGTCCTCCTCTCCTCTCCTCTCCTCTCCTCTCCTCTCCTCTCCTCTCCTCTCCTCTCCTCTCCTCTCCAAGCTTGTGCCGAATTGCGTCAGAGAACAGAGAAAAAAAATCTGTTGGTGCATTTTTCCTCTTTTTTTTTTGCAACGGATGAGAAGCAAATGGCGGAAAAAGAAAGAAAGAGGAGGAGGAGGAGAGGAAGCCGGGAACTTTCTTTTTTTTTTTTTTTTTTTTTTCAAAGGAGAGAAAGGGAACGATGGGAGGTGATGAAACTCCCTCTCTTTCCCACTCACTCAGTCACTCCTCCTCCTCCTCCTCCTCCTCCTGCTCCTGCGCCGCCACCGGTGTGGTGCTGTCTCTGACTCGGTGGTGTCGGTGCAGCCGGACTGGAATGGGAAATAGACGCGGGAGGAGGTGTCTGTTGCATCACCTCACCATGGATTTTTGGTAGGATTTAATTGTTGTTCTGCATGTTAATGTTTTTCACCTTCTGCTGTTGAATTTTTCTGCCATTTATCCCCCCAAAAAATCTGAGCTGCCGAGTCTTTTTCGTGCTGTTGCTGTTCCCTTCATTCATTCCTCTGTTGGACTGGACAGAGTGCGTCCTGCACATTTTTACGCACGGTCCCTTTATTCTATTTCATTTTTTTTCAAATCGTGCATCTCGTAAATCGTCGCAGACCTTTTCCGTTCTTTGGTAAATCTCATGAATTGATTAGTCTCAGCCAAAAGTCCCATTTTTTTTAAAATTTTTTTTGAGGTGTGAACACGCGAGTGTTGGGAGTATCCGTGGAGTTTAGACACTGATTGACGGCGCGCCCTGGTCGAGGGGGCTTCATGCAGCTGCATCTCACTGTAACACTGCAATAACGTTTAATTTAATGGGATTTGCTGCTATTTTCATTTCCTCACACGGCTGGAGTGCAAACTTGAAATCATGATGTGCATTTTTTATTTATTTGTGGCGTTTGCAAGTGTAACTTAGAGGAGAATCCTAATTTGTATGCAACGTGTGATATCACTGAGAAACTGATTCACACTGTGTCGTGAAGGCAGTGGAGTCGTCTCTGTCAGATTTAGAAAATCTTCATGAGATGGATTTTGGTATTTTATGTCGATGGGGTTTATTTTTTAACACATTGTGTGTTTGGACTTTGGCTTCAGTTCGTGTGTATTTCTGCGTGCACACAGAAGTGTGTGAGCATGTACAGCATTTGAGTGTATGTGTGTGTGTGTGTGTGTGTGGGGGGGTGTGGGTGTGACATGCAAGTGTGTCCAAGTGTGCACCTGCAGATGTGAGTAAAAACCCATCCTGCATATCAGAACGTGTGGACACATCTGCTTACTTCCGTGTGCAGCTGTGTGTGTGCGTTCATGTGTGTGCATGTGTGTTTTCTGTGCGCTTGTTTGCTAAAAAGGTTTTTGTAAAAAAAAAAAAAAAAACCCGGCTGAACTTTTTCAAAGGCCCCGGGATGAATCGGAGGTGAGGGACAGATCTTTGTTTCCTGCAGCGGTCGCCGTAGAGGAAAACAATAGCCGGCCGCCGCTCTCCCTCTGACCTTTTTTCACCCGTTCTGAATAAGCCCGAGCCGTGCAAATCCATCTGCCTTTTGTCTATGGAAGCCTGGCTAATCCACACCCCCCCTTCACACACACACACACACACACACACACACACACACACACACACACACACACACACACACACACACACACACACACACACACACACACACACCAACCAGGAGACCTAACCCCTCCACCACCAAATCTTCATCTCAAATCCAGATACCCCAAAGCTCCTTTACTTTTACTTCTACCACAGGAGGCTCGCTGCACTTTTTTTTTTTTGTAGAACTGATTTAATTTTTTAATTAATTTTCCCAAATTTTTCTTTTAGCCACAACAGCTGCACAGTGGATGAATCCGAATGTTGCCTGTACACGTCACGCGAAGCAGATTTTAAGATCAGAAATTCACCAGAGGAGACGTAACGAAAAAATCCCTCAAAAATATAGCGTGATGAAACGTTTCTTTCTTTGGTTTTTATTCGTTTCCTCTCTTGTTCAAAGACGCCTGTCTGTCTGTCTGTCTGTCTGTCTGTCTGTCTGTCTGTCTGTCTGTCTGTCTGTGGGGAGTGTGTCTGATATTTGCTGAAAAGGGCTGAACCCAGCAGCGTCTAACAGTCTAAGCTAAGCCAGCATCCTTGACGGGGGCTATCATAATGCTTTTTTTTTTTGTAACTCAGTGAGGAGGAGCTGCACACTGTATGTCAAATCATGTTTGCCTATGTGAAATGAAAAATTTGCAAGTACAATCGCTTTTTTTTTTTTTTTTGCGCTGGGGCCAGATGGACAATAGAGAAGGAGAGGAGGCATGAAGGAGCTGCCTTCTCCTCTCTGCTCCTTTTAGGGAGACAATATTTTTTCCTTTTTCATTTTCTAGCCGCTCACTGAAACAGACTCGATCGCTGATCGTCTGATTCTTTTCCGCCTCTTTCCCTGCGTCATATGATGATTTAAAATAATTCATCTGACATCTGAGCCAGAAACAGTCCAGATTGGAGTCTGGTGGTTGGGCTGTGTTTTCAGCCACCAAACATCGAGTCATAGCGATCACCGCCACAGTTTCTTTGAAATCCACTCCTACAGTCGTGCCGGCAAACGTTACATTTCCTTTAATTCCTCTCCGCTGAGCTGCGGTTCACCTTAGCGGTCGCAGCTCTCTACATCAACATGTAATTTGATTGAAAGTGTTAAGCCACAGGGGGGCGAGTTAAGAAAAAGGCCTCAGAGCTGCAGAGCGGAGCAGATAACCTCTTATCGTCGGAGTGTAGGTGACACACTTATGACAAGGAGAAGAAGAACGGGCGATGCAGATACAGGCATTAAACAAGTTTGCACGATATTTCCAAGTGTCGGATTTCATGCTGCGTTACTGAAAAGGTTACACAGTCCTCTGCACGGTGTGTGTGTGTGTGTGTGTGTGTGTGTGCGTGTGTGTGTGCGTGTGTGTGTGCGTGTGTGTGTGCGTGTGTGTGTGCGTGTGTGTGTGCGTGTGTGTGTGTGTGTGTGTGTGTGTGCGCGTGTGTGTGTGTGTGTGTGTGTGTGTGTGTGTGTGCGTGTGTGTGTGTGTGTGTGTGTGTGTGTGTGTGTGCGCACGTTCCACCTCCCATCCTGAGCAAACATTTGATTTTCAATCATTGAAAATTTCTGCTACATCTGCCTCTGCAGAGCGGCTGCTCATTTTTCATAGCACACACACACACACACACACACACACACGCACACACGCACACACACACTCCTCCACCCCTTTACTGCTACTAACAACTGCAACCAAACTTGATTAAGCAGGTGGGGTCAGGCTACATTTGTTTGAATCAATAGACAGACATGTTAGGCAGCTATGATAAAGAGACCAAGGGTGGGAGGAGGAGGAGGAGGAGGTGTGTGTGTGTGTGTGTGTGTGTGTGTGTGTGTGTGTGTGTGTGTGTGTGTGTGTGTGTGTGTGTGCGTACGCCGGCATCTGTCCTGTGAAAGATGACTGAGCTGTTACAGTTAGAGCTTTGAATTATGGGCCATTACCAGCCGAGCACGATGCAATCCCTCTCCATGAAACTTAATTTGACAAAACAATGAGACGACTCTGGGAGTAAAATGACAAATGAAGTTATTCGATCCATGGTAAAAAAAATAAAAATACATTTTGCAGGATGATTGCAGTGGAAGCATGTGGAATCAGCACTAATGCATTATTAATGTGCTCGTACGCACACGGGCCATCCCGCTCAGATACGTTTTGTTTACGACGCTTCCTTTAATGTTTCCTGCTGCGATCTTTTACATTAATAAAAAGAAACATTAAAAACACACAATCAATTTCATCTGCTCGTTTTTTTTCTTCTTCTTCACGGAGGTGTAGCAGCGTTAATACCTGCAGCCATACGAACACAAACACAAGCTCATTACTCATTCATGAACAGCCTCCGTGGTAACTCGCGGTTACTAGTAGATAAATCTTTTATACGTGCTCAACTTCTTCACGTTCTTTATTTCATTTTTACCCCCACCCCTCCCTCCGCCCTCGAGCGCTGACAGAACAGTCTTCGGCTGCAGAGACGCCCACTGTTTCCTTTCAAGGCCGTCACATTACTATGCAACCAGCTTTTACAGTACGGCTCCGAGCTCGGCGAGCAAATTGGACGCCCCACAAAGCGTCGGACAACTGTTGTCCCGCCCCCCCCCTCCTGCATTGTAGGCTTCTTTTCTGCAGGCGCTCTTTATCAGGTGCTGAATGTAAGAAGCAAAGCAATGAATGAAATCATAGAGGGGGTTGGGGGGGTGCAGGGTGGACGGAGGGCATCATGGAGTGGAGGGTGGAGGGTGGAGGGTGGAGGGTCACTCCCTTGAAACCTCACAAGAATTCCAGCAGAACAATCCGTGTGCAAAGGGAGCGCTCGGTTTCCCCACCTCCCAGGGTTTCAGGGTTTCTCTGTGCATGACAGGCAGGCCCCCCCCCCCCCCCCTCCACCTCCACCTCCACCTCCTCCGCCTTTTCTCCCGACTGCTTTCAAAGCCTCCTTTCCATTAACTCACCACGCCGCACCTCGCCTAATCTCTGTGACCTCTACCACCGATGGACAGGGAATTTTTTTCTTCTTTATTTTAAAGCCCTCCCTCTCTCTCTCTCTCTCTCTCTCTCTCTCTCTCTCTCTCTCTCTCCGGAGACAGGCCTTCTGCTTTTCTCTCACTAACGCAAAAAATACTAATACCAAAGAAGCTTCATATGCAGCATGAAATTACTCTGAGCTGATGACGAGCTACAGCAAAGCTTTACGTTTCTGCACCGGCGCTGCAAAGACGTGAAAAACATTCTTCGCTATTGATTTCTTTTGATTATTCTTTGTGAGGCCTCGTCATCGGCGGTGCAATTTGCAGCAGCTCTGGTTCTTACCTCGCTCTTTGTTGTCGGGATCATTACGCACTGTGTAATAACGGGGAATTATGTTGCCTATTGTTAACTCTTAGTAGTCAGGTAAAAAAAAAATGCAACAGGCCCCATTATCTTGAGCTCGCCGGCGTCTGAACATGAAGCAGCATCCGGTGCTGAAATTGCTGCCGTGCGGCGTCTTGTTTTTTGCCGTACGTGTCCGTTGTGTTATCTTAAGCAGCAGGCCGCGCGAGGAGAAATCTTTCATCTTCCCCTAAATTGTTTGCCGTAGGATCTGGGATTAAAGTGCCGCCGAGGTTGAAAATTTGGCGAGGCGCTTTCTCAAGACGGCTGAAGCGTCTGTTGCCTCCGTTCAACAGCGGTTAGAAAAAAAATTCCTCCAGTTACAGCAAACGGTGCGGCGAGCTGTCGAGCCACATACACAACGCTCTGCTAAACAGGAGCTTATGTATTCCGTGCACTCCTGGGCACAGATGGTGGAACAAACGCTTGTGATTATACTTTTCATCGAGCACAGTCATATGCATATTTATGTCTTTCCCCAAAAAAACAAAAAGGAAAGAAAGGAACCATGTGATTCACACGTTCGTCATAATTAACACTTTTAAGAGGGATCAGATAGATCGCAGCCGGATCGAGGATCTTGGGGGGATTATTTGGTGGAAGCTTGTGCCAGGAAGTCTGCAGGTGGATGCAGGATGCAGATTAGTTCGTGTCTCAATGAGTAAAATCACTTTTAGGTTTGTAGTTTTCTTGAGTTTTTTTTTCCAAAGCACCTGCTGCCATCACGACATTTTTAGCATGATGGATGATACCACGCTCTGCACTCTGCACAGGGAGCCACTCAACTCACATGAAAATAATAATAGGAAATTATTAACCCCTCTCCGTCTGTGTCTTTTTTTTGGACCCCACAGGGAAGCCAGATCAACCAGATCCCCACCAAGTACAGCCAGGCGGAGTCCACCAAGTTCCTGGTGCTCACCGTCGTGTCCATCCTGTGCATCGTCGGCGTGCTGCTCGCCTCCACCGTGGTCTACTGCCTGCGCCACCGCTCTCACCACAAGCTCAAGGAGAAGCTCACCAACCTGGGGACGGACGCTACCAGCGATGCTACCGCCACCTATCAGGTAGGAGGTGCTACTGCAGCAAAAAGATTTGTGTTTTTTTTCTAGAATTGTAATACACGATGCAGCTTTAATGGTGTTTTGTGACCCCTCATCACTGGATTGTGTTGATTCACTGGTTACCTTGTTTTATTTAATTGTTTTTGAGCTAATTCACTGAATAAATTATTATTAAACAAAACTATAACTATTTCCTACTTTACTATCCAGTTAATCATGTCGCTATTTTGCCCTGCAAACACTGATATAAAAGTACATTTCATAAAAATGAATTACCCGCCAAAGTTTGTACAAATATATTAGTATGAACACACAAATTCCTGTGAATGTTAAATCATAGTAAAGGTAAAAAAAAAAGCTGCAGTTCCTCTTACGTCCACTCGAGGCTGGCTCCAGAAGTGAGTCAGTCTCCATAAGTCCCCATGTTTCACAGCAGAAATAAACATGTTTACAGCCTGGTACAAAAAACAGTTTTGGTCTCTGTAGCTAATTTCCCCGTTCATGACAACTGTACTGAGGGTGAATTTATATACAACTCACCTGTTCACATTATATTAAGGCTTAAAGTTATGCAGGGTTGAAGGACGTCGTGGCTGTTTTGATTGACAGGCGGTTGGATTATCTGAGATGTCGTCACCGAGGTGACGTCTGTGACAAAGCAGATCATTCTTTTATTACGTTTGCGGTGATGAAGCCTTCACCGCCGCGTGCTCAGTGACCTCACCGTGCTCCAGCCAATCATCTTTAGCTGCGAGTTTTATTTCTGCCGCTTGATCGAAGCCGTGCGCTGGTTTCCGCCCCCTGCTGTAATTCCATGTTTGAGCTGTGACGCGATATCACCAATCCAACAGGTTTTCCACCTCCAGTCGTTTCCATTCCCCCCTCTGCTTGCTGTAATTATCCTTTGGTCGGAATAGCGGGGTGTGAAATTTAATTTACAGAATCCAATATTAAGTGGCTTTTTGAGCAAAGAATTAGATTGAGATTTCTCTCTCTCTCTCTCTCTCTCTCTCTCTCTCTCTCTCTCTCTCTCTCTCTCTCTCTCTCTCTCTCTCTCTCTCTCTCTCTCTCTCTCTCTCTGTCTGACCTTTTCCCCACCATGTTTTTAAATGAGAGTGGTCCTGTGAGCATTGATTTTATAATGAGCCCAGCCCATCCCCTAAGTGCTTACATTTCATGCACTGCTCCAGGGGGATTTATTTATTTTTTTGCTCTTGCGTTAGCGGGTTACCTCATCACCTGTGATGTGATTCCTGCATAAAGATCTAAAATATGAACTGCCGAGTAAAAGAAGAGAGTTTGTGAAAGTCTGACATTCAACACGTCCAATGACACGCCTCCCCTCTCCTCTACGTAAAAATATTTGCTCTTCCTCGACTTATCTTCACGGTTACTTGCCTCCGAGATTCGCTTTAAGCCTCTAATTGGAAAATGCTAATTAAAATTCAGTGTTTTACGGATTATTTATCTGATTAATAGCTAACAAAAAACACTTGTGTTGCTCGTTCTTGGGTGTTTTTTTGCTCGGCCCCGCTCGGCTCAGGCTCCCAAAGCTCCCCCGGTTGATTCTCTCTTCCGTGTCGTCTTTATCGAGTCTCGACAGCGAAGCCGCCGTCGTCGTCTTCCTCGGTGAAAGACCTCGGTGTTCAGCTCCCATCTTAGCCGTGTAAGCCTCGTCTCTTTGTCAGCGCTGCTGTGCAGAGGGGTTCCCTGGACTGGATTCAGTCTGTGTGTGTGTGTGTGTGTGTGTGTGTGTGTGTGTGTGTGTGTGTGTGTGTGTGTGTGTGTGTGTGTGTGTGTGTGTGTGTGTGTGTGCAGTCTCTAGGGCTACATTCAATTAAAGCAGACAGGAAGCGGCAGGCTGCCTGACGGCCTTACTACTGCAGCTCCTTCATGCTGGCTGTCACACACACACACACACACACACACACACACACACACACACACACACACACACACACACACACACACACACACACACACAAACATGCACACACACACAAACATGCACAAACACACACACACATAAACATGCACAAACACACACACACATACATGCATGCACAAACACACACACATATATGCATGCACAAACACACACACACACACACACACACATATATGCATGCACACACTCACCAGCTACTGCATGTTAATGCTTCTTGCCCTTGGCGCGTTTGTTTGAGGCCTCACTTCACACACACACACACACACACACACACACACACACACACACACACTTTCATTCTGTTGTACACGTCACCGTGCCAACCGCTCCCCCTTGAATCCCCTCCACCTTCAGCACTCCGCTCCCCGGCTTGTCAATCAAGCGGTCCCAGCGAAACGGCGACGTGGGATTGGTCGACGCTGACAAAGGAGAAGTTGATTGACAGGCGTGGACAGAGGGGGGGGTGCAGTCTGTCTGAGCGCCGGCTGGGCGGGGAGATGGTGGATGATGCTCGTCAGTCAGTCAGTCAGTCCCTGGATTACTCCACCGCCGACATGGGAGTCTCCGACGTCACCTTCGGTTTATCTTTACATCGGATCCAAACTTTTATCTCCCTCTGAAAGTCTCTGTTCTCTCCGTGAAGCAGAAGAAACTTATCCCCCAGCAGTGTGAGATCGTTGCACTCGATCGCGGCGCAGCTCGACTTTTTGCATGGATTTCTCCACAGATCGAGAGACGTTATCTCGAGGCGACGTTATTGTATTTAGAGATATCATCATCACCCACGCCGTGAAATCTGGTGAAGCATGAGGAACGCAGAGATAACTCAGCACGTTTGCATCTTTGTCAAGTTTTTAAGACACAAATCAAACATTTTCAGGACGTCTCAGTTCAGATTAACGTTCTTTCTCTTGCTGCTTTCTTTTATTTTATTTTCTTCTCCTTCACCTGCTCTTGGATAAATACATCAATTTGCTGATAACAGCCTTTCATTAAAAACGTGATGCGTCACATGTATTTCACAAGCCCTGCAGTGAAGCTTTGACTTTGGACTCGCGTGTAGAGAAGTCGCCCCAGTTCAGAAGAAAAACCAGTCCACAGGATTTTATTATAGGAGAACGGGGAAGTAGTGAAGGTGTATTTTTAAAATTGTCACAGCTTGTTCATCCTTCACCGATAAAAAGGAATGAAAAACATAAAATAAAAACAGTTAATCAAGATGGCACTTCTTGGAGTGGATTTAATGAAACATTTTGATTTGAAGCTTTAATAAACGTCATTACAATTTAATCGCAGTAATGATGGGATGTATAATGGGATGTTGGATTTCAGAGTAGAGTTATGTGATTCTCTCACTGGACTTTTGCACAAACCCGTCACTGCATCATGTCCTGTCCGTGTCTCAGGAGGGAATTCATGTCCAGTGCTGCTGCAGGAAGTAATGTAATGTTAATGCAATGTGGCAAAAAGGAACCATGACTCAGAAACACTGCAGGCTTCAGCTCTGGAGGCTTCGAACATTGTTACCGAAGAGCCACGACGCTGTTCAGCTCGGTTGGGTCAGCAAAGGTTCTGCTGGACTTTCCACCTGCACCAATGCCAAACTGTGATGGTGGCAGTCATTAGTCTGGCAACACGAGTCCATGATAACTCAACATCTGTAGTTAGACGGCTCTCGACATGGTGTCCACCCACAGGTTCAGCTGCGAGGACAGACCTGCTGACTTTGGGTCAAATTAATGTGATTTTTCAGATCTGATAGCAAAGCTTGACATTTTTAAAAAAAACTGCTTTCATTAACACAGTGATGAAGGAAACAGGAACTGATAGACACTGACTGTAACACCAATAGTTCGACCATGTCCACTTGTATCCCAAATTTTATACTTATATTCTTAATAAAGTCATGAACCTGGTGATATGTAGATGTTTATTATCAGGGTAAAAGCTTTCTGCCAGCTGCAGTCCAAACATATCGGTGTCTGCATTGAGCACCGTCCTCCGATCCTTCAGTCCTGGTCCTCCACCCTCCCTCGCCTCCACCACGCTGCATTATTTGTTTGTTTGTTTAAGCACAGAGGCGACGCGCTCGGGTGAAGGCCCCTACATTTGTTTTGGTCAGGAGGGCATGTAAACAGAGGCGCCCCTGCGGGCCTGATGGGCCCTGGTGACACACCCCGACACCCCCCGATCTCCGTCCCCCCATTAGCAAGCTTTTATAAAGAAGTGTGTGTGGGGGGGGGTTGCTTTGGGTGGCACACGCCTCCCATCCCCGACACGCCCGCCGTCGCCCCGGGGTGATGCACGATTCGAGACGGTCATGTGGCGCCAAGTGGATTCCCTGGCACGGCGCCCATGAGGGGGGGCTGTCAGGGGGCTTTTTCTTTTTAACCTTTATTCATGCAGGGAGCGTTGATGAGGCGCACACGCACTGTTAAAGCACACAAACATCTCTTCTTGCTCCTCAGACGTGTTCATTGATTTCTTACTTTTGTTTTTCTTTATTTAGTCTGAGGCCGCTAAACAAAATTATCTTAAGGACATAAAGAGAAGTCATTGGTTGGTTGGAAAATCAAATCAAATTGGTGATGATTAAAACATTGAAATGGTTGTTGGTGTTTACGATAATGTCATTTTCTTTATACAAGAGCTTGATTGTAGTTTTACACTTCAGTAATCTGTAGCATTACGAAGGTTCACTCACTGAAAGCTTTAAAAAAGTTACATTTCTTTTCTGCCTTTCTTTTAAATGCTGCTTCAATGATTGATCTGTTACCTTCCAGACACACATTTATTTTCATTAATTTCAGTTGGGTTTTTTTTAGAATCGATTTTGAAAAGACCTAAAACCTCTGAGCTGGAGATCGGTAATCCATCACGCCGAACATTTATCCGCCTTTACTCAAAGTCGTCAAAGTTAATGCAGCTGAGAGAACGGATGGCCGAACATCTCCGATTTTAAAAAAACCTGACCAAAGACATTTCATTCACGAGCTGACAGAGAAGAAAGACGATGATTTTCCAATTTTTGTTTTTTGCATTCAGCTGTTTGGCAGGAGACTGAACTGTCGGATGTCCTTGAACGCACCGGCCTCTGCAAGACAGATCTGCAATCACAATAATGTTTGTGACTGTGCAAGTAGATTTCAATCCAACACTGACATGAAGTACAACTAATCATTTACAGGAAGGAAATCGTGTTAATTAACACAGAAAGTAATAAGAACTAAAGTCAGTTATGAATTAATAAAACATCGTTAATCATCGTTCATTAGATCCCGCCCTGATCGCGTCTGCTGTCCGTGTCTCACCTGCTCCGTCATTAACTCCGTAAATTCACAAATAAAAGGCGACGTTGAGACAAAGCTCACCAGACTCTCCTCCTGATCATAAACCACGGTGATTAACGCGACGCCTCTCGCCACTTGATGAAGTGCGTCTCGTTGAAAATCGATACGCTGTAAATAAAGATACTTGTGTTTGTATGACCGCAGCTCGGGTGGAGGTGGGTGGAGGTGCTGGGACTTGAGAGACGCTGTAAATTTAAGCTGTTTAGACTCTAAACCTGTCCGGGGGGTTCTGCAGCTCCTTCAAGTTTTTTTTGCCTTTTTGTCCTTTAATTGGCTCTCGGGGCGGGGGAGCCATTTTGGATCGGTTTTAATTACATCATAAAAGAATTTGCTGCTGCGGCAAAGTTCACCGTGTGGGCTCGTTCGAATATGAACGCCGTCCATCATGTGGTCCCCCCTCCCCGGCTAAAAAAAACACCCACAATGGCGTGCCTCGTCGCTGATTGGGCACCACGTCGTGTTGCCAGCCAGAGAGAGTTTGTGCCGCCGATTTATGGGGCCAATATTTGTCTTTTATTAAACACGTGAAATCGGCCAGTTAGTGCTGAACTCTCCTGTCGGTGAAACATTTAATTTTCTACACCAAGCAGAGTTTTAGTTAATGTTGCAATGATGCTCCAAACGATGCTTTGGATGCTTCTCCCTCCTGATCTAACGAGATTTTTTAAAATCATTAAATGAAAGCGATGAAACGCGGAGATGAAAAACTTCAGATATTTAAGCCAAAAATATTCGTAGTAACGTGACCTGTCGCACAAACAAACTGATTGTGTGTCAGTCATCGTGATAATCAACACTGAACTTGTCATTACACCAGAAACAGCACAGGGGTTAACTGGGTCAATTAAAGCCCTAATGGAAAGCCTCATTATACATTCATCCAGTTATTATGCATGTAACCATTAAAGAAATTAATCACTCGATACAGACTATTGATTAAAATGTTTTATCCGGGCGCGAGCTGAGATGATTTACAAGCTTCAGCCAAACGGCTCTGAAACATAATTAAACGTGATAGATCCGTTCGGCCTCCGACTATCGAACCAACATTTCCAATAAATTAAAGTGATACTGTAAAGATGTCAGGCGTTTAATATGTTCTAAATATTGTTTTTAATCGGTGAAATCTGAATAATAACAAAGATGTTTGTGGATTTTCTCGTCATTCGTCGACCAATCGCTGACACCCATAAAAACGAGGTCTCTAAATAAAACTGCAGAATATATATTTAGCTCCCGTTCGGAGTATGGCACGCATGCATGTTTGTGTCAGACACACACACTTTAATAATCCGCACACATTTATGAGTCCGTGTCCGAGCTCATAGATCAGTGTCAGCGCGGCCGACCTACAAGAACATCAGCGGGATCAGATACAGACTAATGAAGGCCCGCTCACATTACCTCCACCGTCAATCAAACACGCCGTTAGTTAATCGTCGGCATCTCTCTCATTAAGAAACACAGATACCCGCAGAGATCCAGCAGTCGCAGCTCGTGCCCTCCGCGGGCTGATATATGACTTCACGTGTGGAGGACGTGACAGGAGGCTTTCATCACCGCGTTGCTTTGACTTAACGGTTATGTCGCACGCGCTGATGTGAAGCGCTTATCCCGGTGTTTATAGATGGATTGAGTTTATTGTCATCTGACATATTGATTACTGATGTACTGATCGTCACACGGCAGCAGTCTGCAGGAGGAGCTTAGATTACGATACTTAGATTACTACAGGAGTTAGATTACTTAGAATTTGATGGATTTCCTTCATGATCAAAGACTTTCACGATCCCTCGGTGCCGTTATCGCGACAGATTCGCAGTGACTAAATACCTGCAAGACTGAACACAAAGCTTTGTGTTTAGTGTTAACTGCAAGTCTAACTAAGATGGTGAACAAGATGCTAGCTCGGCTGTAGATCTGACATGTCAGCAAAGACTTTCAAGCTCTTGCATCGACATTTAGTCAGTGAATTTCTCACATTTTTTGATTTTTAATTACTCTTTTTTTGTGCTTTTCTTTTTATTTGTGAATACGTTAGTAAGTAACTGTCAGCAACAGGCACGGACAGGCAATCTGGCATACCGTGCATTTACCCGGTGGGCCGACGTGCTATTTGGGTTGACAAGTCCCGATATATATATATATATATATATATATATATATATATATATATATATATATATATATATATATATATATATAACCAGTAGATCACACAGCCCAAACACACTCTTGGGCCGGTCTTAGCTATGGGCAATTTGAGCGGCCACCCTCAGTCTCCGTGAGAGGCGCATAAGTCCGACAGACTAATCCCAGGCGGCAAGACTAGGACGCACGGTGGGGGCGGGGGGCTGGTTGTGGGCTGGTCCGGTCCAAAATGCCAGTGCCGATTTTTTTGTCCCTGGTCAGCAAAGACATGACTGAAAAGTATTTCAACTATTTCTTTCTATTATTATATTACTTAACATCTGATTCAAATATTTGAATGATTTTGTCCGAACCAAAAACGATGAAGCCTTTCTGCAAAGCTCTCTTAATTTGTTGACGTCTTATAGAGAGATATCGGAGAATCCGTCTTAGGAACTGAAGTATGTTAATTCAAAATAATTACAAATGTTCCAGTGTTAAGGTATTCTTGTGGGCCTTTGCAATGTTTCTCTAACACACGTACGTTTCCCGTATGAACTCGAACAGTTCCGGCTGTGGAGGAAAACCACATGTTGTTTATGTATCCAAACAGAAAATCCTCAGATGTGTGAAGGAAGACGTCATATTTAGTGATTTGTCTGAGCTGAGCAGTCATGTTGTCTGGAAGTCTGCCAGTGTAACAGCAGTTGGAGGTTAACTGCTGCGTGCTAGAAAAAAGTTTCACTCATTCGCTCGTCCCAGCCCAGATGTTTGCAACCGATCTGCACGATCTTTCCCTCAGACGCCCACATCTGCGTTCACTCCTGTTGTTTTGTGCTTTGACCATGACAAGTCTTTACTGAAAGTGTTTTTTTCTCTTCTACGAAGGTCAGAACACTTTAGTCCCGTCGTCTGTCGCCTGGATCCACCAACCCTGCACTCATGTTTGCTCATTAAGCATTTTACTCTTGCTGTTTTTCAGCTTTTGAACTTTTAAAGGAGCCAAAATAATTAGGATGATTACGAATAAGCTTTTTTTTTTTTTTTTGGCAAGACATGATGCCTCAACCTTTGATGACAGACATGATTATGATATATGTCCTGCACTGACTCAGAAATTGTAGATTAATCTTTAATCGCAGACGTTTCTCCACGACGTCCAATCACAGCTGGTTTTTCTACAAAATCAATGTTTAAAGGTCCCACAGGTGTTTTTTTAAAGACCTCCCATGAGTCAGTCAAACTAATGAACTTTACCAACATGCAGAGATAATAATACAAATTTAAGTCATTAGTCATTTAGGTTGTGCAATGAGAACACAGTTGATGCTTTTCACCCTCAGTTCGTCAAAGTGAAATAGGGTCACGAGTGTTTTATTCCCGTTGACGTTTGTCACCTGGTCATTGACGTATCTGTCCCCACTTCCCTCCCGTAGGAGCTCTGTCGGCAGCGCATGGCGGTCAAACCTCCGACTGAGCGTCAGGAGCCGATCTCCTCGAGGATCAACAGCGTGTCGTCTCAGTTCAGCGATGGCGGTCCGGCCGTCAGCCCCTCGGCACGGAGCAGCATCTCCTCCTGGAGCGAAGAGCCCGCCCACTCCAACATGGACATCTCTACCGGTCACATGATACTGGTGAGTTTCCTGTTGAGTCGTTTTGTTGTATTTGTCTGATGTTATCGGACGAGGACTGAGGGCACAAAGTCCTCTGATGACTTCATGGAGTCTCTGAATCAGCGGGACTGACATTAACATCTTAATCTAATCCACCCACTCCCCATATTGCCCCTTTACACTTGTTGGTTATGTAAAGATCCAACCTTTGAAGGAAAGGTTTCAGTGATAAACAAACTGTGACCTCAGCTCATCCTCTGGTTTTCTGCCCACATCTCCAGTTTTGCAGCTATTCCAACTGAGCTCATTGGCGGGATCAAGAACGGGGTCGTAGGCAGAAAAAACCACCACAGAAATGCTGATGAGCTTCATGAAACATCATGAAAAAACATTAAGATACCTGCTCCCAGGAACCAAAACCTTCTGTGTTAAAGCTCCAGTGTGTAGGATCTAGTGCCACCTAGCAGTGAAGTTACATATTGCAACCAAATGAATACTCTTCATCTCTGAGCATGTAGGAAAAAACTCTAGGCCAAACTCAAGGAGAATTTCATACGTTTCATAAATCGCTCATACTACAAATCCCACAATGCACTGCAACACACAGGTCAGGATACCGTCATCGGTTAAAGCCCTGTGCATCAACCTTCCCCTTCGCCAAATGGCCAAACGACAAGTTGACTTTGGGAACAGGACGTTCAAAACAGGTGGGAGGATACTGACACACAGCTAATGTGTCTGTACTCTAAGGCTACGTTTACACAGAGCCGGGTATGTTGAGAAACGAATATTTCCCTCCCTCCGTTTTCCAAAATAACATCGTGCACATAGCATCGTTTTCAAAAAAGTCAACCCACATAAATACGCCATCGAGCGCCGTCATAACTACGCCAAGCCTCTGGGCGGCAGTGTAGGAAGAAGGAGAATCCTCTGCAAGCCAATCAGAATAATGCTTCTATGATCATCGTCATAGCAACAGGTAAAACTGGTTGCACTTCTGGTGCATCAGCTGCCTAAAATTATTTATCTGAATTTACACGCAAACGCAAAACCGTAGTTTTCCAGAATCTCTAGCTGGAGTTTTTAGAAAGATTCGTTTTCAGAGGCGAATTCACTGTTTGCGTGTAAAAGATACAAACGAAGGGAAATGTTTTTAAAAATACCTGTGTACGTGTAAACAGGGCCTGAATCTGACACGCTGGACCTTTAAAACTTCCTCAGCAGGATGAATCTGTCACTCTTTACTAAATAAATTTGGTCAAAGCAAAACAAAAACAAAAAAATGTTGATTCAGTCTGAGTTTTAAATTTAAACTGAGCTTTATTTCTGCTCCCGTGCGAGGAAGGTCATAAAATGGTGGATTCGCTCTGTAAAGTATTTTTTACCTTTCTGGTCGCTCCACGCTTCCTTCGTTCATCACCTGCTTCTCTCACCCCTTCAAACCATTCATCTCTTGGTTTTTTCTTTCTTTCTTCTCTTTCTCTCACATTTCTCTTTCTCCTCTCATCTCGCTCGCTCTGTGTTTCTTTGTGTGTGTTTCTGTGCATCTCATTACACACCCACAGTTTCTATAAGCGGGCTTCTCACCCTCTCCTATCCTGCAGATGAAAATCTTTATTGAACCTCAGCCGCGTTCTGTCGAGCGTCGTCGTAATTGCGATATATAGCTGTTCACTTCAACCACCCACCAACCTCAGCGCCACCTACTCATCCCAACCTCCCCGCCTGTCTCCCCCCTCTCTCTCTCTCTCTCTCTCTCTCTCTCTCTCTCTCTCTCTCTCTCTCTCTCTCTCTCTCTCTCTCTCTCTCTCTCTCTCTCTCTCTCTCTCCCGCCATGCATTATGGAGCTGCCGGCGAGATGTGACAGAGCGGGCTTTTTGATGTGTTCAATCGGCACAAAGATACTAATTACCCCTGAGATTTGCACCAGAGCTGCGCTCAGGAGAAGCGACTCCCTTTGCCGCTCTGTTGTTGTTTTTTTTGCACATTCCTGCTAAAGTGTTTCTTTGGCAAAATGCACCCACAACACAATGCGATGCACGCCTTTGATGCGCCGCGGTCACATGTGGTTGAAAACAGACCGGAGACGGCGAGGTCTGAGCCTCCTCGGGTACGTTTGCTTTGTCTTCGCTCAGACGGAGCCATCTCAGCAGAGGCGGCGTCGCTCGAGAGAAGATAAGAGGAGTGAAATGAAGTGTCGCTCAGGTTTTTGTTACGTCTTCGTTCAGCGCGTGTGTGGGCCACAGTCTGGCCAGGAGATTACTGAGTTTACTGTAATGTAGAGGCTAATATGCAAATGCTGTGAGGAAAGGAGAGAGAGCAACATCTGATGCGGCCTCGATGATTAATAACACTTTGTGTAGGTGATGGAGATGAATCTCCTCTCGAATGCTGATTCCACTTAAAACCTCTTCAAAGTTACTTCAAACTTTTAAGTGACGTTTCTCACTCTGCCAAACAGAAACCGTCCGTGTGAGCGTTCAACAAACTCTCTCTGTTAACCCGTTCCAGCCCGACACAGGAAATGTGCGACACCTCTACACCTGCCATTGAAGACCGCAGGGTGCGCTCCATTCGTGGCCGTGTTTCATTCACAAAACTTTTACCAAAGCCTAAAAAATAAAGAATCTGAAATCGCTTCAAGCTTGAAAAATGAGTACAGCTGTCATCGATAAATCAGAAATCTGGAAATTGATGATTTTAAATAGACTGTATTCAATCTGGTCAATTATATCTGATTCACACACAGTCATACACTGATGTGCGCAGCACCTCCTCAGCCACAGGAACAAAAATATTGCATTTTGCATTGTGTTTTTACGAGCTATGTCTTTTATTTCAGTCCATTTCAGTATTAAACTCCAAATTTATCCAGATTATAATCTATAAATCGATTTTTTTGTTCCCCTGTGGAGAAAAAAAAGCTTGTGTGGCACATCTGGTTAGTCGACAGAGACAGAGAAATGCTGTTTTCAGTTTATTCTAATGTTCAAATGCTTTAAACAACACGCAAACAATGAGGAGGCAGCACCAACATCTCTAACCCAGCCTCGTTACCAGACTGCTGGCTGATTAAATTATCTTTTTCTGGCACGTATGCATGTAAGTGAGAAGCTTTAGAGCCTGATTTGGGGCAATGTTTTATTAACCACAGCAGCGATTATGATCAACATGAGAGAGGGAGAGTTTTGCATCCCACTGTAGTTACATTAAAGACCAAATCATTAGAGAGCAGCGTGATCCGATTGTACACGCCTTGCTTTTCTTCTGCTACATCCAGTGACTCAGCAGCGAGTTGAGTGAGAGGAGGGAGTTTCCATTTCATCCGTCACAGTTTTTTATTTAACGTGGAGGATTAGAAACGTGGCCTGCCCCGAAAACACGAGAGGAACTCTCTCGATCACAACATGAGACGCGTCTGAACGCGCCGTGCTGACGAGGAGTTGAGAAATCTCGGGTAGTTTGTCAGTCACGGGATGTTTAAAGACGAGCTGTGAGTGTGTTTCAGCACCTCGGACAGCTACACACACACACACACACACACACACACACACACTGAGCTCTGATTGGTCCAGAGCGTCTCCGTCTTCCCACAGCAGAAACATTAGACAGCAGAGGGAGAGTTACATAATGCTGTCGTCGTGTGGAAACCGTGTATCGCGTAAAAAAAGAAAGAAGTCAATTCGGTTTCCTAAAACGGTCACGGCGTTTCCTCCGCCTGCTGACGGGCGTGTTACCTCCACCTCCGGAGAGAACTGGAGCTATGAGGTTTTCACATAAACTGTGACAATCTGGGAAATTGCTATTTAATGTCTTCTACCGCCCACCGGCCGTCCTCTTTGCTGAAGGATTTGCAGCCGCTGTCCTCTTTTCATCTCTTCCATCTTTCATTACTGTTCCTGCATTTCCCTTTTCTGCACTTCTGTTCTCCTCCTTTCATTTTTTCCCTACACATCTTTGAATTGTTTTGTTTTTTTACTTTCCCCGTCTGTCATTTCTCATCCTATAATTCGGAACAATGCTGTTTGTTACTGCTCATGTTTTTTCTTTCCTTCGCCGTTCGAGCTGTCAGCTTTGCAAAAATATTCACACTTGCAATAGAGAGAGAGAGAGAGCTCATTTCAGATTCACATCATGTTGGCAACTAGGGACCGAGCAGAGTTTGGTTCCAACAAAAACAGGAGCCACTCGATACGTTTGGGAAACTGAGCTGCAGTTTTTTTTTTTTTTTGTGGCATCACAGCGAGAGACCAAATCCATCAGAAAGAGACGAGACGATGGAAAAGCAAATATTTCATCTAACGCCCCGTCATGCTCTCGAGTCAGGCAACTGTTGAATGATTAATAAAAATCAGAGAGAGAAATAAAACGACAGCTGATGAGCTGCAATGCTCCACCTCCTCTCCCACCACCAACCTCCCACATCCCCCAAAAATGAATTGCCTCTCGTAAACTAACTCGAGCAAATTCCATGTCATCATCCACCCACTGGTTTTAATTTGAGGAGAAACAGCTTTCACCATCTTATCTAAGTTAATGTATTACTTGGTCCCATGTGACCAGGGACCGAGCACCACCACCACCACCGCCCTCGACATCCTCTTTGCCTGTGTCTTAAGAGGATTAGTCGACTCTATATATAAAGCACATTATCTTGTCTTTTGTTGATGGCCCAAGTAAGTGTTATAGATTATACTGCAGGGGGAGCCTCCATCGAGATTAACTGTGCCGGGAATTCGTCGTGTAGTTTTTTTTTATTTGTTTGTTTCGTCCAGGCCAGCTGGGATGTGATCTGTAGGGTCGGTAGGTCGCAGGGCGGCGTCGTCGTCGAGGGAAATGGATTTTAAATCACGCTAATGTGGTCAGCTGAGGAGGAGGAAGCATTCATCTGCAGAGAAGTTAGACTCATGTTTCAGGATGATGTCAGCTTTAACTAAAAATAAGAGTCTGATGTGACGTGATGCAGGGTGACTGATGATGACCGATGACGTGTTTGTTGCAGAATTCATAAATGGGAAGTTTGAATTGATTCACACAAGCGATGCAATGATTTAATTAGACAAGAAAAGCACAAATAAAAGTCAGGGGAACACTTGATACTTTTAGTTATGTTTGGATTAAATATCACAACAGAATATCGGCAGCTAGAAGCTTAAATCCAAATCCAACAAAGACAAAGAAGTCCAAACACAGACACAGACCTGAATTCATAAATGCCTTGAAGAAAATATTAAAACTGTGTGTCATGTTTGGATTGAATAAAAAAACCTGAAACACGAGCTTCACCTGGGAAATGTCGTGCAGGATCGACGGTTCTGGCTGCAGCTCTGCACATTTGTTCTGTTTGCCGATAAATGTCAGGAATTATTTCAGCTTTTTGAAAAACATAGTTACACCCTTTTGCATCATCTGTAAGCGGTTACTGCCTTTAGATGAAGCGTTCAGACGCTTTGCTGAAGTTAAAGTTGCAGAGTTTAAAAATACTCCATTACACAGCAGAGAAGTATTCCTCTGACGTGTAGCGAATCCTCGTTTAATCACATTACATCACCTCCCATGCGACCCGGCTTCACATGCCGCCGTCTCCTACAGGTGCTCGGATGCGTCAGAGCCACGATGGCCGGGTCTTATTGCGTAGCCGTCTTTTTTTATTGAGCACCTTTGGCAGCTGTAAGCCCCCCCGGAGTAAAGGGGATTATTCAGTGTTTGGCCGACACATGGTGATCTCAGCACCTCCTGATTGGATTGCAGTAATCCCTTTACACAGCCACAAAACCCTATTACTCTGGCATTAGAGAGGGAGAGAGACAAGGTGTGTGTGTGTGTGTGTGTGTGTGTGTGTGTGTGTGTGTGTGTGTGTGTGTGTGTGTGTGTGTGTGTGTGTGTGTGTGTGTGTGTGTGTGTGTTTGAATCTATGGAGTAGATCTGCAGATTGAGTGTGATTATGTGTTTGTACAGATGTCGTGTGCGTCCTTTGTGCAACGTATAACTGTGTGTGTTGGATTATATTGGCGTGTTTGCTTCGTACGTGTGCGTGTGACCTTTATGTGTGGATCTGGCTTCAGATGTGTGTGTGTGTGTTACTTTTCTTTATGTTCGTTTCCTCTGTATGTGTGTTTGTGTGTTTTCTGAAGGACTCGGACCCCCCGCTGTGGATAAGTGGCTGTGTGCAGGTGGAGGCTCTCAGCTTGTGTTACATTATATATGTGATACAGAGCTGATACACGCTGCGTGCGCCTCCATAGGCGCTGATACACTGACAAACAACAAGCCTCGGATGCTGCGTGTCTGTTGTATGAATAGAAACATATCTATGTTTGATAAAAACCCTCTCTCTCTTTTTTTTTTTTCCTCGTTATCTTCCACCGAGCTGGACGTCCGGTCCATTTTTAACAAACTCTCAGTTTAGCCGAAAGCCATTAGGCCTTTTTTAGGAAGCTAATTCTGATTAAGATCAGCCCCATTTGTAACTGCCACCATAAATCATCCGCCGGAGCCATTTAAAGAACCACCCCAGCTCCCCTCATCCATTACAGCCCATCGCACCATCCATATTTTTGTGCGTGCATGGGCCGCTGATTTTCAAGGCTGCTTAAAAAAACACAAAGCTTACACACTGGCCACCATCAGATTATGGCTGTCACGTTTTTCCTGTGGTGTTACGTGCCAAGCTCATCTGCAGACGGTTCATCAAAGTCACATCGTCTTCCTTAATTATGAATATTGATAATGATGCTGTTGGTGCAAACATTCGTTTGGGAACTCGTGCATGCTTCGATGATTCATCATGGTTCAGAGAAGTCGGACCTGAACTTTGCCCATCTGCTGCGTTCAGCAGGTTAAATCAGCATCGTCTCGGTTTCCTTCTTCACATCAGCGGAGCAGCAGATGGACGCAGTGAACAGCAGTCACAGTACTCGGTCGACTTTTCATCGATTGACAAAATAGCAGTTACCTGCTCTTCCATCTGCTGCTCCTCTGAGATTCAAACAAACAGCCTGTCAGACTTGTTGAAGTTGGAAATCGCAGGCTACGTGTCAAAGTCTGTGACTGACACGTCAGCTGGGTGAAGCCTGTCGATCTCCAGCCAGATAAAGACGAGGAACAAAAACGAACCGATAAATGTTGGAAATGAAACAAGTGTTCACACTCTGAACGCACCAGCCCCTTTGTTGTATTTCCAGCTCTGTTTTCTCACCTCCTCTTCCTCTCGTTCTATTCTCTCTTTCCCTCCTCCTTCAGTCCTACATGGAGGATCACCTGAAGAACAAGGACCGCCTGGAGAAGGAGTGGGAGGCGCTGTGCGCCTATCAGGCCGAGCCCAACGCCTGCGCCGTCGGCATGAAGGACGGCAACGCCAAGAAGAACCGCTCCACTGCCGTCGTGGCATGTAAGAAAGAGAGAGTTTCTGTTTTTAGCTCGCCTTGTTTCTCAGTTTGGTGATTAGTGGGCGACCTTAAACGCTGATGTCTGCTGCCTGCATGAGGCCTTTGTATTTCTGACCACAAACGTTGGAAATCAGATGAATCTGCAGCTCAAATCAAACAAATAGACAGATCACCAAGTCGTTTTCTAGTTACATATCTGCAAAAACCAATAAAAGTTCAGTGTATAATGTGCAAGAGATCTTCTGTAATCTACGTCTTAATGTCCGGTACCATCATAAAGCTACATCAGCAGCATAATATCCAGCAGTATCTCCTCTTCATTGATGGAGGTTCTGGAAAACCTTCTTCATATCTGAGTGGAGCCAGAATTCATCTGTTGCGTCCCCGTCTGATCTCAGTCCTCCAAACATAGCGGCGTTCCTCTCACCGCCCCTCTCGACAACGCTACCTGAGCACCGGCGTCTATTATCAGAAACCAGGAGCGGATGCAGTGAGCAGCAGGGGTTGTAAATTAGTTTTCTATTAAAGCTCTCCTGCACCGACCTCATCAATGATTAAAATTTTCTAAGCTTCTGTGGAAATAGCCCCATCTAAAAAAAAAAGTGCTGTCCCATTCTCTCCACCGGGCCTGGGCTTAATGAAATCCAGGTTGTCAGCAAGGGAAAGCAGTTTGTCAGGAATAAATTGCAGCGACTATTTGAAGTACCGCCGGCTTCTCCGGGAAAATTTCAGAACTGTTTTGCCACTATCACCGGAGACTTGAGAGCTCTGCTCGCAGGAGGGAAACACACAGAAAAATTGGTCCCTCCCAAATTTTTCAGTGGACTGGACTTCGTCCTCCTCGACGAGAGCCGGAGTTAATCATAGGAAAACATTTATTTGAGGTTTAAACCGAGTGAAAGATGGATTGTCCGTAACACTTAAAATTAGATGCCGACAGTTTGATTAAAGCTCGGCCAAACAATGATGAACGTTCCACCGGAGCAGAGAACTTTAATTAAGCTTTAATAATCTAGTGCCCAAAATCAGAGACGAATGATAAATTTCTAGCCAAAAGTTTGAATGTAAGTGTGGCAAGACACGTCAACCAGAGCAGATGAAACATCCAGCTTACATCAAAACCCAAACTTATCTAATATGGAGTGGGTTTTATGCAATAATTAACAGAGTGGTTGTTGTGTCGAACATAACTCAGATTAAACTGTTCGGTTTCTGTCACCTCTCGCTCCACAAATGTTTTGAGAAACACATTTTAAAACACGTCTTAAGACCCATTTTTATTTCTTGGCTTTTAACCCAGCATGAGACTCTGTTTCGGTTTTTGCTTTAATATTATTTTAACATCTTTTTATCGTTTATTATTGTTTTTAAATTGTTCTTTGTTTTATATGTCTTATTTCATGTTCTATTTTATGTACAGCACTTTGTGTCAGCTGCGGCTGTTTTTAAATAGAGTTGAGTTGAGTTTAGTTCAGGACATTTGCAACGAGTCACCGACACATGGCATCAACGAGCGCTACGTCACGTCATGTTTCGATGCTCTGATCCAGCTGCGTCCAGAGAGAGTCGCCTCCTCGAGGGTGAAAGTCAGAGTCACTTGATCAATTCTCAGAGGAAAACCAAAGAACTTCAGGGAATCTCTCAAAAAGTCGCTTGGTGGTTTAAAAATTAATGAAACTAGTTCTGTTCTCAGACGATCGTAAACTCTTCAGCCTATAGAAACTTTGAGTTGCTACACCAAGGTCACAGTCTTGTATGCTCCACAGATATGCACAGGAATACCTGGTTACAATGCATGTGATAAAGTCCCTGTGCATTGCACTGCTGAGACAAAATGCGCTGAATTCCTCCATTTTCGTTCCAGACGATCACTCCCGAATCACCTTGAAGGTGGAGAACAGCCAAGGCAACTCCGATTACATCAACGCCAGCCCGATCGTGAGTACCTCCTCTGCATTCTAACTCTGTGCTTCACACCACCAGGCTCCCACGAGTCCCCGCGGGGCGTCGCAGGAACAAAAGGCAGCCTACCGTCGTGAAATATAAATTTTGATGCAACGCTCGCTTAGCTCCAGCGAGCAGCAGTGCATGTTCTGCACCATGAATATTAATGATTGTTACGCAGCAAACACCCCGGGCGAGTACTCGCTCGGGGAAGGCGTGGGAAAGGACATGCGCGCGGCTTTCTGCTCGCTTCTCGTTTGTGGAAACTAAATTGATCTGTGGGGTCTTAGGAAATGATTGTTTTTGACCTTGGGTTATGCTAATTTGACACTAGTTTGTGTTTACTGTTACGGGCCGCTCGACTTGGCGCAGCGCAGATTTAAGCAGCAAAACAGCCTGTAGGAAGGAGAAGGGGGGGAGAAAGAGGCATGTGCCGTCAGTAAGTGAGTGTATCAATTTGGAAACCCGTGTTGGAATAGCAGGTTTACGTTTCCCTCGAGGCAGATACAGTGGTATTCCATTAAAAGTAACAGAAACGCTATGCATTTCAAATCTGGGCGTCACACCAAGAGAGAGAGTGTGTGTGTGTGTGTGTGTGTGTGTGTGTGTGTGTGTGTGTGTGTGTGTGTGTGTGTGTGTGTGTGTGTGTGTGAAAGACAGAGTGAGAAGAAGGAATCAAAAGTATACAGGAACAAAAGAGCAACCCTGTCAAATGCCACAAACACAAAACAGCTGCAACACATGTACCCACGCATTCACACACACACACACACACACACACACACACACACACACACACACACACACACACACGCATGCATGCTCACCCACAACACAGATGACATGGACATGCAGCGTAGACACCCACACAGACACACACTCACACATGAACACACATTTCGTGCACTCTGTCGTGCACACATCACACCCTCCCCTCCCACACACACACACACACACACACACACACACACACACACACACACACACACACACACACACACACACACACACACACACACACATTAAAGCAGGAATGTATATGAACGCACAGCGAGGTTATTTAAGGAACCTCCTCTGCTGATAATTTGATTTCCCCCCGACCGCCTTCGCCCACGCTTTGAACGGAAGAAGACGAGATGTTTGGGAATTTTCTCCGGAAGAATTTCAATAACTATAATAAAACATATTCATAAATGTTTCGGTTGTCTAAAATAAGTTGTTGCTATCAGGGAGACGGATTGTTATTAGTATGTCGATATTATTTAACACAGGGGTACCTTCATAGATTTTTAACTCCCATGTCTTGGAAATATTCTTTTTGTGTCCTAACGTGTGAAAATACTAAAAATTACAGTAATGGAAGAGACAAAAGCAAAAGATGGTGATCTGCAGATAAACATAGAACAAGTTCAGAGTGCAGAATAATTCATGACTGTGATGCCTTTAAGTTTATGACCAGAGGGAAATCTGGATCATTGAGTCGCTGTGAGTCTGTTTCCGTCATCAGACCTCAGTCAGACCCCAAATATAAACTCAGATCATTTGAAGGTCGAACACCTGAACTAAAAGCAGCGCAGCTGTTTACTGGATAATTCAAAGGAATCAGTGGATGAACAGTTTTAATCAACCAGATGTTTCCTGCACTACTTAAACTAAGGGTGACATGAATTAGCTGGATTACATAATTAAAGCTGTCCTAAATGTTGCATGCTCGGGTTCTCATTAAATATTCGGTTGGAAAGCGCCCGCTTGGATTTAATTGACACCAGCATCTGGAGTCTGGAACCGAACCAGCAAACGTGTGCAGGGTGATTCTTTGACTACACGGTGTGAGGTCAGTGCAGGTTTGGCCAAAGCTCCTCCAAAGCAAATAAAGAGAGTTTGAAGACTAAACACAGATTGGCATGAGTAGCCAATAACATCAGCTTCTGAGCCCGGTTCTGTTGCTCACTAACATTCAACGCAGCAGCAGTTGAAGGAGTTGAAGCTGACTTCAGAAGTTTGACTTGATGACGTTCTTTAACCAAGACGACCATGAACGTTTCACCTCTGTGTCTGCTCGTGAAAATCAAAATCAACCTGTGTGATGTGACACACACACACACACACACACACACACACACACACACACACACACACACACACACACACACACAGACTCAATAGTTTCCTCACACACTCTGTCAAACACACACACACTTCCTAAGACATAATCAATCACTCAGGTAGCGCTCAATCATACACACACTGACACACACACTGACACACACACTGACACACACACTGACACACACACTGACACACTCATTGTGATGCACGTCTTGTGCTGATAGCATTGAATTTGAATCAGCCTCACGGCTTTTATTGACAGTTACATTGACTTTTTAAAAAAATGTATTAAAGATTTAAAGACTCACAGCAGAAAATGGAAGTCATACTGTGTCCACTCACTTCAGCCAATGATAACGGATAGAAAAATACTCACGAGGTCGTCTTACCCCAAAATTCCACCAGTCGTCGTGGTCCGGTTCAGAAGCCAGACACAGAAACAGCACAGGGAATCCGGTGGATTTTCAAAATAAAACACCCCGGTCGTGAAAACAGACAAAAGTGAGCATATCTTCACATGTGGAAGCACATAAACCAGGAACATGACCAAACCAGGGTTGCAGCCACAACGTGACACAACGTGGGCTTCAGGGTTAGTGAAACTTTATTGGTAGATACTGTTGAATAAAATTACATTTTCCATGACTTCAGTCATGGAATAGGCCCGGGAACGAAGGAGTCATGTGTAAAACAGAGTAACTTCCAATTTATCAAATAAATGGAGTGGAATAAAAACATAAACTGGAATTATTCAAGTAAAATACCTCAAGTTTGGAATTATTTGAGGGCAGACAACAACAGAAGTTGTTTAATTTCCTGATATTAAGACTCGTATTTATAAGTGTTTCATATATTTGACAGCGGTCTGTCTGTCGGCAGTCACACACACAAACACACACTGTCGCCGTCAGCCCCCGCTGAGGTGTCAGACGGTAGTAACAGTCGGCTCCATCATAAAACTTCATCAGACGGATCGGACAGAGCGATGGTGACACACACACACACACACACACACACACACACACACACACACACACACACACACACGCGGTTTGACTCCTTCGTTCCCTCCAAAGAAAAGACAAAAAACCAATAACGGGGATAATTGCACTTGTCACATCCTCCGCTTTTGTTCTCATTAGGGAGGAATGTCATTAGTGTCATTAATGGCAGGGTTTAATTCAGGAGACACTCTGAGACGTCAGGCGGCGTCGTGTGTCCACGCACACGGAAAAAGGAGACAGAGAGAAAACAAGATTTTTAAAAAAATCTTCCTCTTCTCGTCTTTTTATCTTCACTTTTTCTTGCCCGACTCATTTTTCGCCGTCGTCTCTCACCAGATTTTCCCCGCGTCCTTTTTGATTTCTCAGTGTCGATTTGTCTCCCGCCTCTCTGTCCTTCCTCGTCTTTCTCTTTTAATTTCCTTCGACACTATCGCTGTGGATCGTTTTTGTTATTTCGCTCCTCGACACTTTTCGGTCATCAATTTGCAAGTTGAATTATGATTAATCCCAATATGACTTTGGGTTTTTTGATTCTTGACGCTGTCCCTTCACGTCAGATCTTTGTCTCAGAAATGACAGTAAAACATGTAAGGCATGGCCAAATGTAAGTGGACAACCAAACAAAACCCAATGACATCGACATTATTGAACAAACAGGAGCAGAACCGTCCGTAACCCGCTTGGTCAGCCACCTTCAGACGTCTTTGAAGTGCACTTCTGCCTCCAGCTTTTTATTTTTCATGCTGGGGATGTTTTAATGAGCCAGCCTCTCCGGTAGCATGTCACCTTTTTCTCTCTCTTAAGTTACTACATTTTAAGTTCATTAGAAGTGCATTATTGTTTGGCATTCATAAAAAGGAGCAGAGGACCATTAAAGACAATTTTCGTGTTCTGAAAAAAAACCCCTCAGAAATTATCTGTCTTCCCTTCTCTGTAATTGCTTCCAGCTAAATTGGTCTTGCCAATTATTACATTTGCCGTACAATTTGCATGGTAATTGGCAGGGGTGTCACTCACTTGCTCGCAAATTCACCTCACGTTCGTCTTCTGTCTTCTGCTCTCTACGCCCACGCCATCCTGCTGCAATTTACATCAAGTTAAGGAAGTGGGTAGGAAGTTACTGAAAACTATCACCTGCCTCGCCGAGAAGCTTCCAGAACAATAAAAGACGACATATACGAGTTCATGTGTGGGGAGGAAAACGGAGTTTGTTTGTTTTTTGTTTCAAACTGACAAATGCACCGACCGAACCGCGCAGCCGCGTCGAGGTTTATTACAGGCTGAGGTGAAGTGGCCCCTCCTTGACCACTCAGAGATTATTTCATCGGTATATCTTTATTTTATCTTTATTAACAAGGCCACGATTTCTTTGTCGCCTCTCTCACGGAAACTCAACGCGCAACCTACTTTCCGAGGACGGCTCGATTCATGTGTCCTCTTTAAAAAAAAGGAGGCTTCTGGTGAAAAAATCCGGAAACTATTACTATTAAAGAAATGTTTTTAAAGAAAAGAATTTAATAATTTTACTTCTAAATTTCTAAAGATTTGCCTTTCAAGTTGTTCATGTAAGAATTTTGTGTTTTCACCTCAAACTTATCACTTGAATTAATGGAGCCCTGCAATAATTAAACACTTGAAAAGTTGTCTTCCTCCTTGCATTTAGTTAAAGAAAGAAAAGAAAGTATTAAAATTAAAATATTTCTCCAGGACTTCAGGTTACTAATGTCTTACAGAACACTGAGGATGACAGCACAGTTCATTATCTTGGTCTTGTCGTCTTGTTAAGTCTTTGCAAACCGACAAAAAACTGAGACCTTACAAGTTATTCCCGTCCTAGTTAATTCAGTGTTTAACAAAACTGACATTAGGTGGAATATTTGAATATTTGAGACTAAACAAACAGGAATTTTGTGAAAACTTCAACATTTCTTCCCTCTCGTCCCTCTCGTCCTCAGATGGATCACGACCCCAGGAACCCGGCCTACATCGCCACTCAAGGCCCCCTGCCCTCCACTGTGGCTGATTTCTGGCAGGTAAAAACCACACACACACACACACACACACACACACACACACACACACACACACACACAGAACATGTACACACACACACACCTACTCCCGAACAAAGATCAATACCTTCCCCTCCCTTAAACAAGAGTTAGACGTTTTTTATTAGTGCAGCGAGCCACGCGGGAGACCAGCTTGTTCTGTGGATGTCATTATTAATCTCTCCTTCACAATCATGCTCACTGCCTGGCAACGCCTCTACCACCACACACACACACACACACACACACACACAGACACACACACACACCAGTCTACAACGGGACACATTATTAATGCAGGAGGCGGCAAACACTTTTCCCACTGTCCCGAATGTTGGATTGGGTTTGAATCTGAGACCAGAGGATCAATAAGTTATTCCGGCCTGTTGTGGCATGTGTGTGTGTGTGTGTGTGTGTGTGTGTGTGTGTGTGTGTGTGTGTGTGTGTGTGTGTGTGTGTGTGTGTGTGTGTGTGTGTGTGTGTTTGTGTAAAGGTCCCCTCGTCAAACAAGTTCTGTCCCTGCTGCATTCGCCCGGCAGTGCTGGCGTCCTTTCAGGCTGCAAAGAGAGATTCACTGCTCATCTGCTGATCAACCTGAGTGAAATACAAATGACAGCTCATTAATATTAATGGGAAATATGTTATATATATTTAAAACCAACTTTCCCTAAAGTTTCAAACTGTCCAGGATGAGTGGAAGGTGCTAAAACATGTGTGTTTGTATCGGTTATGCTCAGAATAAAGTCGGTGCTGGTGGTGACGGACTGAACTTTCACCCCATGACACCAGTGTTTCCCTTCCTCCTCTCACCACTAACTCCTCCCCAGCACCGGAAAACATCTGCGGCTTCGTCCATCCGAGCATTGTGCGATGTAAATTGTGAACACTCTCTGTTTCTTCTCAGTGAACCTTCTCGCTTGTCAAAAACATGCGCAGCGTGTTCGTTCCGGATTAGGGTTCATACAGATCATTGTATTTACAGACTCGATCCTCTTGACCTGAAAACAGACGTTGGACATTAGACCTTCAGTGTCTAAAAGTTTTTGTGAAACTAAAGATAAAGCCTAAAAAAGGAATAACACTTATCCGTGGAGAATATGTAAACAATAAGAGAGCTTCCATCCAAAGTCGAGATGACGCAGAAGTTCATGAGATGTTCATCATGTTGCAAAAAGCTCTTTTTACTATCTCTCAAGTTTGTTTCATTGTGGAGGAGAACGTGGGCAGAGCATCGATTCAGGTAAAGCGTGCCGAGATCTCCGATCGTCTGGTACCACAAGACTAAAGATTGTCAGACCAGCACCAGAACTGGATTCGTCTCAGGTTCATGAAGTGGCCTCTGTACTCAGGCTTCTTATTCTGTTGTGTTAAGCACTAGCTCTGCCTCGTATCAAGGTTATTACACCACATTTATCACGTTACACAACATCAGGATGCTGCTGCAGCACAATGTGAACACACGGATCTGGACGTTGTTAAGCAGCACAACTCTAGAAAAGAGCACGATGTGCAGTTAAACTTTGTTTTTTTTTTTTCCTTTTTCAGGGATAAATAAGAGTTTAAATTACATTTGCATTTTAACAAACCACACAAGTTTTTTTAAAAGAGGGAACTCGTCCTCCCGGCATCAGCCGAGTTCTCACCCTGTCAGCTAAAACAAATTAACACCATTTCTCAAAAAAAAGTGCACCGTCACGTCTTTTACGTCCGCGAGACCAATCAGGGAAGCGGTGGGGGCCGGGAGGAGGGTGCAGTAATTCAAAACCCGCCGCAATTAACGTCAGTTAAATCTCCGGCAAGGTGTGGCGGCGCTCGTGACTGAACGGCAGGTGCGGCTATCTCGATTATCCAACGCGATGATGTGGGAGCGGTATTGTTTTATGGCTTCCATTAACGGCCGACTTTTACCTCCGATCAGAGTGGAATGGATCTCCAGAGCCAGCCCACCCTCCGGCTGTGAGAATATGACTGCCAGCAGGAAAAAAATACGACCGCGTGCCGGGTCTCACTGTGGAACGACCCAGCCGGGGGAGGGAACCGCCTCAGCAGCAATTAATTTCCATGCCACGACGGTTGACACCCTCGTAGTTTCTTACCAAAAAGTTTCAGACGCAGTAAACATGTCTTGAAGTGTTTGGTTTCACCCCACCTCCGAAAAAAAACCTCCGACACATCCACCCTTTCCAAAAAAAAAATCAAAAAATTTAAAATGATTATGGACCGAAATCCAAGCGAGTGGGCGAGCGAGGACACATGTCAGTGTTCCTGTTAGCGGATTCTGTGAAGTGTTGACAGCTTCGTATGAGATCTCGTTCCAAATTGAGCTTCCCCGCAACTTCAAGAACATGACTCCTACTCTGAGTGCCTGACATTTAAACAAACTTTGGAACTTTTTAAAGAACATTTGGTAACATAGGGGAAAAAAATCATCTGTACTTTTGAGTCTTTTAAAAAAATGACTCTGCCACAGATAGTCCATCATCTAAACATGAGTCTTACCGTGTTTTGTCTGCAGATGGTCTGGGAGAACGGCTGCGTGGTGATCGTAATGCTGACGCCTCTCGTCGAGAGCGGGGTGAAGCAGTGCTACCACTACTGGCCCGATGAGGGATCCAACCTGTATCACATCTACGAGGTAAGATGACGACGCAGGGATGAGCTACGACCTCATGTCGTTGGCTTTTCTGTTGTCCCGTGTACGGTATATACTTTTTGCTTGATCTCATTTTATGGAAACCTGTCGGTTAAAAACAAAAATTGTGAGAGATGCCAACAAGATAATTGTCATGCAGCAGCTCTGTCTCTCAGAGATCTTTGACAGACGAGTCCTGCAGAAGGCTCGGTCCATCCTGTCCAGCCCTGACCACCCATTGTTGCAGGAATTTATTTCTCTGCCGTCTGGACGGAGATACATGCTACCCAGGGCACGAACAAATAGGTTTAAATTGTTCCACGTGCAACCAATTTGCACAACTCTTAAATCGCACTGTTCGTGTGGCATCTGTTTATCTTTTATAGACGTTCTGCTTTCTGTCACTCACATTCTTACTTCGTTTAGGATTGTTTAAATCAAGTTTGGTTGCTTTACTTTGCGTCACTGTTTGTCTATTTATTGTTTGTTGTGTAAGTTGCATTGTCACTGCAAATCAAATTTCCCCTGATGGGACAATAAAGCTCTGAACTGGATTTTGCATGCGACATTCAGAATTATAGCACAAGTTTGACTCTGTCACAATGATCGAGCAAAAGTTTCCAAAGCCCAAAATATAAGCTGTTTATTCCAAAAAGATTAGCGTCGCTTAATAAAGCATTTAGTGTTTATTCATGTCCCGATCCTATAATCTATCAATCTGCTCCGTGTGTCTGCAAATATGGGATGCACACATGCTGCTGTGTATAATTATTGTATGACGGCGGTGATGGTGATGGTTCATCGCGCGTTTGCGTGTCTTTGCAGGTGAACCTGGTCTCCGAACACATCTGGTGCGACGATTTCCTGGTCCGTAGCTTCTACCTGAAGAACATGCAGACCAACGAGACCAGAACCGTCACTCAGTTCCACTTCCTGACCTGGCTCAACCAGAACGTCCCGGAGACCAGCAGGACGCTCCTCGACTTCCGCAGGTAGGGAACTACTTCAACGAAACCTGTAAAAGGTTTTTAAAGTCGACTAAACTCTTGTTTTTAAACTGTTGGCATGCGGAGGTAGTAGATATGAGTCTTCTGTGTCCACCAAAGCTGAAGCGAGAAGTTCCCTCACCAACTTCCCAACATGAACACCGCCTATTGTATTATAATGTACAAATAAAGCCGTAGGTACTGCCAATGACTATTTAACCAAGGCTGGATGATATTTCTGCACCAGCGAGGCAACAAAGACTTTTTAGCATTTAACTTAAAGAGTTTCTTGGAAGTCCTTTTCATTTGAAACACATATAAACTACTTAATGTTGATAGTGAAAGCACTGAGGTCTTAAAGAAAGTTTCGTTTTTACCAGAGTTTCTTTAATTCTTTTTCAAAAAGAAGAAGAAACACGCTCTGATTCATTTCCAAAGCAGAACTTAAAGAGGAGCGCTTTGTTGGACGTTTTCAAAGACAAAGAGCGGTTGGCGCCTCCTTGTCTCTGAACAGAACCAGCCTTTATTTCTAAAGAAGTCCACTTGTAGATAGACGTAAGAACTCTGCGATAGTAGCTGAATATGTACTTTCCTATATCCAGGAAATGTTTTGCATATACGTCGACTTCAAGCGAGCTTCATCTTACACAAACTAGAAGTCTTGTATTTGTATTTCCTGTGATGAACAGTTATGCTCATGGGTTTTGTTCTGAGGTTCTTGTAGCTCGTCTAGCAGGAAGTCCTTCCAAGTTCTCGGAGGTTTGCCGAACGCTGAATTTATTGAAATAGAAAAAGGAGGGAGGTGGGCACCAGAACGTCACTAAATGCACCATCAACTCTTTCTTTTCATTTGAAGACTTGGCGAGGCTGCGTGCTGGAATTATGAGGGGTTGGTTCTTTTGGACGTTTTCCTTCAAACATTGAGAAAGTTATATATCCTGGAGATGTTCTCTGAAACCGCAGAGGCTTCGAGAGGCTCACAGCGTAATAACTTCAAACCTCTCACTTCTCCAGGAGTTTTGACTTGTGACCCTGAGATGCGGGCAGAAAAATATCTATATATCCTCAAACATCCTGGGCATTTTCCAGTCGATAACAGTGTAATTCAGGATGCATTGAAGAAACTCTGCCAGAGTGATCCTTTATCTCCGGCGCCTTTATAGCCGCTCCCTCCTCCTCCTCTCTCGACCTCTTTTAAACTGATATACTGTATTGCCTATTAGGTGGGAGCCGTCCCGGCCCCCTTTTCTTTTTTTTTTCCTCCTCTGATTCACTGTGGATTTTCTCGACTGATAGTCCCCAGCTCGGTTTTTATATATAGGCTCCGGTGTCGCCGTGCTGCTGGCGCACATCAATTAGGTGCGATATCAAGAGTGAGGGTTTGTGGTCATAGCTATTATAAAAAGGTCTGGTGGGCGTCACCACCCACCATCAGTTAGGAAATATTGCCTTTGCTCACAGGGCGGCGGGGTCAGGACACAATGAAGAAAACGCAGAGGGGATATTTTTCACTTTTATTACCGGAGATGGGAAACTTTCACAATAACAACCTGTCCTGTCTTTTTTTTTTCCCGATGGTTTGAGGACGCCGGCTGACCTCTCTCCTCCTCCTTCTTTTTATGCTCGAGCTGCTGCTTTTTTATATTTTTATTTATTTTTGTAACCTCACTCACATCTGACTGACTGAGCCGAAGCATTGCTTACAAACCCCCCCTCCCTGTTTACCAGCTAACTAGCGGTTGCCAGTGTCATTTTTGTGATGTTGCAGCTAGTAATATAAGCCCAGTTGCATAGTCACAAAAGTGATCATTGGAGACTGTGACTCTGCAACCAAGGGGCCTCATGGACCCCCCAACCCTCATACGCCTTTTTTTTCCTCCCTCTTATCTTCCCCTTCTTTTCTCCTCCTCCCTCTCCTCCTCCTTCTTTCTCCTCGCTGTGCCCGGTGACCTGAGATGACCTCCTGCCTTTTTTGCTTGCTCATGGTTTGCTTGACTGCCTCCGATATCCTGCCATCTCCTCTCCGCCCTCTCTTGGTCGCTTTTGTCTCTCTCACCCTCTTCCTCTCTCTCTCTCTCTCTCTCTTTCTCTCTCTCTCTCTCTCTCGTGTCCTTCCATCCGTCTCTCTCTCTCTCGTTCTCGATGATTTCCCGACTTCTGCTCTGAGAACACATCCACGCTAAAGAAAAGAGTTGTCCTCTTTGTTTTGGGCGTCCGTCGGCAGTAAGCGTTTTTTGCGGCGACAAAAAAATCAGTAAAGCAGCTACCTGTCACCTCTGACCTTTCCTGCGATCTCTATAGCCGATCATGCAACACACCGAGCAGCACCCTGAGAGCAGCCAGGGTTCGGTACCTTGGCAATGTCCAGGAGGTGAACCGGCACCACCCCGAGTTCACAAGCCAAATCCCTGCAGACTGAGCCGCTGCAGAGTCAGACCAGATAGTCGGGACACATTCTCCTATCAGATGTTACACAGTAGCTACCATACCTTGAGCTCATCTCGTGTCTCGTTGATGGTTTTTGCTACAATCATCGGATGATTCGACTCGGTGTGCAGTGCATTTCAGTGTCGGGAACGTAGAGCCACGTTTTTACCTTTTCGTTATCACAGCCTGTTTCAAACCTGCAGCACAAAGCCGGCGGGGAGCTGAGTGTTTTTCAGCTGCTGAGCACGCTCTGTGTTTGCAGCTTCGCTTGATTATGACGGACGCGCTCTGCTGTGTGAAGCAGCACAGGCGATAATGGAAATGAGCGGCGGCGGTGTCACGTGTCATAACGTGACTCGCAGACAGGCTCCTCACCTGTTAATGCACGGGCCGGAGCTGGGGCACGATTATCGCAATTATCGGGAAGGGAAATCGATCTCACGTTGCAGATTACGCTCAGGCCTCTCGTTGTGGATTGAGGTCGTGATACGAGGACACGAGTGTGTGTCTCTCTCTGTCCTCGTCCATCTGTCTCGTCCTCTCTTTTGTCTCACTCTCTCTGTCAAGCTTGACTCTCTCGTACGGGGGCGCTTCTTTTGAATCCCTCTTATCCACCCAACCCCTGCCCCCCTGCTGTGATTCTCCGCTGGCTGTTTCCATGGTAACATCACTTTTTAATTGTCTGCAGTGAGCTCCGACTTTTTAATTTTGCTGGTTTGGAGGATGAAAATGAGTTTTGTGTTGTTGTTTCTTTCTTCGTTTTTTTGTGATGTGATTACTGCGTTGTGCGTTCACCTCTCGGCCTGAGGAAACACTTTCAGACTTGAATGTTTTGTCAGTTTAACTCGGAGGTTGTTTGTCCTAAAACAAAAAAAAATCACTGGAAACATTGTTAAAGATTCAGCTTTGGTTCTGAATAACAGTCGTAGGTTTGTTCTCAGTTTAGGCCGCCGACTGACAATTATGTTCTTCTGTTTCATGTGTTTTATGTGTCAGAACGAGTCGGGTGAAAATCACTTTTGCAGAAATGAATTTGTTTGTTAGTGCAAACTTCTGCTGCAGCTTCATGATCCTCTACATTTTTAAATTTTGATGATGGAAAATGTTTCAATTTTATCCAGATCTGGCCAGATCTGTCTTCCTACCCGGTGTTAAATCCGTTAAAAAAATCACCATCAATTATTTATTTTTTGGACAAAAAACACAAACAACTCCTTTATCCTTTACCAAACTTTCCACCAAATCTCATTGAACATGTTTTTTTTTATAGATAGACAAGGTTTAAAGAGGTTGAAAGCAACCTTAGCAGAGCTGAAAATGTATAATTTCGATAAAATACAGTCTGGTTTTGGAAAGTTTCAAAACATTTTAGGTGAAATTGAGGAGAAAGCTGTTTACAGTGAGGACCCAAAGGTCGTGAGATTTACTCTATCAATGATTAAAAATCATCAATGATTAAAGAGTGAAGCAGGTCTGAGTTTTCTTTCCTTGACTGAGCGATGCATTATGGATCACACACACCTTAATATAACACGTTCCTGCTGAATATTGTTTTTTAGAGCCATCACCATGAAATAGAATCAGAGAAGATCTCCAGCTGGGATCAAACTCGCGGCTCGCGGCTTCTCGCTCGGGTAGAAGCTGGATGTTCATGATTCGCCGGCTGCCGTGCATTTTGATGAACAAGGTGTGAATTTCTACCACAAGAAAAAAAGAAAAAGCATGTGCCGTTTTTCGAACCGCGGCGCTTTGAGGCAGCGCTCGACTGTTTTATGCAAGCGGCAACAAACATGAAAGCAAAATGCAGCTCGTCTGTTGTGGAAGATTATGACACAGAGACGGGAGGGTGACACAAAAAAAGATAGAAATCCATGGGAACTGTTAAAAAATCTCTTTTTCTCTTAATTTCGTGGAAGCTGCTTGTTTCCGTCAATACACTCCTTAAAAACAGCCAATTTAGGAAACAGTTGTGAGCCCGTGGGATCGATTTTCTGCTGCTTTACAGCCCCAAACAGGAAGAAAGAGCCTCCTTCTTCTTCTTCTTCTTCTTCTTCTTTTTCTTTTGTACAAAATGACACAAAACCTTTCGAAGTTTGTAGATTACGACCGTCAGTCATGATATGTGGGGTTAAAAGTAACTCAGATGTTTGTTGTCCAAATCTAGACATTGCGACGATTGGCTGTCTGATGGTGTCTTTGCGTTGTCGCCCCAAAAGGGATTTTAAGGATAGTTTCAGGATTGGATTTAGGATTGATTAATTGTAGGTCCCCCTTTTGCCCCCCTGACCCATCGAGGTATAGACTCTCTAGACTGAAGGTGTGCTGTGGTATCTGGCACCAACATTAACAGCAGATCCTTTAAGTCATAAGTTGCGAGGTAGTTCCTCCAAGGATCGGGCTTGTTGGTTTGAGATCTGGAGAATTCGGAGGTCTTGTCCAAACCATGAACTCGTTGTTGCCCTGAACAATTTCTGCTTCGTGGCACGTTGGTGCATTACAACCACTGCTATCAGGGAATACTGTTTCCGTGAAAGGGTGTACGTAGCCTGCAACAATGCTTTGGTAGGTGGTAACATCCACATGAATGGCAGGGCCAACTTTGATGAGCCTTGGCCACCAACAACTCTCTCACCGGGTCACCGCTTTTCCATCCTTGGAACCACGTTTGATAGTTACTGACCACTGCAGACCAAGAACACCCAGAACAGCTGCAGTTTGTTGGTTCTTGTCGAAGTCGCTGAAATCCTGCATCAACTTTGAGGACAGATGATCATTGTCATTAACTTCAACTGTCAGAGGTTGTAGTGTTCACAATGATTCATGATGATCAGTGAACTTCTCGAAGGTTTTGAATCAAACAGCTTCACTTTGGGTAAAAATTGTAAATGTGTGGTAAGTCGGCCAAACTTTGAACTCTTGGCCTCGATACTTAAGTAAAACCTGTAAAGATCACAAGCTTAGAAAATATTTTTGCAATAATTTCAAAGTTGTGCAACTTAGAGATGATTCTGGCAATATTAAGGGAACATTTCTGTCCAATAGAAATTAAAATGAACGACGCTGTGCGTGCTGTTCTCTGTGCTTATTCTTTTAAAAAGCATTTTTTTAAAGGATGCATGATGTATTGACTGAGTGTTGCTGGACTCATCTTGTTTTTCTGTTCTGTTTTTTTTTTTACAGGAAAGTTAACAAGTGCTACCGGGGACGCTCGTGTCCTATCATAGTCCACTGCAGGCAAGTATACCAATAACTAAAGCAGTTTCTTTGTGTTTAAAAAGGTTCATCACATCAAAGTTATAAAATGTGGTTTGCTCGGACTGAGATGTTTCTTTCTATGTTGTTAATGAGCTAATAAGACAAACAGACCTGTTAATGATGCTCCGAGGATTTGAAGCTCGACTCCTTTGTCCACGCTCCCGTGTCACGTCTCGGGAGTCGTCGTGTCGCTCATCAAAGAAGGTCGACCAACATTTAAAATAAGAAATTAGCCCCCAAAAAAAAGAAGAAAAGTTGTGGTTTAATTTGACAAACTGTCCACGGAGGAGGGGTAACTTTTAATTGGAGGCACTTCAAAGTTTGTGGCATGGGTCGGAGCCCGAGAGGGGTAAATAGGAGCAGGACGGGTTGCAGCTGCTGTGTGATAGCACATCTGAATATCTCCACCACCTCAGGAAATAACTCAGGCCACCGAGACTTAATTAAGTCTGTATTTAACAGAGAAATCTGCCACTTTTTTTTCTTCCTGGAAACACTCTGCAATGATTGGATTAGAGGACACAAAAAAAACCTCTCCTCCATAACAGATAGCCGTTATATCTGTCTGCCCGCTCCTCCAATAAGTGATCTATTATTTAATATGGTGTAATGGCTCTTCCAAGATGATGAAACTACATTTCTCTGCCAAATTGCCACCGGAGTATGAAACCTGTCTTTATGGAGCAGCAGCTGGATCATCCCTGAAGTTCCCCAGTTACCTTTATGACTGTACCAGTAAATATAATGTCTGCAAACGTCGTAAAAAAGCTCCATGATGGTTCGTTACCTGGTTTGAGGGTTACTTTAATACACACACAGTCAGAGCAGGGTGACATGAGGCAAATAGTTGCATACTCCCCAGAAGCTTCACACTTTTCTCATTTTTCTCTCTCGTTACCTGCGTAATGCTTTCATCAAAATGAGTCATTCGCCTTCAGGAATCGCATGAATTCTTCACTCAAGCGGAAATATTTCCAACTGGCACGCACGCATGAGTCTTCGCCTCGATTCGTGCCGCCTGGATCGATCCACTCGCTCACGATTATTTTTTTCCGAACGCCTCCGCATGCAGTCAGTTTGAACGCACCGTGAGACGGTCCACACCTGCAAAGGAACACAAGCTTATGTTGACATCTTATCATCATCACGTCACATCCTGTGGGGATAGCAATGCATGAACACGCCCAAGACCGACAGTCAGAGGTTTCCCATTGCACCTGCAGACATCTATGAAATCTTACAGGGCTGCCTCACCAGGAGCTTTGCAGAAGCTAGATAAGGTTTCTCTTCATTGATGTGCTTCTACCGTAGGGTAAGAAGGCCACATCGTTTCAGTTTTTAAGATTGGGAGTCTGCACAACTTGCCACTCGTACGCTCAGGGCGAGCCAAACTTTTCTCGTCTGTTGTTCCTTCAGAGCAGGGGCGTCCCTCTCTACCTTTAAAAAACCTCCTGAAGACCTCCAGCTCTTCAGAGAGGATCTCCTCTCCATCATTACCAACAACTGAATATGATAAATCTATCCCCCTTTACAACGTCACAGTCGAAACTCATCATAGTCGAGCCCGACAGAATCGAGCAGTTAGGCCTCGAACTCCAGATTGAAGTCACCATGCTCTTACGGAAAAGTTTGAGTGCCTTTCTGCAAGTTTTCCAATAACAGCATGCTTTGAAAACGTCCAATCCTGTTGTGTTCTCATGTTTATTCAGACCTTTACGTGGCCGTCCCGACATCATCACCCGTATCCTCGGATTCAGTCCGGCTCGTCCCTAAACCCGACCAGCCAAACTGCGTCTCAGGATGCAGAAACTCTCTCATTCATCCCGCGGACTTTTACTTAAAGCTCTCGAACGAGTTTGTCAGAGCCGACTGTGCGCCGCCATTTATCACCCTAATGTGTACAGAGAGCAGAGTGAAGCAATCAGGATGAGAAGTGAGCAGATGCAGAGATTCAATAATCACACAGCGTTCAGAGGACGCCGCTGCCTCTCTTCATTTCTCTCCTTTCTGTCTTTTTTTTTTAAATTTTCCATCCAGCCATCGTCTACATCTCTTTCTTTCCCTCTCTCTCTCTCTCTCTCTCTCTCTCTCTCTCTCTCTCTCTCTCTCTCTCTCTCTCTCTCTCTCTCTCTCCATGAGCCCTTGTCTCTCATTTTAAATAGTGTGAGAGGAGAAGGCAGCAGACATCTTGACGTGTTTACTCACAGCCCTCGGGCTTGTGCTGACACACACACACACACACACACACACACGCGCGCGCACACATCACATATCTTTGATCGTCTTGTAATGATCCCGGCAAGGTGCTGCGATATGAAAGATCTAATTACGCCGTAATAACCTGCACGACACACACACACACACACACACACACACACACACACAAAGACATGCAAACTGTCTGAGATCAGAGTGATAGTAGTATCTGCGTGGACGCACACCACACACACACACACACACACACACACACACAGCCTGTTACTGCGGTGGTACTGCTCAATTACTGCCACTGGGTGTGTGTGTGTGTGTGTGTGTGTGTGTGTGTGTGTGTGTGTGTGTGTGTGTGTGTGTGTGTGTGTGTGTGTGTGTGTGTGTGTGTGTGTGTGTGTGTGTGTGTGCCTGCAGAAAATGAAATATTTAGGAAGTATGGATGCATCCCAGCAAACACACACACACACACACACACACACACACACACACACACACACACACACACACACACACTTGAGGATTACACAGCAGCCCATGAAATAGCATTTTCAACACTTAAATCTTGGATACTAAATATTCCCTGCACATACATTACAGTCTTTTTCTGATTTTTTTGTGCGCGGCGTTGTCGCTTTATAATAAACATGAATCCACATGTATGTTGAACAAACATCGTAGCTTTGCAGTTTTGTTCCTCAGATGATCTTTGACCAAAATAAAACGCGCTCCGGCCTCTCTGTTCCGTAATCATGCACCCTCGAAGTTGTTTATCTCCTTGAAATAGCATCAGAAGACTCATAACCCTCGACATATTAATTCTCACCTGCTTAACACCGGAGCTACATCTGTCTTTGCTCCGTGGTCGAGGATATGCAATAAGCGGCGTTGTGAATCTGTGGGTGTATTATTCAGATGATATAACTTCACCGCGCGGTCGGTCTTGCAGCAGCAGTGGGACTTGCTGACTTGCCAACAACGCTGCCAAGTTTTTGTTTTGTTTTTTTTCTAAACGGCCGTTAACGTTTCAGATTTAATCATTTCTCACTCGCTCACAGTCTTTTTTGAATCTACGTCAGCGAGGCACAGAGAGAGAGAGAGAGGGGACGTTAATTCATCCTCGTCGGGATAAAAATACACAGCTGCCAGACTGAACTTGTAAAAGTCAACATGACAGAAGATCGAGAAAACAAATCCAAAAACTGTAGAAGAAGAAACACACGACGACTTCATCTGTGACCAGACACAGGTCACGTTGTTAACGCATAAAGCAGCAGCAGTAAAATTTGAACATCTCAGGAGTTTCTTTGTTTTATTTTGTCTCGTCCTGATAGCAGGAAAATGAAGTTTCAAAGTCAAATCTTACGTAAGAGAAAGACTAAACAGAAGCGCAGGCTGACAGTTTATGAAGCAACATCCATCATGAGACACGAAATACTTTAGTTCCTTCAGGATTTACAGTCTAGTGCAATGTAGCAGAAAATCTGTTATGTAATAAAAAACTTTTTAGACACGACGGATGACGCATGCTGAGCTTTTTGAGCCACGTACTCTTGTTGGTTTCTTTCCTGTCGGTTTTCATGATAACAAATATGATTGTGTGCCACGACATGAACGATAAGAGCAATATGGAAAAGTTTTAATAAGAATTATATTCATTAAATTGTAATTAACAACTCTCTCTCTGTGTCTCTCAGTGATGGTGCAGGAAGAAGTGGGACCTACATCCTGGTTGACATGGTCCTCAACAAGATGGCTAAAGGTGGGTGTCCTCTTTGCCTATGTGGAGAGGTGTTGCCGTGGCAACCCCAAACCCAATCCAAATATACCCACCCAATATTTCTTTTATGAAGTTGAATTAATAATTGCATTAAAAATAATGATACTTAAATAGATAATTGCAGCGACGAGCGACAGGAAACACTCACGTTTATTAGTTTTTGCTTAATTAGTGCAAATTATTATTTTTTACGTTGCCTGTGATGCTTTGGCAACAGACTGCATGCCACAAAAAGAAAATATATAAGGAAGGAAGGAAGGAAGGAAGGAAGGAAGAAAGGAAGAAAGGAAGCAATGAAGGAAGGAAGAAAGGAAGGAAGGAAACAATGAAGGAATGAAGGAAGGAAGGAAGGAAGGAAGCAATGAATTAAGGAAGGAAGCAATGAAGGAAGGAAGGAAGGAAGGAAGCAAAGAAGCAAGAAAGGAAGGAAGGAAGCAATGAAGGAAGCAGTGAAGGAAGGAAGCAAGGAAGGAAGGAAGGAAGGAAGCAATGAAGGAAGGAAGGAAGGAAGGAAGGAAGGAAGGAAGGAAGGAAGGAAGGAAGAAGGAAGAAGGAAGGAAGGAAGCAATGAAGTAAGGAAGGAAGCAAGGAAGAAAGGAAGCAGTGAAGGAAGGAAGCAATGAAGGAAGGAAGCAAGGAAGGAAGGAAGCAAGGAAGGAAGGAATGAAGGAAGCAATGAAGGAAGGAAGGAAGCAATGAAGGAAGGAAGCAAGTAAGGAAGGAAGCAATGAAGAAAAGAAGGAAGGAAAGAAGGAAGGAAGCAAGGAAGGAAGGAAGGAAGGAAGGAAGGAAGGAAGGAAGGAAGGAAGGAAAAGAGGAGGAATAATTGGTGGAAAAGATAAACTAGACGTTCTTATTTTAAAGTCCACAAACTGTTTTGGCGTTGACGCTGTACATTTCATCTGAAGTGCATTTTAAGCACATTGTGAGTGTGATAATTATTGTAATTACAGCATGGTGTCATAAACACAGTGTGTGTAATTACAGCATGGTGTCATAAACACAGTGTGTGTAATTACAGCATGGTGTCATAAACACAGTGTGTGTAATTACAGCATGGTGTCATAACACAGTGTGTGTAATTACAGCATGGTGTCATAAACACAGTGTGTGTAATTACAGCATGGTGTCATAAACACAGTGTGTGTAATTACAGCATGGTGTCATAAACACAGTGTGTGTAATTACAGCATGGTGTCATAAACACAGTGTGTGTAATTACAGCATGGTGTCATAAACACAGTGTGTGTAATTACAGCATGGTGTCATAAACACAGTGTGTGTAATTACAGCATGGTGTCATAAACACAGTGTGTGTAATTACAGCATGGTGTCATAAACACAGTGTGTGTAATTAGGTTGGGGACTGAATATTTCGCTGGGCAGTGGCAGTTCATGACATGAAGTTCATTTATAGATGAAGCCTCTTAGTGCTGCTGTAGTTATATAATATACAGTATATATACTCAGAGCCTCTCCCACCGGCACACAGAGGGCTGTGTGTGTGTGTGTGTGTGTGTGTGTGTGTGTGTGTGTGTGTGTGTGTGTGTGTGTGTGTGTGTGTGTGTGTGTGTGCGCATATCTTTTTGTTTCTTTGTGTGTGTGTGTGTGAAGTGTGTCCCATGCTGCTGCTGCTGTAGCAGAACGAGCTCCTGGGTCTTTAATTCCAGATCAAAGACTCGGTTTGGGCATCAGGGGCCTTTGCCCAGGCTGTCACACTGTGATCAGGGGCCCCGGGTCCCGGGGAGAGACGGGCGGGGCGGGGATGGGTGGGTGGGTGGTAGTTGGTGGATGTGACAGGAGGCGGGGGCGGTTTGTTCGGGGACAGACGGTATCCTGTACGCCAAATTTAAAAAGTTCTCAACATTGAAATTTTGTCTTTGGTCGTACTAAAACATTTTGAAGCTGCCAACTTTATTATTTCTAGTTTTACTGCAACAAAAACTTGTTTGGCAGGATGATATAACTTCATCACCGAGGTATCATTAGACTGATATCGTTAATTTTTAATGTTTAATTGCTTCAGTGTGTGTGCAGAGTTCACGCTGGTAACTCCAGAGTTTCATCTTCATTAAGGGATGTTTGTGGATAAGGCTGATGAGCTCACGCTGTACTCTGAGGTATAAATACACAGGATATTTAAAGAACTAGATCAGGTCTAGATCAAACCAGGACCAGGACCAGGACCAGGACGTGTCGAGGTTTATTGTGAGGGTCAAAGTGGACTTCACCACCCAGAATGCAATGTGAGATCTGTAAGGGAAACAGCTTTGGTTGTTGGAGTTTTAGTTGATCTAATTGCCTCTGAAGCGTTTGCATGAACCCGATGTTGTATGAACCCCGTACAGGAACATGTTAACGACGTGAAACTCAGCTGATGTGACGACGAAGAAGAAGAACATCCAGCTTCGACATTAATAATTATCCAGAGATATAAAGACATACTAGTTTCTAGTTTCTATTTTTCTGCTGTAAAACTGGTCAATAGCTCTTCCAGAAATTTGGAGGTTTAAACTGATTTTCATTCACTTTTATTGGCCACGTATGTGTGCACATACACACATAAGCTTGACAATGTAACCTAACTAAGATGCACAGATATAAGTCTGACTTCATCATGTCATTTAACCACGACGTTTAACGCAGGATTTCTGTCTCCAGGCCCGAAACCGAAAGACAAAGCTGCAGCATTATTTCACAGCAGCTTTCAGAGGCTCAGTCGGAGTAAACTAACGTGTACTCTTCTTAAATGAAGTAACTAAATACCTCCTTTCGTTTTTCAGACGAGCCTCAGTTTCTTTTCTCAGTCCGTATCATGTCGAGGTATCCCTCCGGTTCATAAAATCTCCGTCTGGTTTTCCCTCCAGTGCGTCGCAGCTCTCGGCTCCTCACCCCCCTTATTTCAGAGCTTTTTGTCTGTCCTGAGAAGCTGGAGGCCCCCAGGTTTGCAGGCTTCCCCCATCCTGATCAAAGACACTTCCCACCTCCTCCTCCTCCTCCTCCTCTTCCTCCCTCTCAGACACAAAATCACTCCAGTTTCCCCTCACCCTCCCTCCCTCCTTCTTTCTCTCACCATTCCCACTCTTTTTCTCCAAGGAATGAATTGTAAATTCGAGTATTATGGCGGTGTTGCAGGGTTGAGGAGGTATTGCCGCGGTTCTCACGTTTTGTTTTCCCCCCTTCTTCTTCTTCTTTTTTTTTTCCAAAAGGCTCCCTCATTTCCCTCATGTCACCCCCTTCACCTCCACCACCCCCTCCACCACCCGCCACCCTCTTCTCTTCATCTTAAGAATCGAATGAAACCCGTCGAGTGCCGGAGAGCTTTTCAGCATCCCTCCCGTTTCTTTTTTTTTTTTTTCTTCCCAGATCCAGCTGGTGAGCCCGGCTCTCGGCTTTTTTTTTTCGCGGGGGTCTTTCGTGGCCTCCTCAAGGGTCCGTCTTTCTCTCTCCTCCTATACTCCCACCCCCTCCTCACCCACTCCTACTCCGCGACCTCCACCCTCCTGAAGCGAGGGGAGCCCCAGAGAGGAGGGAAGTTCAAAATGAGGCTGAGTTTTTTTTTTTTCATCCCACTACCGTCGAGTTTTTGCAAAGCTCGAATGAGGCTTTAGCGTCCATTTTGAGGTTTTATCAGAACCTGCACAAAAGCCCCTCGGCTTGTTAAGTCCTCCCACCGCAGAAAAAACTAAAGCAGCGTAGTGTGTTGCAGCTTTCCTGGCTGGAAGGGGGTCTATTGTGCCGTAACTGTGAAACAGAATAAGAAAACGGTGTGAATGAGTAGTTCTCCCACCATTCATTTCCCCGCTGATGCAGGCAAGAGAAAGAAGTGTTATTATGTGTCACAACAAGAATAAAGTAAAGAGAATTCTTTTGCGCTTTTTGTCTCCTCAGAATTTGGATAGAGGAGGAGGAGGAGGAAGAGAGAGACGGAAAACAAATTAAATGTTCTCTGAATTTAATTATTGTTCCCACCTCTCTCTCTCTCTCTCGTCTCTTTTCTCTCGCAGCCTTCGACTGTTTATCTGTTTCTTTGAGACGTCTTCTTTCCCTTTTAACGTCTATTTTAATTTTTTTTTTCTTCCCGCTTCCTTTTTACAGCTAATGGTCGGTACCTGTAGCTATTAGTCCTGCTCCTTCTGACATTATGAGGCGGCGAAAGGTCACGATGAGCTCGATGTGACTTTTAAAAAGGAGGATAAACTTTCTCTGCCTGGCAGGAGATGTTTGTCTGCTGTTCACATTAATATAAAAAAACTGATTTAATGTATTATTCTGACAGAAATATCTTTTTAAAATGCACATTAAGAGCGTCAAATCTTTGTCATTTACATAACCGGTCATCAGGTTCAAACACATTAGTGTTTCCAACGTGTTCGTCCTTTTGTTTCGTTCTCCTCCTTAAAGAGCCGAGCACGACTTGTTTTAATTCTGATATTGGAAAAAAACAGACTCATCCTCTTTCAAACATCAATGAACAGTGAATAAAGTTTAAATAAAAAAACAAATGTAGCATTAAAATGTTGTTTTTAACCCGTCAGAAGGTCACAAGGTCAAATTTAAATGTTTGGTGCCAAAATAAGGACGACCCTTTAAAACCATCTACATATTTATATAATCAAATTTCTATTTGAAGATCTGCCAACTCATAAAGTAATTTCAACATATCTGCAATACAGAAGAATCATTTTTATCAGCCAGATACAAACATTAAACCTGGAGACTTGACCTGGACCGAAGCTCGAGACTGAAAACATAAATAAAACATTAACATCGAGCTATTTCCTTGACTCGACTCTTCACTGCATTTAAAGTCATTCATAAATTAGTCAGATCAGATGATAATAAACTTCAGATGCAAACACATTTGTCTAAAAGGATTTTAATCTCTCTGTAATATATCACAATGTCTGCTGATCTGACCAGCGTTTGGCCGGAGGTCATTCAGCCGAGTGCCGGCAGCCACGCTTTCATCAGCTGCGGGGGCATCCTGCCAATCTGGCACGCCGACTGGCTGACTGGCAAACACACACACACACACACACACACACGCACACACACACACACGCACACACACACACAGGCGTGTGGGATCTTGGCAGGCTCTGGTGGGCAACCTCCATGAGCTCAAAGGCTACAAGATGACTATCAAAGCCCGACAAGGAGCTTTAAGATCAGTTTGTTTTGGACGCGGCCACAAACATGTCGGCTTTTGATTCCCTCGCACCAGTTTTCTTTTGCCTCTTTGTCTTTTTCATCCCGACAACAAAACACCACCACCTAGCTGTTTGTGGAGTGTGTGTGTGTGAGTCGGTGTAAAACAGCAGATTGACAGATGTTAGTTGGATTATCCTGAACACGATCCGACGCCGTTTCATGTGTGTTTTCTTTGTGCGTGTTACATGACAGGTGCCAAGGAGATTGATATCGCAGCAACTCTGGAGCACCTGCGGGACCAGAGGCCGGGAATGGTTCAGACCAAGGTAACACACACACACACACACACACACACACACACACACACACACACACACACACACACACACACACACACACACACACACACACACACACACACACACACACACAGTGAAAGGAACTTTTCACACAGCGGGTACCACAGAGGAACAGGGGAACTACAAGATCAGTGGAGTCTGTATGATGAAGTGACAGGGGGTGTGAGGAAACGTTTCATCGGGACATGAGAAGAAGATACACCGAGCCAAATGATTAAACAAACAAGATACAGCGTGTTCATTATTTGGTATTTTTAACTTTGGATCATTAACAGAATATAATGTGTGGACAGTCTTAAACCTACATTGTTTCCAATGGCTCCATGTGCAACTTTAAGCCTTAATATAATGTGAACAGGTGAGTTGTATATAAATTCACCCTCAGTACAGTTGTCATGAACGGGGAAATTAGCTACAGAGACCAAAACAGTTTTTTGTACCAGGCTGTAAACATGTTTATTTCTGCTGTGAAACATGGGGACTTATGGAGACTGACTCACTGCTGGAGCCAGCCTCAAGTGGCCACTTTAGAAATTACAGTTTCGCCCAAGTCTTCTTCAACACAGCATGATGTGCAGTTTATAAATTGTGGAGTATTATTTCGGGCGTGGCTGCTTTGAGTGTGTGTTGAGTTCAAAACGAGGCCGTGCTGATCAAATGTGAATCAAGACTTTGTTTCTCCCCTCAAATGTTTTAGGAAAAATTATTTTGTGGTCACTTCTGGCTCCAAAAGACCACGATCACAAACCGATGCATGATGATCTCCAGCTTCATGCACAGACAGATCAGACAGGGTCGGACCAGCTACCTCCAGACCGACATCAACCTGTTCTGAGCAGCACGTCTCTCACATCGTTAGGCTGCTGGATATTTCCTCATTACCCACGTTGACCTGTGGCATCACATCGCTTTTGTTATAATGTATCTCAGACTGGCTGCACTGAAGACTGATGCCTTAAAGTGGTGAAGTGTATCGCATTACTGTTTGATTTACTGTAATCAGATTACCGTCTCTGGCCTTAAGAAAGCAGCATCCCTGCATCACTTAGTTCCTCCTCGGTTCGATGAGCAAAGGTCATTTTAAGGTGGATCAACGGCTGATCGTCTGCGCTTCATCACTGTCATGAGAGTTCACAAAGACAGTTTAGTCTCCACAAAGTGAAAAATGTCAATTTCTCATTGTCCAATCTGATATTTAGTTGTTGACAAGTCGCCGGGATCAAACCTGCAACCTTCACTCCACAGTGCCGTCTCTCTGACAATCAATCACACCTCCATTAACTCTTCAGGTTATATGAAAGTTTCAGGCTGGCTGTGAGATTGTGGGACTAATTCCTCCACATCAGGCAAGATCAATCGATTTCTGAAAAGTCACCGAATAGGCATTATAGTCGGGTCTGCACAGGTCGCAGAGGAATATGTACAGAATTCAAATAGATGGTGATTATCTGAGCTGAGACCAGCCGGCAGGGTTTTCTTTCAAGTCTCCAAGTCATTTTCTTTAGGATAAAATTCCACAATATGAACCTTTTTAAACAAAGTGAGCACAAACATATGATAAATCTGTAACTCACACTTCTGCACAGCTCAGAGTCATTCCTCGCCAGTCCGGCTTCTGGAAACTTCAATTACCGGCTGATCTGTGAACACAATTAGAAAGAAAAGGCAGGATGCGTGCGAAACATCGGCTGTATCGATCCAAGTTTTATTAAACCATGTATCCTGAGCGAGCGGCTGTCACGGCGCTCTCACACATTGATTCCCCTCGTGGTCAGGTCTCAGATTTCATTTCTGATTTTGATGAGGAGAGATGTTGTTCAGGCCAGTAATCTTCCACTTCCTCTAATGATACAACAGAGTAAAGGTTAAGCACGTGTAGGTGTTTGAAACATCGCTAAATGAGATGTGACGTTAGATATTTCAAAATAAAAGAAGTTTCTGTTTGTCGAGGACACTTTAATGCAGTAAAGGAAGTAAAATTACAGCATCTTTTAAAGGTTATTAACCATAAATCAAAGTAAATGTTAAATATGTTTTACCATGAAAGGTTGAGATGGTTATTTCAGCCCTACATCTCCAGAGTTACCCAAGCTTCAAGGTGCTCCAGCAATCACATGATTAGTTGGGGTCTGTATATCACCTGAGGGACAAAACCCAGAGCAAAACACATGAGGGATTGCTGCTTTTTGACACCCCTGTCCGTACCTTCACATACTTTCAGTCTGAAGCTGTTTATTTGGTTTTGTCAACGCCGCTTTCAAATCCATATGATGGGAAATTTGCTACATAGACTTCAGTTTTAGAAATCCTAAAACAAGCTCCTGTCAGGCCGGACTCAAAGCAGGACTCAGAAGCAGAGGTGGCAGAGATCTGTTTTATTCAGATCAACAAAATCTCTCGACAGAGTGAGGCTATGAAAACGGCCTGAACTAGGGAAAAACAAAAATCACTCCAAAGGAGGAAAAACAGTAGGTTGCGAAACATTAACTGAAGGTGCTCAAACGAGGCTGAAAAAACACAACGCTATGCAATAAGAAACAAAAGGGCTAGACCTAGAAGTTACAACAAAAAAATCACTCATGCAAGGAAAAATAAACAAAAGAACACTAGAGCTATAACGCTATGACTGGGCTGTGAAACAAGGCTTAGGTGAACGCTACAAGAGACGAAACACTTTGGCACAGGAAAAGGAAAACGCAGACAATATATACACAGGGTATAGGGAACAGGTGGAAACAATCAGACCGGTGACACATGAGGAAGGGCAAGTAACCTGAAACGAGAGGACAGGTAAATAAAATAAAAAAAAAAACAGGAAATAAGAGACAAGACAGGACAAAAACCCAACTTGACCTCACCGTGGTATGACAGCTCCCAGATTTATGTGGGAGAACTTGGCCATCCTGCACAGAGTCCAGACCTCAACCCCATCCAGGACCTTTGGGATAACCTGGAACGCCAACCGAGAGCCAGACCCAACATCAGTGTCGGACCTCACCGATGTTCTCGTGGCTCACTGGAAGCAAATCCCTGCAGCCAGACTGAAAACAGAAGAGTGGAGGCGTCGTAGCAGCAGATTAATGTTCAGTGACATATGCATGATGTAATGTATCGAGATTCTTCAGCAACTCTGCTCAAAGAGCTTCTGCGGTGAATCGAACTGAAACTATCAAAGCATCAGGAACAGAAGTGGGATTCTGCAGGACTTTGTTAACCAGCCAACGCTGATCTCTCCACGTTGTTGTTTTTGCAGGAACACCAGGTTCATCATCTCTCCGCAGGGCTCTTTGGCAGCGCTGAAATCAAACTTACTTCCTCTCTTTCTTTGTCTCCCTGCAGGACCAGTTTGAGTTTGCGTTGACGGCCGTTGCGGAGGAGGTGAACGCCATCCTGAAAGCTCTTCCACAATAGGAGGGAAGCACCTGATGGTCTCTTCCTTCTCCCACCTCCCTGTTTCCATCGCCCTCCTTTCTCCTCTCGTTCACCCCTTTCCGTCTCATCCTTTCTCGTTTCCCAGTTGTTCCAGTCTCCCTTTCATCCAGCCTCCAATCCTGTCCTACCTTTACCTGCCTTATCCTTTTTACTCCCTATTGTCTCCTCCTAACTGTCCTACTTTCGCTAATCTTCTCTCTTCCTTTCCGCTCCCTTTGTTCCTTCGTTCTAACCATTTTTTCCTCTCACGTCTCCTCTTTACCTCCTCTTCCTTCCACTCATGTCCTCCGTCATCTCCTCCTCTTCTCCTTCCATCTTAGTAGACGTTGTGCCAGTCGAGCTAATCCTGTACAAAGATAGACCTTCCTTCTATTGTAATGATCCATGCAGCCTGTTTTCCAAAGTGACATTTAAACACATTTTGATTGGTTGATTAAAAAAAAATGCTTCTCTATGTTCAGTATATTTATCATAGTTTCTGTTTCTAGAGAAGGGTTGTTGACCTCATGGGCGTCAGTTCGCGGTGGAATGATGAGCCGGTCTTCATCACGGTGTGGTCGATCTTAAAATTACTGGTGATCCGACTAAAATCACGTCAGTCAAAGTCAAAATTAGGGTTTTATTTTATGTTTTCTATCAAAAGAAATGAATACCAATTTGCAGATATCAGCTTGGACTGTGGAAAATTGCAGTGGGACTTTTTTACAACAACTTTATTGATCAAACAAGAAACTGATGATTTTAATTTCCCCAAATTGATCTTCCAATATTTGCCCTTTATCATTTCACTGTATTGACGCCCGTGATTGGTCTCTGTTCTGGAGTGTGTGTCATCATGTGTGTATCACAAAATCGTGTTTGTGTCTGACTTTTTAGCTCCATGCTTTCCGATGTTATGTTTTTAATGCAGTACGCTAGAGTGTCGCTGTAACTCATCAGACGCCTAGTGTTGATCAGTGAGACGAAATACTCAAAAAAAACACAAAAAAAACAATTTTATATTTCATTTCAATTATTTTTCTGAACAGTACGTGATAAAAATAGGCCGTCGTTTCCAGAAATTTGCAATTTTCCATTTATTTTAAGAAATATATATATTAGAAAAAAACGATGCTGGTACCGGATGTGAGGTGAAATATCATGAATATATTTTTTTCCAGTGTGTAATTTTCATCATCCTAGTAGAAGCAATATTGTGTTTCTTCAAAACCTGAATCGTTATCTCTTGTGGACAACCAATATCGTGGCTTGTCAGTGAAGTTACACTCATGTCTGCCTTAATAAAAATAAAAAAACACAGTAGATGGTTTGGTAAATGTGTCCAGCCACCTGGAAACGAGGCTAGTGCGCAACGCTTCATTTTGAAATGGCCTTATTCCAGCGGATTAACCTGCGGATTAAAGGTTTGCTGTGCTGCTACTTAATGAAAATCCCTCCGATAATCACTGAAGAACGTCTTTAATAATCTCAGGGCAGGAAGTCACCTCCTGTCCAAGAGTCTGTCTTTGAACGCTGGAACGAGGCCGTTATAAAGTCAAGCGTTTCTGACTTAGTGCTTTTATGATGAAACAGGACAGTCTTGCTTCTCGATAGCAGTTCTTCTATGTAGCATTGATGGATGATTTGTACGTGTGTAGTAGCTGAACCTGTGTTGCATTGAACAATAGTTTGCGGTGACACTCGTCAGCTGGTTTTCCTCAAAAGCATCTTGATTTGGTTGTAGTCAATGAAAGGAGCATGTTGTAGCTCAGGGGTCGGCAAATAAGTTTGGACCCGGACCAATTTTTTTTCTGACAATTCCATCGCGGGGGGTTCTATTTCTTTCTATTATATAAAAATAAACTTCATTTAACTTTAGAAATGCATTTAATTTCATTTAAAACATTAATTTGCTTCTATGTGCTGTTATTACGCCCACTGCGTCTGTCATGAACCTTGTTTGGTTTTGTTTTTTTCATTTAATGAAACACATTTGTTCACGTTGTCCGTTACAAGACAGACACAGGACACTTTTATTTTCCACAGGTTACAGTTAATTAGTGTTTCGACCTGTGCGTCAGGTAAAGAGGCTGCGAGGACGTTCTGGCTGCTGTTTTGTCACATTACTTATCAGCTACTTTTTCAATAAATGTTGTGAAATCTGTGGAATTGTTGTATTTTGACAGAAAACATTAGGTTTTAAAAATATATATATATATATTTTTAAAAATAAATCAACGTCATCTAGCGGGCCAGATATAATTGATGGCGGGCCAGTTTTGCCGACCCCTGCTTTAGCCCATTTATTACAAACTGCTTAGACTTTACATCGCCGCTAACCAAATCATGTCACTGTGTTTTTAACCATGTAGTGTTTGTATATTTCAGGCAACCATTGATTTCAGTTCAGGATAAAAGTCTATGACTGGAGTATTTGTTATCGTTTCTGCTAGTTGATTATGATTTTGTGTGGAAGTGAATGGAAGCCAATGGATGCCAAGGAAGAAGACAAATATTTAAAAAGCTGTCAGCAGTAATTAGACTTCCTTTGATTTAAGGGAGAGAAACACCCGTGTGGTCATGTTGTGTTTGTACCCATTGGTGCATTCTTGTACTTGGATTATTTCAGTTACGTTATTCATGAGTTGCTTAAAGTTCATCGGACCGTTAAGATAACCTGTCGAATACGAGCATCAACCCAGAAATCATTTTCCAAACACGAGGAACCCTCAGGGGGGGTTTTGGGCAAAGAGATGTTTTTGTCCAGAGAAATTCGACTTCTCATAAAAACACTGTTTGCTTTTTTTTTGTTGACTGGGTTTACATGTGAAACTAGTTCCAAGAGAGCCAAGCTTAAATTCAGGTTTAAAACACTGCTAACACATCATTATCTAAAGATGACTTTGGGGAAAACCAGCTCATAGTCTGTGTAAAAATCAATTTAATTTCACTACTTTCAACTGGCTGACAGATTCTATCCATCAAGTTCTAGTTTAGTTTGTCCGATCTTATTTGAATCACCGACAATGTGACTCGCATACACCATGGCATGGCTTTATTCAGCGAGTCAGTGTGCTGTACGTTCCCGTGGCCTCATGACGAGCTTAGCAAAAACTCTTTAAGCAAACAAAACGAATGCTGGTTTATCTTCATTTCAGAATAAAACGTGCAAAAGCCAAGGATTCTCATTTCCAAAGAGCGCACATCACGGTTAAAGCCAGTTAAAAAAGGTGGTGCAGTATCGAGCTGATGCAACACTGCAGCAAGCTGGTGTCATGTTGTTCGAATCAACTCCATTTTTCATCACAGAACTCAAACACGCTGCAAAGAAACGCTCCACAGCCATCCGCCAAAGTCATCCGCCTCCTTGAAGATCATGTATGTTATAAAAATGTGAAACTGCATTGAAAGAATTGAAATTATCTGAATGAACTGGACATTTTTTTAATGTGAGGCAAAGCTAAACTTGTTATAATGGTATTTTTTAATGCAGTCAGTAGGTCAGGCTGTTGTTTCTGTCACTCACTCCATCAAGCATCCACAGGTAGCTGGTCTGTTGCATTAAAACTGTACATAATCCAAAAAAAAACAAAAAACAACAGAAGATATTTTGTTCTATCGGTGTATACAACTTGTGAATAAAGTCTCATTGTCGATGCAGTATTGTAATGCAATCCTCACTTGCTAGTTGTGTCTCTATTTTTTCTCTGTCTTGCCACTGCTGTGCATAAAACTTATGCTTGGGCCGTAATTGTACACAATCATTTATACTGTACCATCCGGGTGGGTGGCGAAACATCTGTTTTATAGAGGACCGAGCAACTGGCTGCATTTTAAATGGGGATATGGTGTCGTTAGGTTAGGTGCGATACAATGCTCCATCCTGCAGATTGTTATTTTGCTGCTCGTCATTCGCTGTATCCCAACTTTGTATTCAACACTCATCCAAGTGAAAGTTTTTCTGAGAACACCTACTCGTCTCCTTCAGCATCGCTCCGCTTCTCATTCACAATTTCACACTCTCAGAGTTGGTGGCAGGTAGGAGCCGTCTAATACATCCTCGTCTCAGGCGTCACAGTTTGGTCCAACAGGAAAATGCAAAAGCTAAAAAATTTGAGGTAGTCTTTAACAAGTAAGTAAAAAAAACAAATGGTACTGAGACAAAACTATGCTGATGTTATGTTATGGCTCTGTGGTTTCAGGTCTGCCATAAGTCCACATGCATTGGCACATAGACTGCAAGACAAGATAAACTTGCTCTGAACATTGAGACACTAATGAAAGTCATAGTGCAACATCTGATTGTCGACAATGCCGACCGATGACTCTTTGCTGTGTAACACACTGACAAGTGATCGCTGATCTGGTTGGTCCATCTTTGAGGAAACCCTCCGACAGAAAAACAGGAATGATGTTCACGCGTTACGTTACGTCACCTCAGGTTGCGTTCTCTATTCATCAGTGGTCAGTTCAGTCAGTGGAGAGAACCTTCAGTCCATGCTGTCTGAGGAGAATATACTTCTTCTGTCATGTCACTTTAATTCTGAAGACGCTGTCCTCTCTGAATCGTCTATACGTCCTCTGTCTCTGTCTCCAAATGGTCATTAGTCTATATATATATAAATATGTTTAACCTTAGTGATCCTTCTTCGTTCACTCAATCTGTAGAGCAGAGGTCACTAATCCGGGTCCAGACCCAGACTAGACTCTTTTCTAATGGTGTTTCGGACGTCCTACCTGCCTCTGATTGGCCAGTACTCGTTGCCCTTGTGGGTTCGAGTTGGTTCGGTTTAGACGTGAGGAGGACTGAGACTGAGACTGATCAAGAATGTCAGCCAATCACAGGACGTTGAATTATTGACGTCACACTGTACAGATGTTGATACAATGACAATAGTTTCTACATTATGTATCCTCTGACCTCTGTTACCGTAGCAATGGACAAAATGGCTGCTTTCCTGAACACAAATATAGTGTCTCCATAACTATCTAAGACCATATATGACACTTCCTCACACTCTACATCATTGTTTAAATATTAAGTATATTAAAAACATATATTGTTTAAGATGTGCAAAGTTCTTAGGTCTATGTGTGTGACCCAGTTTAGGCCCTGACTAAGACTCTATTGAAGCGACAATGATTTTAATATTGGATCTGTTTTTTTTTTTAAGTTTCTGTTTATTGAGTTTTACATATTTGTAAAAAACAACAGTATTCAAGTTACAAATCTGAATTCAGCATATCCCAGAACAGATACCAACCCCCACCCCTATCCCTCCGGCACCCGGCCCCAACAGATAGACAAGTGTAATTAAAAATAAATTAAGGACAATCAAAAAAAGAGAGAAATAAATAAATAAATAAAATAAACAATGAAGGAGAACAAAAAATAGGTAGGTAAGTAAACTAACCAGTGAGTAAATTAAAGTATAAGTAGATACAATAAAAACTAATAATAACTTGTTATATTCAGAGAAAATAATAATAAAATAAATAAAATAAATAAGATAATAAGGTCAGTAAAGAAGCATAAATGTTCGAGTTGGCAAATAGTAATATTTGATCTGTAATGATTCACGTTGGCTGTGCCTTGCACTTGACCGAGACATCGTTGCCAGTTGCCTTCACTTAAATATAGCTTGCTCTCACGTAATGGCAATCACCATCAAGCCTGCTACACCGACAGAAAGATAACGTAAGGATGGATTGTGGATTCAAGGCCTTGGATGGCAGATTTGTGGATTCAAGGCCTTGGATGACAGATTTGTGGATTCAAGGCCTTGGATGACAGATGTATCTGTAACTGTATCTGGCTCTTTAGTTGCTGATGTTTCACTTTGGACACCTGAGGTTCATGAAACTGAACTACGGGCTGCAAACGTCAAAAGTCTGAGCTAAAAAAACAAACTCTTTATTCTAATTCAACATGTCTGAGCACAACCCACAGATGAAGATCAGCTCCTCGGTTTAAAAACCTCTGTGGCCATAATGAAACGTCTATTTTTTATTTATTTATGTTTCCTTACACATAGGCATGACACCAGCTTGGCATTATTATTCAACCGGCGTCTTTTCAGATGAAGGAGTGGATGAATAGCTTTCTCAGAGTGCTTATTCAGGTGAAACAGCAGCTCGGTATTGATCGTGGAGAAAACGCTCTCGGTAACATAAGCTGGTGTTACTGGCCAGCGGTGTTGACTTAGAGAGTAGGAAGTAAAGGGAAATCGATGGAGCGAGATGCTGCTTTCTTCAATGATGAGTCATATGAGTAGATTTAGAGAGTCTAAGTGTTGGATTTTCACACCGAGCTGCACACAGCTGCTGCCGTTTCTATATGCAAACCCACGGCAGCAGGAATCAGGACAGACGAGAGGAAGACGTCGGGAATCAGGAGCCTCGAGTTCATGTGATAACAGCTACAGACGACACTGAAGACGATATTTGAGATTTTGAAATTAAATCAAACTTTTCAATTAAGCACTATACTAACTGTACGAACTGTCTGAAGTTTGTCTTGAATGTTCAAAATATATTTCGTCTTGTTTTGGATGAAAATGTGAGACAGACGGATCAGCCGTCATGTCCATCATACACCCCTAAACCGGAATAAAGCAACATTGTGTAGAAATCTGTATTTTTTTCTGATGTAGCACCCCGAGTTTCAGTTTCTCAACTTTCTAGTGCATTTGTTATGATTATATAACCAAAAAAAAAGAACTTTGCAAGCACAGAGAGGGTGCAACAACACGAGACATAGCAGCCAGCTAATATTACTGACTAGTCCAGCAGCATCAGCCCAGCTCGGCCTCCTGTTTTCACCAAGCTCTCGCCGACCACTAAAAGTCCCAGATTTACTTTTGTCTGGCGGCTTCTTGCTCGCTCACTCTTTCCTTTTCTCCTCAGCTTCCACCGTCAACATCCTCGTCCTTCTTCTCATCTCTCATTATGTACATAGAGTTTTCCCCAGCTCCTGTTCTGGCACAACACAGCAGTTTACTTTACGGACCATCAGGAAACCAGAAAACATTTTCGCCAGCTGTACTCACTCCACCTTTCCACACCCATCTACACCTGCTCTTAATCCCCTAATCAACTCCGCAGCATATATTCCTGCCCGTCAGCTGTATCACTTGTAGCCTTTCGTCCTCTTGCCCTGTGAATAATTTGGACGTGTCACACCGCGGTGAGGTCAAGCTGGAGTTTTGTCTTGTCTTGTCATTTCCTGTTTTATTTTGAAAGATAACTCTCCTCTCGTTAAAGGTCACTTGCCCTTCCTCATGTGTCACCGGTCTGATTGTCTTCCCCGCCCTGATTGTTTTCACCTGTTCCTCATCACCCTGTGTATATATTGTCTGTGTCTCCCTTTGTCCCGTGCCAAAGTGTTTTGTCTCTTGTAGTGATCACCAAAGCCTTAGCCCGCAGTCTTTGTGTTTTTTCGTCCTCGTAAGAGTGATTTTCTGTTGTACTTCTTAGTCTAGTCTTTTGGTTTCTTTGTGCTCAGCCTAGGGATTTTTTAAGCCTCTTTGGAGCACATTAAGTTAATGTTTCATAGCCTTTTGTTTTTCCTTGTTGTGAGCGATTTTGATTTTGTTAATCTTTGATAAGCGTAGTTCAGAGTTTTTTCCTCCTTGGAGTGATTTTTTTTGTTTCTCCTAGTTTAGGCCTTCTTTCATAGCCTCACTCATTTGAAGATCCTTGTGGATCTGAAATAAACAGCTCTCTGTCTAACTCTGCATCTGAGTCCTCCTCGGGTCCCGGCCTGACAGGACGCAGTGAGCGAGTAGAGTAGACTTTCTTTGACTTGACTTGTTTTGTCTTGCAGCGTGCACGTTTTCCTGAGCACACTTACCAAACTGCTACTTTTTATTTCAGATTTTGTGCCATGTGTTCAGAAACTCAGAAGCCTAAAAAGATTTTATCAAAGAGAAAATTATGATTAATAGATACTTGTGTTTTTAAGTCCAAACCACTGTTGTTGGATTTGAAGCTTTCGATGTAAGAAAGTTTTGGCAGCCCTAAAAGAAGATGAAATGTAAAGCGCTCATTATTTTTTTATGACTGTGTCATTTGTAACTGCTGCAGAGAGTGAAAAAAATTAAAAGTTTTCCAGAATGCAGAAATGTTTATTTTTCCTTCGACACGTAGGCATATTTGAAACTGTACAATGTGGCTTTAAATGACCTGAGAGGTCATGAATCTCATTCAGCAGAGAAATGACTGTGAGAACTTTATATACGAGTCAAAAAAGGAGAAGAACCTAATTGCCTCAAGTCCACCGCCCACCAGACAGACAGCACCATTATACACCGAGACTCACTCGGTCCACTTTATTTTACTTCTAAACAGGATGGCTGAGCATGCGGCTGTAATACCGTCGCGGCCATTGGTCCCCCTGAAATATTGTCAAGTTCTTCTCCCACTAGCTAATGAGATTCCCTTAAAGTCAGCAGTCATGTCTGCAGTGCAGTTCAAAAATCCTCTGCTGCCGTTTGTAAAATCACGGAGTAGCTGTCGGCCGTGTCGCTGTCGGGGATGCTAATGGGCCATTGTTGTTTTTTTGTCTTTGCAGTGAGAAAGAAGAAATCACAAAGCCTCATCGTTCCCAGACGAGACAGACGTCTGCAGTTTCACAGCGTTGCGTCTCCGTTCGTACATTAGTAGGTGAGGAGCGTACGCGCGCTGACTGTTCGCTGATCAATAGAAGGCGTCGTGGACGGCGTGACTCATCTCTGAAATGTCAGCGTGAATGCCGATCACACACTCGCTGTCAGTTATTTTAATATAAATCCTCGACTGTGCATGAAACAGAACTCGCTGGTTTGTTTTGGGTTGAGGACTCGTCTAAAGGTCACAGAGGGGGTTCATGTTACGACGGACGCTTCCGACTTTTCGAGTTTCCTGTCATTTCCCATTCACTTGTCTTGGTTCTCCTTCCTCTCACCTGCATATATCACCACGACACCTGTTTGCCATCATCCAATCAAGCAGTCCAGCCTCCCACATGCCACCAGATCATTCAGTCGCACTCACAGGCCCAGTTCACACGTACACGGGTATTTTTTAAAAACGGAGACATTTCCCTTCGTTTGTATCTTTTACACGCAAACGGTGAATTCACCTCTGAAGATGAATCTTTCTAAAAACTCCGGCTAGAGTGGAGATTCTGGAAAACTACGGGTTTGCGTGTAAATTCAGATAAACAGAGTTTTAGGCAGCTGATGCGCCAGAAGTGCGTTATTTGATGTTATTTTGGAAAACGGAGGGAGGGAAATATTCGTTTCTCAACACACCCGGCTATGTGTGTAAACGTAGCCACAGTATCAACCTTATGGTCAACCTTTTTAGAACCATGTCTAGCTCTGATCTTCTTTTGCTTCGGGAAATCTACCAACTGTTTTCCAGCCACATCTCGTCTCCGAGACAGCCTGGACTTTACGCTATCACCACCACCAGGCCACTTTCTACTTTGGAAGACACTTTTTGTTGACTTACTTCCTGCCCCTGGAAACAGCACAGCTGACCAACTTGGACAAAACTTTTGCTTGAGTAAAGAAGTTGAGTCTGTTTGCACTTCTCTGCCCAGCAGCATCGTGTTGGGTCACAGTCATAATCATCACTGCACGCCTTCACAACATCATGGCCGAAACATACAACGCATGATAAATGAAACGTTATGTCTGTCGTGCTAATTTTGGTATTGCATAGCTTCGTTTTTGTGATTTGTGAAATGTTTCAAATAATTGTGATCGTCAAGTTTTTAAGTTGAAAATGCTTCCTCGCCATGATGATGAAGATGATGAAGATCTAAACCATAATTAAGGTTTTTATTGTGGAAAAGACGTTAAAGGTCCAACGTGTAACATTTAAGGGGATCTACTGGCAGAAATGGAGTACGATAACCATAACTATGTTTTCATGTGCGTATATTAACCTGAAAATAAGAACCATTGTGTTTTATTACCTTAGCATGAGCGAGTGGGTCCTCTTCTATGAACTCTAGATCTGTTTTTCACGTGTTTCACAGCCAACATGCTCAGAAAGGAGGGCAAGTGAGGCGAGGGGTATGCACTGTAGTAGACACCTTACACTACAGATCAAACGCTGGCAAGTGACGGACTAAGAAATCATGGACGTCTTCTTTTCGTGCCCCTCGTATTCGAGCTCTGTTCTCATGTCTAAGCCGACGTGTGAGACAACAGAAAGGTTGTTACGCCGGTGTGAAACCTTCACAGTAAAGGTGAATTTAAATTTAAATGGTTTGAATTTCCGGTGATATTTACAACCCAGTTATGATCGTACAGCGTGCAGGTGTATCTGTACGCCGCCGTATCACTTCAACCTGCATCTCAAAGAGCCTTAAAGGAAATTATTAAAATGAAATAAATAAATTTCTCTAATTTAAATCAGATCTTTCCTCATTACCGCCTCGTCCAATTGGATTACTGTGACTCTCAGTGCGCCGCTTGGTCCTCTCTCCTCTGCCCAGTTCGCCCGTTGTGAGGACACTTCTGGCATTTAGTTGATCATTTTCATCGGTGTCACACGTGCGGCGCCCCCAATATCGCCCGCCGTCACTCATCATTACCGCGTTCATAAGCACGCGTCCAATGGCGGGGCCCTCACGGGGAATTTAACCATTTGCATAGAAAAATTGCTTTCCTCCATGCGACGAGAAAGGACTGCTTTGCATAATTACAAATGATTTGCGGCTGCCGGACCAGACTGACATCTGCACGTGGGAGAATTAGGAGGAGAATGGCACCGTGATGGATCTGATGTGTGTCAGTGGACATGAAGGACGATCAGAGATGAAAACGCTTTGGTTTCACGTGTTGGAGGGTGGACATTTTGTTTTAGTTCCTGTTTCGACGTGCAGATTTTAACTTCCTCTCGTTTATTTATTAGAAATGTATGAATAAATCTTTAATCTGTGTTTCTTACTAAGTGTAGTGACAAAGCAGACACCAATCCGACATGCAATTATGAGTAAGGTTTATTTTTTATTTACTGATTCTAACCGAAACTAATATTTAAAAAACTTAAGTTAAGAAGTTGTGTTTGTCATTTACTACCTTCCACTATGTTCACATTTTGGTAAGGACACTTATTTTTGCTTTCTTTCTGAGGATGAGATCATATCGACCCTTCATGGCCGGGATGTGAACCCAATGCAGAAGTGCTTTAAAAAACTGCAGTTCCTCTAACGTCCACTTGAGGCTGGCTCCAGCAGTGAGTCAGTCTCCATAAGTCCGCATGTTTCACAGCAGAAATAAACATGTTTACAGCCTGGTACAAAAAACAGTTTTGGTCTCTGTAGCTAATTTCCCCGTTCATGACAACTGTACTGAGGGTGAATTTATATACAACTCACCTGTTCACATTATATTAAGGCTTAAAGTTATGCAGGATTAAGAGCGTGGAAGCTTCATCACTCGTGCTTTGTCCGTTCTTTAAACTGTCATTGGTCTGTTCCTTAAGTACAAAGAGGTTTGGAGTTGTTTTTGTGAAGATTACCTTATTGTTCTCAGGTTTAGTTTGATAATTAGTGTTTTTAAATTAGGGATGATTTATATTCCTTTATTCAGGAGAAGACGTCCCTGTGCGTTTCTTGACTCGTAGCCTGAAACCAATTTAATTCGGTCAAAGTTTACAGTTAACGCTGAGAGTAACCGGCGTTAGAATAGTATCAATAGCATAAATAATACACTATTCCTTTGGAGAGATTTTTTCCTGAATAACCTAATTTTACTTCCAGGTGTTGATCCAAATCACTGACACACCAAAACAAAGTTATAATGGCATTCAGCACTGAATGTATAATTAGCATCAGTTGGAGATCTGATACTCACTCACTTCTTGAGCTCTGGTCTGGTCTCTCTTGAGAAACTCTTGAGAAACTCTGTGTCTCTTTAGCTGCTACATGTTCCACCGTCTTTCAAACCGACTTCTCTCTAACTGGGTCTGCATGACACTCGGTGCTGGCCGGTGTCCCCGGGGCATGTTTCTGAATTTAGGAACTGAGGTTTGAGGAACTAGTCAGGCAGCAGGGAAGTGCCGGGTAACACCTGACAACTACACAGGGCTGATGCTTTGATCAATGCACTTAATGAAGCAATTTCTCGTTCGGGCTCCGCGCTCAGATTTTCAGTCCGGAATTAAAACCAGCAACCCTCTGACTGAAAACATCCAGCGGCTGCAGCACCGAGCAGAAATGACTCACATCACAGAAAAGGACTCTTCACGGCCAAATGAAAGTTTGATGCTCGGGTTTGGATTCTGTCGGCGGCTCCAGAGAGAGATGCAGCGTGAAGCTCCAGTCAGCCCTCCTCCCCACAGGCTGGGACATATATTATGGAACGACTGAGTGAAAGCGAGTTCAGTAGCACTAATCAGTCCCCGCGAGAGGAGTCAATATGACTTCTGTCTGTCTGTCTGTGCTCTGCACTCACAGCTTTTAATGGAGAGTTTTTATTAACATGCTGCCACAGCAAGTCGTTCTGGGATACGGAATATTAAACAACAGCACAGATCAAAACGTGCGCAAGATGAAAATCTCCTGGAGTCTGGCACATCCTTCCTCATGAGATACCGTGAGAGTCGCATCAAACTTTTTGGGTAAGAAAGAAAATGTATTTCCCAAAATGTCCCAAAAACTGCTCTTTTAGGAACGTGGCCTTCCTCACCAGAAGAACAGCCGTGTAGGTCCTCTAGCATGCAGCACATAACAACACATGTTTGGGTCATGTCAAGTCAGTAATGACGATGGGACCAAAGAGACAGGTCGCCGTAATTCGGCTCGTCACTAACTATCTGGAAAATCGACTGGAGCTCATACAGCATTCTTAATTTCAGGTTTGGGAAAGCGTCATTAGAAACTATACTGTGGTGTGTTTAGGCTGGGCTCTATGTGCTCTCTTTGCAGAGATGGCTGTGGTTTGCTGTGGAGCTGACTGTGCACACCTGAATCAGATCATCGTCTCGAGCAGTGTTTAGAGGCTGGCCTCCTGCATGCTGCTGCCAGGCGCCTAGAGCAGTTGTTATTTGAGGTTTTTCCGATTAGTCGCCTACATTTTCTGTCTGCAGACTCCAGCTCTTTGCCCTCCTCGTTATCCGGCTACCGCACCCTTCAGCCCTGGCCTAAACCCCTCCACACCTTCCACGCCCTCGTTCCCGGCTCCAACTCCCCCGTGAACTTGCCTGCCTGCCTCCGCTGCCTTCCCGGCATCGGTGACGCCCAGGGACGGACTGGGACAAAAAAATCGGCCCTGGCATTTTGGACCATAGCAGCCCACAACCCCGGGCACCGGGCAAATGCACCGTATGCCAGATTGCCAGTCCGTCCCTGGTGACGCCTCCCCACCATTTTCCGTAGTTAAATAAACGGCTGTTTTTTCAGCTCTCTGCATTCTTGAGTCCTATACCACCACCGCATCACACTATACCGTCGAAAAATTCAAAAACCTGGACAGCAAACGGCCAAGCTGCTGCAAAATAGCACAACTGGCATCGCCACGACAGTTCTAGCCTATGGAGGAGGACTTTGTTGATGGATGGAGGTGCAGCGGGTAACGTCCTAATTTGAACCCAAACCGTGATCTTTTCCTAACCCAAACCAAACTACAACTTTTTCATAATGTTGACCAACGTGGCAAAGAAAGTCTAACACAACGCCCGTGCCTGAGCAATGGTTCTGTAATTTCGGGAGTCATTGGCAATCAAAAGCAAAAATAGTGATCAGAAAACTTACCAAATAAATAATTATTCGAGTGAAGATGGAATCGTGGACTCTAATTCTTAAATAATAATTTCTCAATCACGGAGAAACTTCAGCTGCTCGTCGCAATCACTACCGCAACTGCAAATGTCATCAGCGGGACAGATTCCTCTCCGACCCCATTTCCTGGAAGAAATGAGCCAACATGAACACGGTGTCAGGCCGGATGAATAAAGCAGGACGAAATGGCAATTGGCAGTTGGATTATCAGGCCCGACACTGATAGCATTGTCAGTACAAAATCAATCCTGCCTCCTGAATGTGAATGTAGCTCCTCCGCTGTCCTCTGTCAGCAGATAACTGTCAGCCAGATGAGATGCACCGCACGCTGAATATTTCCTAAAGGTCTATGGTTACGATTACATCATATCCGTGCAGTTTTCAATTACTTGCAAAAAGTATAAATATAACTAATGAGCGTATATATTTGGATCGTGTTAACTAAACAGAAATGTGATTTCCGTGGACATTCCGTTGGCATTCAGTTTTTCCAGGTTAGGGTTTAACAAAAATAATTAAATCTAGAGAGAGGTTGTAGCAGCATCATGTACAAATTGGTATTTTTTGTGATTGAGAACCTCATTTTTGTATTTCACAAAGATTTCACCGACGACTAAAAGTCAGTCACAGGTTCACGCTTGGCCAGCAGCTCCTTGTTTGGTCCTGTGTCGTCCTTTTCGGCCTCTCTAAACGGACCAGAAGTTGTTACCTCGGATTGTCCAGTTCGTTTTGGGCAGGTGTGAAAGCTCATGGTAAAGAAACAGGCACAGACCGTTCATCCGAAGTCAGTGTGGCGTCAAAATGATAGGACAGCTGAAGATAGACAGGTTCACGGGGCAGAGAGTCCAATGCGGCATTCGAACCGGGGCCAGCTGCAGCGAGGACTATACCCTCCACACACGGGGCGGCGGCTTAGCCCACCACGCTACCGACCGCCGCCCAAATCTTCATCTTTTTTTAAGATTTTTTTTTTTTTGGCCTTTTATGCCTTTAATGATAGGACAGCTGAAGGTACACAGGAAGCAGGGGGCAGAGAATCCGATGCAGGATTCGAACCAGGGCCAGCTGCAGCGAGGACTATACCCTCCACACACGGGGCGGCCGCTTAGCCCACCACGCTACCGACCGCCGCCCAAATCTTCATCTTTAAAATGATTTTATGGTAGAAAAGTTACATGAAAAGTTGAAGACATTGACTCGATGCGCGTGTTTGACTCGAGAGACGGCGTTCTAACTTGAGTAAAGCGACATAAGCCCGTGTTGACAGCGTCTGATTCACGTCCTTATCCCTCTCTAAGCGTTTCCCTTCAGATAAAACTGGAGGCAGCTGGAAGCAGCTTGCGAGTGTGAAGACAGATGCTATTGACCTCCTCAGCTCATCGACCGGCTCAAATCTACTGTCACACGGTAGCATGGGTTTCGCCGTTTGTTTGTTAAAGGTCTGAGCTCGGAGTCTCAACACCCGAGCGGAGCTTTCCATCGATGCCATTTCTCGGCCAACTTCCTCCTCTATCTGTCTCGCTCCGGTGGCGTTTGGCAGCGGAGGAGAGAGCTGGAAGAAGAAGAAGAAGAAGAAGAAGAAGACTTGATAACAGAGCCGGAGATAAAGCAGACAGAGAAGACGCACACACACACACGAGTGGCAGCGTGTTCAGACGGATGTGTTCGAGAGCTATTAGAGACTGTCACAGTTGGCTTGTCACGTATCTGGCACACACACGCACACACACACACACACACACACACACACACACACACACACACACACACACACACACACACACGTCCCAGCACCTTGCACAATCCTAATTCTCACAAGTGTACACACACTAGCTGACATACTCCCCACTGTGGCAATCATGCACAGACACAGACTCGCTTCCTTCCTATGTGTCTCTCCATAACGCTTTCACTCACACACACTCACACACACACACACACACTCACACTCACACACACACACACACACACACACACACACACACACACACACACACACACACGCACACACACACAAATACATCTCTGCCAGCCTTCTCGGGGAATCAAAGACTGCAGCAGCAGGTATTTTCGACGTGCAGACTTGAGCAATTTTCAAAGATAAGAGCTGCGACTGAGTGGCTCCTCCGCCATCTGGGTGGTGTGTGTGTGTGTGTGTGTGTGTGTGTGTGTGTGTGTGTGTGTGTGTGTGTGTGTGACAGAGAGAGAGAGAGAGACCACACACCAAGCACTTCTGTCGCTGCAAATGTCATCCGGTGTTGCGGAGGAGGGACACCTGTGGCCAGGTATCCTGGATGAAAAGGTGGCGAGCAGAAAACTTTTCATTCAGAACGTTTGGAAGAAAAAAAAATTTTCTGTCTCCCGCATGTGTACGCAGACTTTGGAGGAGAGTGTGACGAAATGAAAAACACAATCAGGCTATAACTAACGAGAATGAGACTCATTAGGTTAAATAATTAAAGAGTGTGGACGCTTTGATTGACAGATGTTACAGATGGCTTGTTAAAGCACCCAGGCGTCCTCAGGTCCACGATGATCCAACATGGATGCACTGTATCCGGCTGTGGCTCAGGAGGTGGAGTGACCACTAATCAGAAGATCTGCAGCTCGTCCAGCGTGCATGTTGAAGCGTGCTGCTCCTGAAGGCTGTGCCATCAGTGTGTTAGTTACTTTCTGAAGAGTAGCTGGCACAGAGAGTGAATGAGAGATGTAGTAGAGTGGGCGGAAGACCAGACAGGCACTGTACGAGTACAGTTCGTTTACCGTTCCTTACATATGCGACATTTGAGATCCTGAATGCATCTTTCCAAGACTGTCATGGCTACAAACGCAGGTCCAAAGCCTCACACGGACACGTTAACGAGGCTATTAACTAGATTTTCATCTTTCTCACATCCAGATAAATCTGGTTCAATTTGATTAAATCACTATAATAAACTAAAGTGTCATCAGGCCTGTGAGAAATACACAGTGCTGGATTAATTCAGTGTTTTTCAGCAGCACAGTCTCACTATTACGTAATATAAAGCAGGTCAAACTGGAGCATTAATCTAAAAAGAAATCATTTTTGTTGTTTCATGTTCTCTGGACAGTTCGGGTACCAGATCTACATGAATATATAAATGAAATCTATGCAGCAGCATCAAGCAGAAGATGTTGACAGGGAGCTGTAGTGCACAGACAGAATCCGGTCCTACTCTGTTCTGAGCATCTTAAATCGTCTTGGAGGAAAGTGGAGGTGGAGGCGGTGTGAGAGCAGATTTGCCATCAAGCCAATCGAAACAGACTTTGATCAGACGGGGAGTCGGCAGCTCTTTGATGCAGAATGACCCGGCGCGTCTTTAGAGTAGCGAGAGGGAAAAAAAAGATTGGATGCGGCACCTCTGTGCACTTAGAAACACGAAGGTAATGATGTTCATTTCAGACATTTTGGAGTGCGAGGCCGCCGTTTTTTTTATATCTCACACAAAGAGCGCATCCACGGCGGCGTTAGACTCCGCGAGGGCAGCGTTCACACAAGCAGCGAGAGAGAGAAAGGTGAGAGGTCGCCGCGTTCTGTCAACACTGACGAGGAATCAGGTGAAAAGAGACGAAGAGGAACTTTCAATGTGAGTTTTTCTGATGAAAGAGAAATGCCTCTGCAACCCTTCTGAGCTGAAACTGACGTTCATGGTTGAACCGGCTTCATCTGTCATGAAAGAACAAACTGAAACTAGGTGACTTAAAATGCAACGTAATATCAATGCAGTGATTTTTTATAATTCAGTCCATCGTTTTACAAACTGCAAATTAAATTCAAGTGCTACCATTTGTAATATACTAACTCCATTCAGATCTGATACGCTTCTAGGACAGGTCGGGTGATTTTAAAGGCCCAATGTGTCGGATTTAGACAGAATATGTCAAGAAATGCAATATTATATTCATAACTATGTTTCCATTGGTGTAAAAAATAAGAATCATGGTGTTTTTGACACCTTAAAATGAGACTTTTATATCTACAGTCCGTTAGTCCAAAACACAGACAAACTGGCTCCCAGGAGAAGGAGACGGTGAGGTGAGGAGGTTGCAATCAGCAGCCACCACTAGATGCCACTAAGTCCTACAGACTGCATGCATCATTTTTTTTTCATATTGTTTCCCTCTTAAAGGCTTTTTCTTGATCAGCATCGAGGGTGTAAAGATAGAGAGAGCGCCACATGCTGTGCAAATTTGTGATCTTCGTTATTTATATAATTAACACTGACTGGATTTGTTAGTCATTTTAATCCCATCCAGAACACACATGCTCCCCCCATCCCCATCCCAGTAATAGAACAGCCCCAATTACCTCCTCGTGTTTTGGCGCACTCTAGTCCTCCCATAATCACCACATCTCCCAAACAAAATGACAAAATGACATTTGTTTGTCATGTTGCTGGTAGTAATGCAGAGACGAGCTCCACCAAAGATTGAGGTGGGAATTTATGAAGGAGCTTTTCGCTTCCCTGTAGGCCAGGACGAGGGTCATGAAGTGGGTGAGAGCTTCAGCAGGGAACCGTGGAGGAAACGGAGGAGCTGGAGAAACTTTGGGGAGGTTGAAGACCAGACAGGCATTTGGATTGGAGGAAGAACGAAGCTGTCTGGACCACCTGAGCTAGACGAGCTTCAACATTTTGTTGTTTTGAGTTTGACAGTGAGACAGGGTAAATGTTCCTCCTGCAATATTAATCCCACCCAAACAGGTGATAGGTGTGACCCTTGTACAACCTGCTTTGGCATTAATGTTTTTAATTATTGTTGAATTTGTGATTAAAAAGATGCAAACTGAGAAACGTGAGAAAGTGAGACAGAAAACGATGGAGACCGAGCGATGAGTGAGAGTCCAGTCATCAGCATTTCAGATTCGCTCCTCCACGAGAAATCCGACCATCCATAATGCATCACATGTCTCCTAGCAACAGCCGGGAACCTAGCAACAGGATCCTAGCAACAGCAACAAACTGCCGCCTCCTCGTCCACCGGCCAATGACGGAGCGGAGTGTCCGACGCGCGGCAGCCAATCGGGAGGAGTCTGTTTTGTCACGCCTCTAAGGACATTATACGGTCGACTGATAATTAATGCACAGAGCTGAACCCAACACACATGATGTTCATTTAGTAAATGATGGTCCCCTTCAGAGTAAAAAGGACAGTGAAGCAGGTTTGCTTCCGGGTTTTGCTACCTTATTATTGACAAGTCATTTTTTTCTCAAGCGCAGCCCAAGTACGATCATTTCCTGGCCCAGAAAAAAAACGAGACGGCGATATAATAACAGCGTCAAACTCAAAACAATGGTTAAACGTCCTCTGTCCACTTCATCAAGTTAACAGGTCCCGTTCCTCAGAATTAAAATCTGTAAAATGCATTAGACGATGTTCACAGCTTCGTCACATTTCAACATGAAGAGCTGACAAATTAAAATCAGACTTTCCGTCCGTCACTCCTCTGTCTGCATCATGTTAAAAGGCTCCTCTGCTATCTGCTCCCTCTCTCTCTGTTGTTCTGGCAGCTATAGCTAATATCAGCTCTTCACTCTGAGGAGACTCTATAAACCTCAGGGCAAAAAAAAGAAAGAAAAAAAAAAGCTCCATCTTTAACTTTAAATGAGCTGTAATGGCGTCTGGGGCCTTTTTCCCCAGATCCAATACGGCCTCGAATCCTGCAGCCACGCCGGGGCTTTTCAATTCCCGGGGCCAAAGGTGTGAGTATTATCTGGAGATTCATTCCCTGGACTTAAATGGAAGAATGAAAAGTGAGGCTTAACTCACCTGCCTTTTTGTGAGCTTGATGCAGCTCATTCTTCATTCGGTACGAGGCAATCTTCAAACCGGGCGAGAGGAAGAGGAGGAAGGAGGAAGGAGCGCTTTTTGGTCACGGTGGATTCCCCATCGCCGGGACGAGGAGAGGCTGCTTGTAATGACTGATTCAGCAAATCATTTCACACTTTGAAATCACTTTTCTAATGATAGAGAACCTGTCTCATCTGTTTTATTATTTTCGTTTTTACCTCATGTTCTTGTTGCTGCATAAATACAGGTTATTATATTACATCATTCATTTCATAGTCTCAGTTATGATTAGTACAAACACATGCACTGTAAATATTCAGGGATTCCTCTCCCGCCACAGGAGGAGAGCTCGTCATTGTTGTCAAATGCACTTTGTAACGTTGTTATTTCGTCAAATCGTCCGCAGACGTTTCATAAACAGCCGCGACGGTGTAACGCAATTCTCTACAATTGATTGGCGCTGTGTGTTCAGAGTGTTTAAAACAATTCAATAAATCGCTGCACACGCGGCACGTCAGAGTGTTTCGATACAGAGTGTTTGGGATGCACTGAATGTATCTGAGTTTTTATTGGGATCCGACATTTGTGAATCATAAAACTGCTTTTAAAACTCAAACAAGAGCCACAAGGACTGAAACAATCAATCAGTCTAATTAAACAACGGACAAAAACCAAAACGGAGTCAGAATTTTAGTCACTAATTCATCGTTTCAGTCATTTTTCAAGACTCTGGTAAAAGTAGAAGTACTGATTCAACTTCTTTACTCAAAGGTGATATGCACTGGCCTTGATGTTGATGCATTGCAATGTGGGGCTACATGAGGTCATCCAGGATCACCTTTGGACTTCTGCGTTGATCTTCAGAGGACGAGACGTGAAATATGACGATGACCGAGAGAACACGTCTGCAGATGTCTTGATATGCAGACGATGTTCATGTCTTGGCAAAGTCAAACACCACCCCGATGCTAAAACATTTCTGACCTGCTACAAATCCATCAGATCATTCATCAGTCTGATTGTATAAATTAGTCATGGGCTAAAATCCTTCAGCGTCTTCAACAACCATCACCATGGAACCACCATGAAGACTGAGGCAGTAACCGCTGTACTGGAGTGTACTGGAGCTGAGAGGAGACATCAGGTCCCATCTGGGGCCTGAGAAGGAGAAGAGATCTAAAGAAGAAGAAGAGGAACTGTACCTGACTCTCTGATTGGGTGGAAATGGAACAGATGGATGAATTTACCACCGAGAAAAAAAAAACGTTTGAAATAAATATTTCATTTCATAATTTCGGCGTCTGCAGCTCGTTTCCTGTCAATCCTCCTGTTTTCCACTCAGATCCAGTGTGGGCGGCCGGGGCAAGGAGTGCAAATCATTTTTTCTCTCTCTCTTTTTTTTTTTTTAGTTGACGTGTTGTCAAAATAAGTGTTGCTTGGTGGCTGGATGCATGCCGAAATAAAGAGAAGCCCTGTTAGAGTAAACACCAAACTTCCTGTCTCTCTTTTTCCCACTCCCACTCGCTCTTCCTCTCGTTTCTTGCACCTTTCACCACATCTATCCTCCTTCCCTTCTTTTGTCTCACGCCTCTCCGTCCCTTTATTGACGTCCTCCTTCTTTCCTTTCACCGTCTCTCCTGCGTCCTTAATTCCCCCCCTCCTCCCCTTTCACTCCTCCTGTCCTCTCCGCTCTCTTTATTCGGTTCAATTTCGATTCACTTTGCTTCATCGGCGTGGGATGAGCGCTGCTGCCAAATCAGCTGAATAAAAAAAGCAAAACAAAATATCTACAACATAACAATAAATGTCTCTCCCTCCCCTCTTTCTCCCTTTTGTCACACCTTGTCATATTTTGCTGCCTTCCTCTCTCTTCGCTCGCTTGTCCTCACACACACACACACACACACACACACACACACACACACACACACACACACACACACACACACACACACACACACGCTGCCTCCCAGCTCTCTCAGGATTTTTTTCTCCATCACTGCTCAGATTAATCAGCAGCTTCCTGCCAGTGTCTGACAGTTTTCCCCTAGTTGGCTGGCCTCCAAATCAGACAGTGTTAGACACCAGCTCACTGTCCTGTCTGTCTGTCTGTCTGTCTGTCTGTCTGTCTGTCTGTCTGTCTGTCTGTCTGTCTGTCTGTCTGTCTGTCTGTCTGTCTGTCTGTCTGTCTGTCTGTCTGACTGACTGACTCTCCTTCCTCCTTCTCTCTCTGTCTGTCTGTGCACACATTCGTCTGTTTGTCTGTCTGCTTTATCCCAGTTGGCCATAAGATGTCACTGCGATTCTGTTGTGTTTACTTCCATTATAAAGTCTGAGTGTGGCTGCATGGAGGCTGCAGGATGTTTGTCTCTTGTGACGATGTTTATTGTCTGGATTTAGTTTGAACTGTGGAAGCTTAGCGATGTGCTGCTGTGGACGGGTGCAGCCACGTCACCCACAGGTTTCCAAAGCTGAAAATATGCAGCGTTGGCCGCCGCCATGTTGGCTGTACTTGCTTCCTCCCGCCTCCCGGGACCTGAGGCGGGCCAAATGATGCCTGGGTGCTCTAATAAGCCATCTGTAATGACACCTACCTGTCAATCAAAGCAGCCAGGCTGTTATTTTTATGCAACTAGGCACATTTTGTTGTCGCCCCCCTGTCCACAGCAGGTACATCACTTATCTTCCCTGAACTGGGGCAAGCCGACCACAATCCACTGTTAGTAAAACATGCACACACATATGTTTAAGTACCTCTTTCAACTAGAGTTCAATTAACCCAAAACCAACAATGCATCAGTCCATCTTCATACCGAGACCCCTAAGGTTCCTGCTGAAGACGTAAATCTTTAAAATCAGGTCACAGTTTTGATAAAAGTTACTCCAACAGTAGTAATATGTGTGTTTGTTGGGGACTACTTTCAGCAGTGGATTAACACATATTTGTTGCTCCAGTGACAACGCAGCTTTATGCAGGGTTCCCACTGGTGCTTGAATTCCTTGAAAATGCTTGAATTTCAATTCAGTGTTTTCAAGGTTGTGAAAATGCTTGAATTTTTTGTGAAGTGCTTGAAAATGCTTGAAATTTAACAATTAGTTAAAAATCAAAACAGTCAATCTACCACCATATGAAATAATGCTAATTAGACCCATATTATTATGCCATACAGTGGCACCGCTGCGCTTCCCATGACCATCATGGCAAACACAACTAGTAGGCTACCTATTTAAAGGTGCTGGAAAAATGGAAAAACTGGTGCTTGAAGGTGCTTGAAAAGTGCTTGAATTTGTTCATGAAAAAGGTGTGGGAACCCTGTATATGGCACGGAGGGAGAAGAAATATCAGACTTTGGTTACACACAATATTCAATTCACTAACAAGGACAAGGACGAACAAGAGTTCGAGTAGATGAAGGGATGAGGGTCGAGGGATTAAGAGGTAGAGGATGGATGTGGAGGGACCCTGGAGGGATTTGAGACTCTGGGTCCGTCTCTTCGTGTCTCTATGTATTAGAGCCTAGTTATAAAACTCCATTATGGATGCAGCACTGTTGTAGATTTAAATATGCTCAGGTATACGTCCTAATTGTAGCCTGCTACTTCTGGATATTTGATTTAACGAGAATAAATCACCCATGATTTCTAGTCGAACATATTTCGAACATTTAAAAATCATTTCAATTTAACAGCAAAGCGTTAGTGTGGAGCTGTGATGTGTGCCCTCTTCTCTGCCCGTGTCTGAATTTGTCCGACCATGTTCCTTCAGGGTCTCTGCTGTCCGTCTACCTGCCTGTCTGTTTGCAGTGAGTCAGCACGTCTGAGGAGAGTCACCTTAATTTAGTCCGGAGGGAACTCGTGTCTGCAGCAGCTCTCACATCCAGCCTTTGCAGGGTTTTTTTTTTGGAGGCTGCATGTTGCCCTCACACATGAACACACCCAAATACACATTACTGTGCCACTGTGGTGAATATGCAAGCGCACACAAACACAGTGCTACTGAATGTTCTCATAGGGGCACATTACACCTGCACACACACTGCAAGCACGCACACACCTGCAGGACAAATCCATGGAGGTGCTCAGTAGAAACAAAGTACAGCAGTGGTTTTACATTTTGGGGAAGGCACCAGCAACCAGCTCAGATGAACAAGAATGGAAACATACACAACACTGTGTGTAAAAATGACATTTTGCTGTTATAAGTGCATCTTTGCCAGAATATTTCTTGGCTCGAGAAGTTGTCAGACAACCAATGGAGACTCCAGGAAGTTACAAGAGCTGGTCCAAATCAAACGTGTTGTCTTTGCACTCCGATCGCACGTGTCCGCGAGCTTCAGAGGTGCCGCAGGGCAGATTTCCAGCCTCCATCACAGTGCCTACTTCTTCTATGAAAGCAGCAAAGCGAATGAACTGAATCAGCACGGAAAGCCGCGGCGTTGTGAATAGTTATGCGCTCACGTCGGGATGCGTTTGCTTATCTTAGTGGAAAAAAAAGTTTAAAAAAATCTAAAACTACTGTACCAACCTTTGAACTGAACGAAATCATTCGAATCAGCAAAGTGATTCATAATTTACACCTCGGGGGCCTCGGTGTGAAACAAAATGCTTGTCGAATCATCTACTGCAGAGTTTTCAAAGCAAGGAAGGAGAGCGGCTCGGAGCAGTTTCAGGGTGAAGTGAAGAAGTGTGACATCAGTTGTTCCATTAAACGTCAAAAGGAGATCACATAGAATAACTTAAACATGTGTGAGTCAGTTAAAGATATAATATACAACATCTGCTCATTTAAATGTCTAAAGGTGTTAGATCTATGCTGTGTGTTTTGTAATGTTTCCAACAATGGAGAAATACAAAACAAACTTTAATGAAGTGATTAAGTTTTTCAAGTTTTGACTTTATCCTGTTAACTTCAAGTTACAACTTAGAATTTTTACTTCTCTTAATTTACTCTAATTTAAAAATCTGCATGCTGTGTCCACGAGGAATGTTCAGTTCCTTTGTTTTTAAGTTCATCATGCAGCGCGTTAAGTTTGATCTGTCGCGGGCAGCAGCTTCTAATCATGACAGCTATCATTCATAACCGAAGTGCAAACCTATCTATATGATTCATTTCAACTTGAAACTGACAAATGCATATTTATCTGATTACACTGAGTTAAAATCACACACAGTTAAAGGTCCAGTGTGTAGAATTTCATTGCATCTAGTGGTGTAAACGCTGCGTTGCAATCTCCTCACATCACAGAGAAACATTTGAAAGGATGACAGAAGACCCGCTCCTACTGTGGATATATAAGGCTCATTATAAAGTAACAAAAACGAAAAGATTCTTATTTTTAGCAAAAAACATAGTTATGAATACACACTGCACCTTTTAAATAGCTCAAGTTAACACAAGTTAACCTTGTAATAAATCACAGGTTTAAATTGTTATGTAGGGTGGCACTGTCGGACCTCGGCTGGAGCCTTCCTGCATGTTCTCCTCGTGTCTGCGTGGGTTCTCTCCGGGTTCTCCGGCTCCCCTCCACAGTCCAAAAACAGGACCTTAACAGTGTATGCATAGTTACCTGATAGTTCTCCAGCTGCACCATGACCCTGATGAGGAAACTGGTTACAGAAAATGGATGGAAGGAAACGTAACATGTGACAAAGTAGCGATTTCTAAGGCCTCACAACCAAAGGACATAATAAACCGACTTTTTTTTTTTTACAGTGTATACCATCTGAAACTCCTTCCTCACACACCCTCCAAGTGTCCGACAGGTCTGCTCACTTTACTCAGCGTCCGGCCGGGTGTGTGTGGAGGTGACAAAGTCAAAGCTATGTTTTCTCTTTTTGCTCTTTCCCTCGTTTGTCTTGATTCATCCCGTCTCTCCGGTGGCAGCTTCTTTAACCTCCTTCGTGTGCGGCCGTCTGGAACAGATACAAACACCTTTAGACTCGGTCAGACGACACGTAGTCTTTCTTTTAGACTCTTTTAGGAGTCAACTACAACAAAAATGAAAATCATACCTTCTCTTTGCTGCTCCTACTACTCTCTCCTTTGACTCCTCCTCCCTTCCTCTCTCTCTCTCTCTCCTCTTATTTAATTTGGTCTCACATTAAGGCTCCGGAGAAGAAAGTTAATTACGCAGGATTTTGAATTATGAATCACGATACAGTTTGGTAACATATTGCCTCATTTCTCACCGCAGACTGAAGCCGCGATGAGATTTTTCACAGTTACTTTGCAGGTATCAAAGGTGCCATGTTCGCTGAAATCTTTTATATGAGTTGAATTTTATATTAACTTGATATCATCTTTGTGAAAGCACCACATGACAGATGAAGGGCTTCATTCCAAAATGCAATATTATATGAATTAATTATGGGTGGGGGCAGGGGAAATGGTCAATATACCTCACTTAGCAGTAAGCCACATTATGGCTGTCTTTAATGGCAGTTGTTATTAGAGTCATAAGAGCAGTTGTAAAACTTTACAGGTGAAAGATTTTCCAATGTTTCTGACACAACAACATAAATGAAGGATATTTTATTCAAAACGTGCATCAAACTAAGTCTGTCCTCTCCTGGAGAGGCATTAAATAGAGACAATAACTTTTGTTTTTGTTCCCAATCTCCTGCATATCACAAAGTAACCTGTTCCGGAAAATGAACGACAAATCCTTCAAATTAAAAATAAGGATTTCCACTCATTAGCTCGGGGATGACGAAGTGAAATGTCCCAATTAAAAAACTTTTTAGTGAGTTTTCCGCTCAGACATCTTCCAAAAAGTCTATTCCAAGGCCGATGCGTTTGACATTTAAGTCTGATATTTGGAGGGTTCCCATCCCAGATTTCCACTAATGGCCCAAAAAAAAATGAAGTCAATTTATGGACTCCCCCAAAAAAAAATCAAATAGATGATGATGCACAACTTGTTCACCATCACACACACACACACACACACACACACACACACACACACACACACACACACACTGATTTTAACATTGTTTAACTTTGTTTTAACTGACTGAGCTGCAGCACTGACAGCTGCTTCTTCTTCTTCTTCAAGTGAAGATATTCATGCTGATCAGTATAAGACAGCACAACTGAACCGAGGAGATACAACCCAGAGAACAACAGTCTGTGGGCTGACACTGAAATAAATTGTTTGTTGGTGCTTTGAGGGGAAGCTTCTGTACTGACAGAGCTTCACCGCTGCACATGGTTTCATCGTTACCACAGCAACCCATGCAGATAGCATAATGATGTCTGGACACAAATCCGATCTGATCACTCGCAAACAACAGCGCAGATTTGATGAGATCAGATAAATCTGATTTGTCTGTTGTCTTAAACAAAGCCAACACGCCTCCGAATCAGGATTTCAAATATCAGAATTCATGTGATTTGTGCTGTACAAAGAGTCTTTTGTCTTGTGAGACTTCTGCCATCACTGTGAACATTTCTTACTTTAAAAAAGAAAGTCATCATGGCTGAAAGAAACCATCACTACATGTCTCAAAGACTTAATACGCCAAACTATAAACCTTCTGCCGCCTCCACTGTAAAAAAGTGATTTTACGGTGAAAAACTGTGACAGTGACAGTAAATTACCGTAAAATATTTAAGACATTGTCATATTTCATAGCAAAACCTTTAATTATACAACATTTTAAGGGAATTTACACAAAATAAATTGTTCATATTAGAGTAAAACACTGTAATATTTCATTTATGTTAGACTCTTATATGGTATTTCCATGTAAATTATGGAAATTGATGGAAAAACTCTTTATATAGGAAAATGTGTTACTAAGACGCCAACCTTAACCATAAAATCAACAGGACTGATATCATTGTACCATCATAACAAATAGAATTATACCGTATTTATTACAGTAAAATTCAGGCAACCACAGCTGACAGTTTTTTTTTAACCATAAAAACAACAGTTTTTATTTACAGTGTCATTTTCACATATAGAACAAAAATACAACTGTACCCTTTTTGAGTTTTAGATGAGAATCCAATCAAGTTTTACTCTTCGCGCTTTACAATTTAATTTAATTTTTTTAAATTTACAACACCTGCAGTCCTCACGCTCAGTTTCTACATATTATTATAAAGACTATAAAGAAGAAGAGTTCTGGTAAATATAAGTATGGATTCGTGTGGAGATCAGACTCCACATTTACACACCATACTGTCCCTGACCTCCCCTGCCTCCACCCCCCCAGTCATTTACATTTATATTGAATTAGAAGCCGTGGTGGAGAGCGAGTGGAGGCAGCCGAGACTGATTATAATGGGAGATTACGGGCCGACTGCACCACCATTATGTCGTGTAATTACAAAGAGAGAGAGAGAGAGGGAGAGATAGGAGGATGGGGCCCTCGGACGCCCAGATGTCAGGATCTATTTCATTTAGGGAAATAATGTCTCTCTGCTTTCCCCTCCATCTATTCTACCTGTAAATATTATAGAGAGATGAGCTCTCCCCTCTTTTACACCCGTTTTTATGGGTCACTATTTATTGGAGACAAATATCAAACAAGGCATTAAGGAGGATGTGCGGGCCCCCATCAGGCGATTTACCGCTGCGTCTCCATCCACTTTATGGCTTCATTTGACTGCATCGATCTGCGGTCGTAATGTATGTAGGATTACCGGCCATGCACCCCGGAAAAGAACTAATGGGTTCAACATTATGTAAAGCTTGTTGGAGAAGATCATCCGTTGTGTTTTCCCTCATAAAGTACTTTAGTTAATAGATTTCGGAGGAGGTGACTGCTAATTCCTGTATTACAGGTATAGTAATAGCCGGGGATATTGGTAAATTAAATCAAATATGTATCCGTGTGAGCAGTGGCAGACTCTGAGGGGCATCGGATGTCTGCTGGAGGCAGCAGCTCACAGAAAGTTGTGAAAGTTTATTGTGAACCTTGTGAAGATTAAAATGCTTTTCATTATATATAAAACACACAGGGACATATACAGTGATGTCAATAAGAATGAGCTGATTGATTGATCCATTGAATGGGTGCTGCCTTGCCACGCCGTTTTATGTGAGTATGACGCTGTTTTGGATGAGGATGAGGCCGTTTTGGATGAGGATGAGGCCGTTTTGGATGAGGCTGTTTCATGTGAGGATGAGGCCGTCTTGGATGACGCCGTTTCATGTTAGGATGAGGCCGTTTTGGATGAGGATGAGGCCGTTTTGGATGACGCCATTTCATGTGAGGATGAGGCCGTTTTGGATGAGGATGAGGCTGTTTTTGATGAAGATGAGGCCGTTTTGGATAAGGATGAGGCCGTCTTGGATGAGGCTGTTTCATGTGAGGATGAGGCCGTTTTGGATAAGGATGAGGCTGTTTTGGATGACGCCGTTTTGGATGACGCCGTTTGGGATGGCGCCGTTTTGTGTAAAGATAAGGCCGTTTTGGATGAGGCCGTTTTGGATGAGGATGAGTCTGTTTTGGATGAGGATGAGGCAGTTTTAGAAAAGGTTTTATGTTTTATGCACTGGAAAGGCACCCTAGTGGGGATTTTACCTAATTGTGTCCACCTTAAAGGGCATATAAGCATCTAAGTCTCCCAAAATAAAAGAATTTAGCATTTTTTTAAATAATGTTCAGGCTTTAATGAGAGAGTTTCAGGTCACCACATGTAGTATGGGGATAAGAACTAAGAACCAATTCTATAGCTTAGTGGAGGGAGATGAGAAGTGGGTGAGTGTGTTTTATCTTTTATGACCTTGTTAAAAGCCTTGCTTCAGCATTTTGTACTAGTTGGAGACAGGATAAAGAAATGTGAGTGATGCTGAAATACAAAGAGCTGCGGTAATCACGGCAGGCCCGGATGACTTTGTCCGGGTCACGGAGGATTGTTGTGAATTTGAAATGTCATTCAGACAGCTGATTTATTTGTCATTTCAAAGCTGAGTCAGAGATGACTCAAAGGTGTTTTTTGTGCATGTAAATCGACAAAAGCAGAAATTAAAAGTAGAGCCCAGACCAAAGTGGCCTAAATGCATCATTTAGGTTGTTTTGTTGAGGACTATCCCCTCACTATTCTCACCATTCTCACCATTCAGTCCACGTTTGTTACAGAAGCAGAGCAGCACGACAACTGTGTCTGAGTTTAACAGTGGAAAAAGAGGCTGCAATTTATTCTCATTTACCATAAATATAAAATAAATCTCAGGTATAATTGGTCAGCATGGTGTGCTTTATATACCTTTCTATATACCGGGCTGGAAGTTTGCCTGTCACACCACCCACATTTTTCCTCTCACGCTCTCTGAGATTCAACGGCTCATTAGAGAAAATGAAGCGGAGGCTGTCTGCACCACGTACGCTCTGTCTGGAACGTATGGAAGCGAGGAGCTTCTAAAATGACGCTTTAATTGAGATTGAGAAGTGATAAACTGCAACCATTTGGGATTTTGGTGCCACCTGGCTTTTGGTGTTTTTGGTCCTTACATAAGTTGATGTTAGAATGATGTAGCTTTTTATCAGAGAAGCTATTGTGCTTCCTGTGCATGAGGGAAACCCCCTGACGCCACACAGCACCGTTTTCTTGATGTAACTCTTTCCCTCCATCAGACACACACTGTCCACAGGATGGCAGCACTGATCTTAGTTAGTCCTTCAGATATCTGAGACGTGGCCTGGATATCTACAATGGTTTGTCTGCCAGCGACAAATCTGATAGTGGAATAGATGATTAAACGAGGTAAATACAGGAAAAGAGGGATGTTCTGATGGGCACTGAGTGGGAATAGCAGCTGAGTATTTCTTACAGTAATCACAGAATGTGACTGATTTGATTTATAAATTATCACCAGCATAATTTACTTATTATATAAAGAAATATTCCTTCTTTGTCAGGCTTTAAAGTGCAAAACACAGCACATTTTTGTGCAGAAGCAGAGTAGAGATATCTGGAAACTACTTGGAGGTGCATGGAGGGAAAAGGTCAAAACTCTAGCAAGACTTCAGGTGACTGAAATCTCTTTACATGTCACTGACTGTGCATGCCATGATCATCACAAATGAGCTAAGATGCAGATGATGTTTGTACTGTCCAGTAAACTTAAATATGATGGTGGCATTACTCTCAATTAAAGATAACTGTAATATTGTTGTGTTTTCTTCACCTGATGGCCTTTTCATAAAGCCTGCAGTCAATCAGAAGTGCAAAAGTCCCCAAGGAATGTCCCTAAAACCTTCCCCAAATGAGTTCTCAAGTGAATATGTCTTTATAGTTACGTGATATTTCATTATGCTCCCTATGGAGAGCTCAAAGGTCAGGATGAGTTCCAGAGCAGCAGCTAAATGCATTTAGACAGATTTTAACAATGTTGATTTCCTCTGTTTGAGGTGTAATAAAAAGAAAGAAACCTTTAAACAGTCAGGATTAATGAGGACAATAACATCATCATTAAACCAGATAGATGTGATGTTTCAGGTTGAACTGTGAGGCAAGCATCATTATTATTACAAATTGATAAAATGTTAATTCTGTGGAAATGCTGATAATCCAACACATTTTAATATTTCTAAAGGGCCTCTGTAGTTCACGAGGTGAGAGATGACACAATGACGCCACCTAGTGTTTAGTCTGTGCTACTTTGTGTTGCTCAGATGACATTTATTGTGACAGATACTCAGTAAATATCCAGTTATGGGCCAATTCAAGAGTTACCAGCCTGGGTGGAGCTGCACTTGCTTGTGTAGGAGCACAAACTGGATGCATTTATTTATTTAATTATGGGGAAACATTTGAACAGGGAACGTATATAGCACTGATGTGAAAATGAAGAAAGCTTGGCCATAGCATCCAGTAACCATAGATACAAGAATAGATTTATTTTTTTAGTTTATTTATTTATGTTATTTAATGGAAAAAAGGGCAGGAGAGGTGTAGATGCTGGTTAACACGGTGAACCACAACACACAATACACACAAAGAAATAATAAATATATAAATCCACATACAATGAAATTGTGTCTTTAAGTTATGTGATGTGTTGTGTTTAATTTAGAAATAACAATACAGTATAGTTGTACATATATAGCATTATAACTACAAGTGCTACTGGTAAAAATACATTAAAGATCCAGTGTGTAGAATTTAGTGGCATCTAGTGGTGAAGGTTCAAAATGTAACCGACTGAGTACCGGTCACCTCTCATTAGTAGTTTCAAGCATAACAGATAAAACTACAGTGGCTGTGAAACTTGTGAAAAATATGAAAGGACCAATGTGGAGCCACAGTTTGGTTTCTCCCTTCCGGGCTGCTGTAGAAACATAGCAGTTCAAAATGGAGGCCTCCATGGAAGAGGACCCGCTCCCTCTGTAGAAATAAAAGTCTCATTCTGATTTAACATAAACATAATAGTTGTTATTTTCACACTAATGAAAACATAGTTGTGAATATTATATTGCAATCCCGCTTCGAACGTTACACACTGGACAAGATTTAAAAAAAACTACAACTATGGAAGTCGTTTTGAGACTTTTATTTTGAAGGCGGCGGTGGGAGATACCGGAAGCACATGTTGTTTACGTCCAGTTTCCGTTAAATCAGCTGTTCTTGGACTTTCATCTCCGTATATTTTGATATTAACGAACTATATTATCTTTTTGTTATTCTTGAACTCTCCAACCATGAGTGCGATCATCCCTCGGATCGAGCAGCTGTCTGCCAGAGTTGTCCGGGTTCTGGGCTGTAACCCGGGACCGATGACCCTGCAGGGAACCAACACGTACCTGGTCGGCACCGGGGACAGGTGAGGTTACCGTTTAATGTGTGCACAAAATGAATCTTACGTACTTATCTCTGATCATATTTAGTGGTTTAAAAATAGACAATAAGGGTTTTACGTGCAGCATGCTCCCTGTAAACACGTCCCGCCAAACTCCATTAAAGTTTTTATTAATTTAGTGTTTCTGTGCCTGGAGAATAAAAGATAAAACCTGTAGACCAACACTGAGCATGCATACTAAATTATCTGCTACATTTATGATTTCGGCACACACTCAATATAAGAAATACTTTCCATAAAAATAATTTCCAGTACTTTTTAAAATGTATCTTAGAATAGAAGCTTTTATTGTCATTGTACAACAGACAACATACTGTAAGCATAGAGAAATTACAGGGGGCTTCAACGAGGTGCTGCTCCTAGTATAGGTAACAGTATAGACAAAGATTAAACCACAATATAAATACAAATGCAAAAATAAAATATAGATGCTATACAAAGAAAACAGGGGGATCCATAAAACCTGAATGCTGCATCTTGCTTGTATGTGCATAGCAAATGGTAAAAGCAATTATACAATTATTGCACATGAGGTTATTGCTCATGACACGCAGGTAAGATTATTGCAGTGGAAGTAATTGAGAGATTTTGCATGTTGAGGGGCTAGTGCATGTGTGCGTTCAGGATTAGATTAGAAATACTTTATTCATCCCATCACAGGGAAATTCACTTGTAACAGCAGCAAGAAACAAAAGTAGAAGAGGCCAAAACAAACAAACAAACAAACAAACAAAAACACAATAGACAGAAATATCTAAACTACACAATAACCAAGAAAAAGTAATCAGCCTTCAAAAGCAGACAAGTACTGAGGATAAGAGTGGCATGATATATAAAGAGTATTGTAGTGTAAAGTGACCATAGTGTAAGAAATATTGCAAAGAAAGTCAAGTCAATTTTATTTATAGAGCACATTTAAAAACAACAGAAGTTAACCCAAAGTGCTTTACAATCAGGGCGGAAATGAAAAACAACAAAACAAAGATTGTTAATAGTGCAGACTCAGACTCAGCTAAAGACAAGATCATAGAGGTAAGATGATCTTGTGTGTGTGACCATAATATAAACAATAGTATTATTTCAAGAGTAGTGACCATAATATAAATAGCATTACAAAAATAAGTGACCACGATATAAGTAAGAACTGCAAGGTGTAAATGAAATAAAATGGAATAAAATAGAAAACAGACTGAGTCTGTTTGTCTTGGTTCTAGTGCACCTGTAGCGTCTGCCAGAGGGCAGCAGGTCAGACAGGTGTTGTCTCTTTTAATGGTCAGCGCTCTGCTGAGGCAGCGAGATGAGTGAATGTCTTTGAGGGAGGAGAGGAGGCAGCCCATGATCTTCTCTGCTGCAGATTTAGTCAATGTGCATACAGAGAGTTGCTTGTGAAGTCTGTGTGTAGTATAATATGTGATTTATATTCCAGACGAGTGCTGATAGACACCGGAGATCCAGCCGTGCCCGACTACATCAGCAGCCTGAAACAGGCGCTGAGGCAGTTCAACACCAGCATCCAGGAGATCATCGTCACACACTGGCATCACGACCACATAGGCGGGGTGGAAGACATCTGCAGGGACATCACTGGTGAGGACAGTGTGTGTGGGACAGGTTGAATGAGACTAATCGCTCATAAAATACAAATATGGGAACTTTAAATCGAAGTAACAACAAACTATCAAGACTACATTTTTAAGGTCGCTATTCTATCCTTCTCTCTCGCAGACACGTACATGCACACACACACACACACACGCACACACACCACACACAGACAGACAAGACAAAAGTCTTTCAAAATAATTCCCTTCAAAATAAAAGACTTTGTAAAACTCTCTCATTAAAAGACACACAAAGATCAAAAGATCACAAAAACACGCACAAAAAACACAAGACTAAAGTATTTCAAAATAAGAGTCCCTTCAAAATAAGAGCCCATTAAAAAGGCAACGATGACACAGCTTGTTGTATGAATACTGAATTTGCTGAGCAGTGTCAATAATAATGTATGGGGGGTGACGAGGCAATATTTCTTTAGAAATGTTTCTAGTTCTCTTTGCTCCCTCCTGCAGGTTCCGAGGTCCGAGTCAGCAAACTGCCTCGCCCCAGCCAAGTCAGAGAAACAGCTGGAAATAAAACTTTAACTTATCTAAAAGATGGAGACGTTGTCCAGACGGAGGGGGCCACACTCAAGTCAGTTTAGTTCATATGTTTATATTGATAAGATGAAGATACAATTCATAAGGTAAGAAAACAACATAAGTGCATTTATTATTTATTTATGACTTTTTCCCAGAGTGTTGTTCACCCCGGGCCACACTGACGACCACATGGCCTTGCTGCTGGAGGAGGACCGGGCACTCTTCTCTGGAGACTGCATCCTGGGCGAAGGCACAGCCGTGTTCGAGGATCTCTACGACTACATGAAATCTCTGAAAATCCTGCTGGACTCTGAGGCCGACCTCATCTACCCCGGTCAGTGAACACACACTCTGCTATTCTTTGAAAGGCTCCCTGGAAGCTGCACGGTACAACCACAGTCGGATCTGTTGGCCAAAAGCATCTTAATGATGGTAAGGGAAGAGCAAGTACTTCCACAGGGGTAGTTGGGGGTTAACTGCTTTGCTCAAGTCACATCTGTTCTGAGGGAGTAACAATGGAGTTATAATTAAGGAGTTAGTGTTGCTTTTCCTCTCCAAAATAAAACTTCCCTGCGGATATGGGAAGATCTACCTCAAGCCAACAAACCAAAAATAAGAAAGATGAAATGCAAACATAATTACCATTTCTGAACACAAGTGTCCATCACTCAGCCCGAGGCTTCACTGTAAAGCCATTCAGATGTTTGCTGCTGCTGTTCTCCGTGCAGGTCACGGACCTGTGGTTCAGGATGCTGGCTCTAAGATCAGACACTACATCAGCCACCGGGACCAAAGAGAGCAGCAGATCCTGGCAGCCATTCAGGACGGAGCAGGAAAGCCGTTTTCCTCAATGGAGCTCGTCAAGATCGTCTATAAGGTCGGGACAAAACCATCTGTTACTTTGATGCTTTTTCCAGCTTGTAGCGAACGGCTGACCACACTGAATAAGCAAGTAAAGGCCACCGCTACAGCACACCGTAACCAAATTTGGACTCCTGTAAAATATAGTCCCCCGCAGCTCCGGATAAGCTTTCAAGTGAGGAGTAAACAGACTAAATTATGATACTAAAACGATCATAAATCTGTGAAAGTGACCTCAAAATATGCAGCCACCTGTGCACCTGTGCATGCATGTGTTCTGCTCAGATGCTGCTCTCTGCTTCTCGTCCAGGACACCCCTGAACACCTGCACCTTGCAGCTAACGTGAACCTGGTCCATCACTTAAAGAAGCTGGAGAAAGAAGGCAAGATCTGCCCAGGTACGTCATCTCCAAGCCACCACTATGAGAGTTTTAGAGCGTCATTAACTTCTTAAATTGAACCAAAACCAAGATAGACATATCTGTCAGTGCAGATAGTTTTGAAGGAAGTGTGTGACTTAAAGTTTAAGGGACCGTGAAATGTGATCAGTGATTTAGATTAGTGTTTGAGCTCACTGATACTTAGCTAAAACACAGATGTAAACTTTTTTTTTTGCTTCCTCAGCCGACAAATCTTCACAGAGCACGAAGTGGAAGAGCAACCTGTGACGTCCGCTGAGAAAGAAATGCTGAGCCGGCATTTGGACGGGATGTTGAAATCCATCTGGCCGACGGTTGACGATTTTTCACCATTTCAGCATAACGCCTAATCGCCTTACGTTGATGGATTCATATGTTAATGGAGAATCAGGGATGGTGGTCGCACTTTGTTGCCTTGGATGTTTCCTGACTCAGTGATCACACTCATCAGGACTGAGCCGAAGTCTTTTTCCTAATCTTCCTTCTTTATTTTTTATTTTTTTGCTCACTCCTCTCCTCATTTTTCTAAATACATTTGATATCTGAGCCATCGCACGACTCTGTCAAATGATGACATGTATATATTTCTGTTCAGACATTCAGTCTGAAGTTTTTTTGTCACGATGTTAGAACTTTAGTTTGCTCGTATCTGTTTGTCCTTTCAGTCTCGATGATGAAGCGCTTGTTCGAGAAATGTTGTACAACTTTCCAGTCGGTCACTAGGTGGCAGCATCTGCTAATTAATTTTATTGGAGATCACAATTCTAAACTGTAAATTACAATTTACAATTCTAATATTTTCATTATTTGAATTTGTTGTAAAGAATGTAAATATGTGTTAAACAATATTAAATGATCTGCAGTTCTTTTGTGTAGTGCTGTTGTGTTTCTGTGGTCATGAATGAGGATTGTTGTGTTTTCATACTAATCATTGGATCATTCAGAGAAATAACTTGTTTATATATCGATTATAAATCTCATGAATACTGAGGTTCACCTCTTTGGCCAGCTGAATGCACTATTGCATGATGTCCTGTGACCTTCAGCGAGTCTCTGTGAGACTGGGGACTTTTTTTTCTAGATACAGGAAGAGTGTTTTTTGTTTTTCCTACATAAACTGCTCGTTTTGGAGCAGAGATCACACTTTACTGGAAGTAACTTTTGAAGAACGCTGCAGACCTACATGTTCGAGGCAAACCTCACCGAACATAAAACGAGTTCCTCAGAAACGAAAGGTGTAAGTTGCAGTTTCATTACTCAGTTTGTATGGAACACAATATGCACACATAAACCACAATATCTGAATTTTTACAGCTGTATGAGCATGTTAGTGGCAGGATATGAAACTGAGTGTAGTAAGGTTATTCTTGATTTTTACTACCTTATTTGATTTTTAGGGTGCATTTACTGATTAAAAATGATCATTTTAAGCAAAATATGTAAAACAATAGCAATATATCTCTCAACAACATTAAGATTAGTAAGATTTTCAGCATTAATAATACAATTTTCTCTAAAAAAAAGGTAGGTATGCTGCAGATGTATAAAAAATGATATACACTAAAAAAAATCCTTCAAATCTCCATATAGTCACTGCTGAGATCTAACATTAAAGGTGCAGTGTCCCCATGTCCAAATGTCCAACTTCACAGCAGAAATAAACATGTTTACAGCCTGGTACAAAAAACAGTTTTGGTCTCTGTAGCTAATTTCCCCGTTCATGACAACTGTACTGAGGGTGAATTTATATACAACTCACCTGTTCAGGTTATATTAAGGTTTAAAGTTATGCAGGATTAAGAGCGTGGATGCCTTTGATTGACAGGTAACATGGCGCTGTCACAAGAGCTGTCAATCGCCAAAAGCGGCAGGAAATTGTATTTATTTCTAAATGGAGCTAGCACGAATACAGAGAATTATTTCAAAATGGCCACAAATTTAACTCTACAGAAATAATTTTAACATCAAATTGAATTTAAATCAAAACCTGCCGAAACTGTCGGACTTATAGTTTTGGTTCAAATAGGAATAACTGCAAGCCTCCGTTCCCACTGGTCCTGGTCCAGTGTGAGGAGATTGCAATACAGCGATTAGACCGACCAACAGATGGCGCTAAATTCTGCACACTGGACCTTTAAGGTCACCAAATATGAAGTGAATTAGTAGGAACAATATTAATTTTAATAGTCCTTATGTGAATGGACTAAAAGATATATATATATATATATATATATATATATATATATATATATATATATATGTGGTAATGAGATGAGTGTTGGTGGTGGTGGTGTAGCGGGTGGAGGAGGAGAGGAGGAGGAGGAGGAGAGGAGGAGGAGGAGGGGGTCTACTGGAAAAGATAAACAGCCGAGGAGCCTCTGAGCCTGAGGAACATGGCGGCTCCGGTCCTGGACGCCACTCACTGCCGCTCCGTCCCGCTGACCGCCCGCCAACAACCGAGCGACACATCCCCACCTCCTCCAGCACCTCCACCTCCACCACAGCACGGAGCAACTCTCAGGTAAGTTTCCTGTCATTCTCCTCCTCTTCCTCCTCCTTCTTCTTCTCCTCCTCTTCGCTGTTTTACTCCTTCACCCCCTCTCCCGTAAATAAACGCTAATATCGGCGGAGGAGCGTGTGTGAAGTGTCAGTTTGTACCGGGGGGTTGTCGTTACTTTTTGCGGTGCGGTACTCTGACATTTCCCGTTATACTTGTAAGGTGCCGGTGAAAATATAACACATAGGGGGTTAACTATTTCGGAATCGACCGGTATTTACCGAGCAGGTTATTTTAATGTGTCAATGTTTTTAACACGGAGGCTTGACGACGGTTGAATTAACGGACATCCGAATTTCTCGCTAGCCATACGGCGTAAGAAATAAAAAAAGAAGCTACTTTCTGTCGGTTATCTGTCAAATTTCGCACGTCAGGTTTCAAAGTCTTTTGGTTTAACAAAAAAAAAAAAGTAAACGGTGGCGTGCTTGTGTTTGTTTAACGTGTTCAAACACGGTGCGATAACTAACACAAATATCCCGAACAGGACTTTGCTGTTTAACTTTAACGGTTAGCTGTTACCTCCTCCTTCTTCCTGATCAACAAACCGTCCGTGAACGTTACATGAGCCAACGGCTAAAAACCTTCAAATTAAAATCTCACGACGCCAACATTTAAAAGAAATATATATATTTTTTAAAGGTGTTTGTGACTGTACAGTTAGTTTGGCAGTGAAATATTTAAATTATATTCCCGGTTAATATTCAGACTTCCTCAATCAAACTAACACTAAGCGTCAGAGTAGAAAGAAAGTACGTCACGGTGCACTTCCGGTTTTGTTGTTTTTTCAAAATAAAACACATTTTTTTGAATCAGAATCAGAAATACTTTATTAATCCCCACAGGGAAATTGTTTTCGTTACAGCAGCTCCCAAACGGTGAGTTAGATAGTAGTAAAAGCAAGAAAAACATGTGAACACTATAGAGGTCGGATAGCAAAATCCCAAGAATTTTTTTAACACTATACACTTAAAGATATTCATTTTAACACTATATACACAAGTATAAATAACAGTTAAATATCTAAATCTAAAACCTTATAAAGAATTTAATGTCAAAATGCAGTATGCATGTGTGGAAGATATTCTACTGTAATTTCGCAGTTTTACTTGTGCGTTTTAATCGAATAAATGACGTTTGCCGGATAAAGATGTGTAATTTTCTTCCAGTTTACTACCATAAAGCACATTATTTCTTTAAAATATCAGACCAGACAAGTCAAGTCCAGTAGCTATCGAACTGGCTTGTGCAATACATAAGTGAAATATTTCATTTAACTGTTAAACTGTTTAACTACATGTGTGTGTATATAGTGTTAAAATAGAATATCATATAGGTTTATAGAGTTAAAGTTTTGTTTTCTTGCTATCAATTACTATTAACTTACAGTTTGGGAGCTGCTGTAACAAAAACAATTTCCCCACGGAGATTAAAGTATTTCTGATCTGATCTTATTTTATTGTATTCATCTGTACTTTATTGATCCTGAAGGAAATTCGAGCATCAAGCACATTTTCAGAGTACGCAATAATAACAAAAGGTTAAATATTCATAGAGTTACAGTCAAATTCATAGGATTCATTATAACAACGTCTTACTCTGGTGTTTTTGTTTTATTTTTTATTGAATGCTTGTATTTTGAAGGCCAGCATCCTGTTTCTGTTTCTGTTCATTCTTTTGAGTTCGACACTTGAATCAACCAGTCATAATGTAAACAGACACATCTCTCCATTACATTCGATTTTTAGATTTATTTTTAGTTCTAAACATTAATAATAAACAAACAATAATAATCTGGAAACTATTAAACAATGCAATGTTTCTTGCGCATTAATTAAAAATGCATTTCTCTCAATAAAGTAATTCAGATCTTTCCTAAACGAGTCAGTTCATAATTTGTATAGAAAGTCTGCTGCTCTGTCTGTGCAGGCTTTTATTCTGCAAAAACAGCCCATGAATCAAACATTACGCGTCCATATTTTTGCTGTAGTGACAAATTTTTCTTCATATTAACAAAGTTGTTGCTGCGTGGCATGAGAGGAGCAAGTGCAGCTTTAATGGACAGGTAGGCAGGCAGCAGGGAGGCCTTTGCCAGTGTAGGTTCAGGAATTTGTTCTGTTTGCTGTTGTGCTGGTTTGTCTGTGTTTGCTGTTGTGCTGGTATGTTACTGCAGAGAACCTGTAGGTTTGCCTACGTGACAGGTGCCATCCAGCTCTTCTGGATCTGTTATCTTTGAGGGCTGGCCTTTTTTTTGGCTCTTTTTTTTAAGCTTATTTGCTCTTTCCTGCACCCCAAGGTGAACTTTGAATAGCATTGCAACATGCAGAGCAGGTTGTCGGGCTCTGTGTGTTTATCCCTCTCCGGATCGTTTCTGCAGCCTGGTTTTGTTCTGCGTGAGAGTTTAGGGTGTCTTCAGGCTATTTTTTGAATCTTCACGGTTTAGAAACATGAAACAAAGCTCGGAGTATCGCCCTGCGTTGTAGTTTTGTCCCTGCGTTGGCCAGCTTTGCTTTAATGTAACCAGGATAGTGATTTGTTTGGTTAAATGTCACCTTTCAGTGCCAAAACTACCTTTACGGTGCTGCAGTGAGAGTGCAAGAATGTATTTAAGACCGAGATCTTAACATAAGATTGGCAGCTCGCCCAGTGAGGGATTCTTAGTGGCTTGAATTCACTAAACCACGTGAGGGCTCAAGTAATGCCCTGACCAATGACAGCACCAGCAGAAGGAGGAGGAGGAGGAGGAGGAAGGGTAAAGGCTTGACTGTGCAGAGCTCTGTAGCAGGTTTTCAGCGAATCCATGTTAAAGAAACACATGCTCATTTTCAAAAACCAAGAGGTTAGTACAGGACACTCACACGTTTTATATTTTTAGTGTTGTTCGCCAAACTTATACGTATTCTTCTTCTGTAGAAGAAGGTATGGAAATGTGCGGCTGCGAGAAGTGTGCGATGACTTTTCCCAGACCAACTGTCCCATCGACTCCCATGTTAGCTGAGAGCACAGGTGGACCGAGTCTTTACTGCTCTCTGGCGTCACATTTTTTAACTTTAGCCACACAAATTTGGCCTGGACGCGCTCTGCAAGATAAGGATGCCTCCAGTCATTTCAGTTTTTTTTCCCTAGTTTTATTTAGACATTTTTCCACACACACACTGTCCATTTGATTTCAGTACGGGTCGAAGAAAAAAACCAGACTGCTGTTTACCAAGTGTGTGTTTGTGTGCTTCTCAACTGTGTTTGTTTATGTCTGGCTCTTCTCACTGCCACCGACTTATCACACACACACACACACACACACACACACACACACACACACACACACACATACATGCAGCCACCTGACTTTCTGTCACGTAGCAGAGACAGTCGTCTTCCAGGTCTGATCCTCCTGAGACCAAGTGCTCTAATTAACTAGCACCACACACACACACACACACACACACACACACACACACACACACACACATGCACAGCCATGTCATGACTCCTCCAAAAGCCTCCTGTAGTGCCCGAACACCATAATTACTGTAATATTCGCTCAGCAAAATGTATTTTGGACAGAGCAGGCTTCCTCTGTTTGAATAATCTTCTATTCAGTTTTTTTTTTATAAAACAGCTGCCAAATTTCAAGTAGCCTGTGAGGTTTTGCCACGATTCACCTTTCAGACAAAACTATCTGTTGATCTCCAGTCATGATTTAAAGCACACGAGAGGCGTCGAACAAAGCCCTGAGGTTTTGTTTCATCTCACTAGAGTCTGTTTGGTTCTTCAGAAGTCAGTCAGAGGAGGAGGAGAGCTTTCACACTTCAAAAAACAGCAGCGGCTTCGATATCACTGCTCACACTGTACACAAGGTGACGCCGCTGGGATGTAGCTACACCCTGGAAAACAGACGCACTCACTAAAACAGGCCAGAGTTTGAAGAGAGGCAATATTTTAGAGATTACACATCCACACAAACCGACCACAAACAACAGCAACAAGAAGGCTGAAATGCTCCGACGTAGTAAGTTTAAGGTTTGAGATTGATTTTAGATTCATTGCTCTCTGATGACTTGGTGTCCCGTCACTTCTGTCTGCTAGCAAACGACAAAAAAAAAGCTGCCGTGTGCAACAAGGTGAAGAACTTCTCAACAAAAGATCGAGGCGTCATCAGCAAACTGTCGGATCCTGACACTCTGACTAAGCTACGTGTAGCCTGATGATCTCACTTGCAAATATCAAAGCATTGAGCATTTTTCCACTTGTTCTACCTTTTCCTCTCTGGTAGACAGAGTGTTAAAATAAGCCTTTAACATGCTGGAATTGAACCAGCCCTTGGTTGGATGTTGACACCGATCGTCTTCCCCTGGGTGGGTGTGGTTTTTTCAGAGTATGACACATGGTGCTCTAGATTGTGAATCATCACTGCAGTGTGTTGACAAGTAGTTGACAATAGTGTAGCCAGCACTGTTTTTATTGGCAGGTCAAGGTTCAACAAAGATGATATTCTGACTCACAGGGCTGGTGTGTTCAAAATCTAGAACATCCTAAACGCAGCATGATTTAAAACGTCCACTGCATGTCTGACTTAAATGTTCGATTAGTTTTAATAAGGAGAATAAAAAGCATATATGTACATTCAGCTTTGCAGCAGTGTGCAGGGCCTTCCTATGTGCAAACTGTCTTGAAAGCTGTGTAGGGTTGCAGCAGCAGATCCACTGTATGAGCCAAGTCTAGCAGGTTGCATAACAAGTGCTAATTTGGTTAGCTGGAGTTGATGGTGGCTGTAATTCTCCAGCGCTGTGACAGCAGAGCTCTGTGTGAGAGGGAGAGAGAGAGTCCTCCAGCTGGATAATACAAGCTAATAGCATAACAAGCTTTATGCAGAACAAACGTGGGCCGTGGCCAAAGCTAATTGTGGTGTTCATCACCGCTTTTTGTCCGTGGGACGGTGTTGCTAAGATGACAGCGAGGAGAGTGAGCAGTCGGAGAAGTATCGTGGTTATCGCTGCCAGAATTCAAGAGTCCAACACTTGAGACAAATCGTTTCATTGGAAGTTATTCCATTTGTTGCATTAGAAACTTCAACTTCCAGAAAAATCTGCTGACAACTTCTCTTTTTTTACGCGTGCAATGGAAGCCGAGCACGTTGTGTTGTTGTTGATTCAGCGTCACACATCTGTGGCCGGGGCGGTGCACACTGTGAGGCGTCTGAGGATAAAGGGGAAATAAAAGCTAAAGACTAATGTTTGAATAACTCTTATTGTCATTCTGCAGGAGTCTGAGTCAAGTCATGTTACACTCCAGGTCTCAGAAGAAGGGCGTCATGAGTAAAGTGTCGGTCACAGGCTCACACGTCACTGTCCCCTCCTTCTACGGTGATTAATCCAAATTCTTTTGGTCAGTTTTGTGGATGTAGTGTTTTGTTCACACTGTCACTGGAGTGAAACTGATTTGCATTTCCTGAATTCCTCTGAAGAAGCCTGCACCGGCTACTGTGGACTGCAGAACTGCAGAGTCCAAACCGACAGGACGAGACATATACAGTGTAATAACGCTTTTTTCAAGCTTTTATTGTGAAAGAAGCTGCCATAAAACTTAGAGTACTCTGCAAAATGACTAGTTTCATTAGCAGCAGAGAGCTGAATCTCTACGGGCCTCGAATATGGAAAATCCAGGTGGTTTTATGCCGGGAAATTGAACTCTTTTTGTTTTTGTTTCAGTGTATCCAGTTGTCTTTATATATCCACGTTGGAGCCACACTTCCAACTGAAGCTTTGCTCGCTTAATTGAGCGTCATTCAGACAAGTTTGGCAGCACCAGTGTGCAGAGAAGCATGATTCCAGCTCGAGGAAAGAAAAAAAAAACAGAAGTCATTTCTCGACGTGACGACGGCTCAGAAATGCCACCAGGGATTCGCTTAACTTAGCTAATTAAACATTCTCATTAAAACTGAGATCACCGATGTGTCGCAGGTGTGCGGATCACGAGGCCGCGGTCATTGTCTGTGCCGTGGTCGTACGGTTACAGCAGCTCTGAGCTGGGCGTCAGCTCTGGATCTGTGTATTAGCAACTCAGAGGAAGTGTGTGTGTGTGTGTGTGTGTGTGTGTGTCATCGACTTTCTGTCCGTCTCTTACTCGTCCCTCTCTTTGTGTGACCGTGTGTCTGTGTGATTGCTTACCACAATCTCATCTGCATGTGTCATTTACAGTGAAACTCACTAACAACACAATGAGGTCTCGAACATGAAGCGCTGATATGTGTGTGTGTGTGTGTGTGTGTGTGTGTGTGTGTGTGTGTGTGTGTGTGTGTGTGTGTGTGTGTGTGTGTGTGTGTGTGTGTGTGTGTGTGTGTGTGTGTGTGTGTGTGTGTTCATATATGTTGATTGCACATAGGGTTGCAAAGTTCAGTGAATGTTCAAAGTTGGAAACTTTCTATGGTAATTAACAGGAATTAATGGGAATAAAGTTAAAGTTTCTTTAAATGTTTCCAGTTCATTGCCAGAAATTTGTATAATTTCTATGGAGTTTCAGATTTTGAATATTTGCAAAATTCCCCAGCTTAATGCTTCCCATGGTAAGTTTCTGGATAGTTTCTGGAAATTTACCATTCCTAGTTGCACAGTGTAAAGGCTACAGAATACTTCTCCATAGGCGTCGCTCTCACTGTGCAATGCTCGATCTCTGGGACTAAACAAAGGAACAAACTCGTTTTCATGTTTTCTTCTAACGTTACCAACATACGCAATGTTCATCATGACAACAGCTTTAGCCCGCTTCTCTCGTCTTTCTTATCTCCAAAGCAGTGTTACGTTTTACATTCAGTCACTGAGCTGACGCTTTGTGCCCATCGTTTCTTCACAGAGCTCGGCTCTGAGGGAAAAAAAAGAAACTCATCTCATGATGGCAAAGAAAACACTAGCTCATTAGCAATCCAGCAACTGCGTACGAATCTATAAAGACAAATAAAAGTGCTGTAGAGCAGCTGCTTAAAGACTTATTGGTCATGTGATGTCTGTGTGGTCCTCAGCTGTCTCCATCACAGCTAACAAGACAACAAGACCAGTCATGACTCAGCCTGCTGTCAGTCAAACATGAACTCTGACATGACAAAGATCTGACATTGTGATCAGGGATGGCTGGTTGCTTTTAGTTGAACCTGATCACACAAACGTCTCCCCTGAGGTACAGTGATTAAGTTATTTGCATCTTCTTCCGCGTTTCGTCAAGGTTTTTTCCTCCCTCACTGTCTGTAACAGCCTTTCTGCAGAAGAACATCTGAGTCCTCAGAAATTAGAAGACACACAGGAAAAACAAACGTCTCTTTCCTGCAACTATTCTTGAAAAAAGTCGGCGTAATTTCCAGAACTTTGTGAATCACAGACAGACTTTCTGTCTGTGTGTGTGCAGGAAAAACATTTGTACTTGCATGTGCACTTGTGCAGTTCACAAAGCATTTGAGTAGAGATCAGCTGTCCGTCCTTCCCACACACACACACACACACACACACACACACACACACACACACACACACACACACACACACAGTGACACACTCTGGTGCACACACACGCTGACACATGCACACATATGCAACTATCTCTCATCGGTGGCAGGTGCGCGTTGAAGTGTTGTGCAGTTTTGAGTCTGCTGTGTCCAACTGACTGAGAGGACGGCTGTTTCTCACACACACACACACACACACACACACACACACACACACACACGCACACGCGCACACACACACAGCAGGGGGAAGAGCCAGCAGATGTTTTGAGATTTGGCCGCTGACCAAAAAAACTCACTTCTTCTTTTACTGCTTTTCATTTGGTGTTAGTGATTACAGTAACCCTTCCCACCACAGCACGCACACACACACAGAGACACACACACACACACACACACACACACACACACACACACACACACACACACACACACACACATTGCCAGCTATTACATTAAAGATGGCAGCTTTTCAACTTGGCAGAAGTTGGCAGGTCAGTCTCTTCAGCTGTCATGTCATTGCACCAGATAAAGATTATTCAAGTTAAAGCTGCAACATATTACATTACATTACATTATATATGAGTGTATCATTATCAGACTGACTGTCGCTGGGTTTGGATCCAAATGTGGCTGAATTTTGAGAAAAGACATTTTTCATGTCTTCAGAGAGCATTCGAGTCACCAGCTTCATGTTTCCATTTCACATTATGATTTTATTGATGTGTGAACTTTTTCGTCTCAGTACGTACACCATTATTTAAAATTTTATTTCATGAGAGAATCCATCCTGCTGCTCTTCGAGCTATACGTTTGTGGTTTCCTATGGCCAAAGCTTCTCCATGCTGGTCTGAGTAGTAGATGCGATAGATGGACGGTCTGCCATTTTCCAAACAATTTCCAAAGACAACGTCCCAGATGGTTCTGTGTAAGAAACCGTCAGATATCATCTGATGACGGTGTAGCCTCTTGGATGTTTCTTGGCTACCGGTTCAGACTTCCTCGTCGGTCCGATATGTGCGAGAATGACGACGTTTCTGCCAAGGCTCATTCCTGCCTCTCTTTGACCTCCGCGAGGATCCAGCAGTCCAGCTGGATTCATATGCAGGAATCTGTTTACAGAGATTAGCTCCCAGCTTGGTGCATCTGTTCTCATGGACCTCCCTGAAAACATTAAACTGCACCAACCGAGGTGGGTCACATGTAGAAAACATGCACTGATGCTGGGAAACATTACTGCGGATATAATGACTCAGTGAAATCATCACTGACAGTAAGCGCCTAAAGATAGAAGAAGTACTTGCTTCTAGTTCACGGGCAGAGCGGGAAGTACCATCCTCGATTCAGGACGATCTGAAGCTTCATTTTAAAAACATTACAAGCCAGAAATTGCAATAACCAGGGTCGGAGTCATAGTAACCTTTCACACAAAACATTTTTAGCACAAGAGGTGGGAGACAGGATGTGATTCACCACGAGCATGTGACGTGATATATTTCCTGACAAGATAAGTTTTCACCCAATCACATGAGGTCACTGCAACAAGACGTGACACGAACCGGTGACCTGATGTTTCAGTTCGGCTACGACAAAAGTACGATTCAGTCGCACTCCACACATCAGCTCAGCTCAGACCAACTGTTTTGTAAAATAGGATGTTTGTGAACGTGAACACGAAGCCAGTGGGAACTCGATGAACCTGGACCAGCACCATACTGGTCCAGGTCAGCCTCACAGTGTGCAAAAGGCCTGAAAGCTCTCTGAATCGTCCTCCCAGGAAGGGGTCAGTGTCTGAGAAAAGCAGCAGGTTCTCTTGTTATTGTGGGCAAGAAAACGACTTTTCCAGCGTAAGCAGTGTGCGATGTTTAAGGTGAGAGTCTGCTAAATGATCTTCCGCCGTTCATCAAACAGAACCATACATTCGATCCTGGGTGTGCTCGATGATGGGTCGACTCCTGTGGTGCAGTGTTGTGCCTCAATGCTGGAAACTGAACGTTACTCATCCACGTTTCATCATCATCTGTAAACACATGAACCCGTTCAGCATTTGAAGGGGAAGTCCAGCAAAGCGAGTTCACTAGTTTGAAAGTACTGCCCAGCGAAGATGACCTCAGTGACATCACCAGGGTTATCTCACAGTGAGTCTGCATTACAAACTGGGGACGCAGACCTGTTGCATTGTGTTACAGGAGGTTTGTGGTGCTTTTAGAGCTTGACACATATTGAGGATTAAAAGTTTACATCACTGCTGTTGGATTGATTTTTTTAAAAGCTGTCATTTTTAGTCTTCATTTGACATATTCCTCAGTGTTGTTGTGTTGTGTCTTACAGAGTCGACTGAATGATGTCGCACGGTAACGCTTTGTGGATGTTTACCCAGGATGCTTTGCATATGAGGTGAGTAAGCTCATATAATGACAATTGTTGTTTATAATATATATCCCAAAACCAAAAAGAGAGAGTGAAAAACTTAAGTGCCAACTAGTTGTTGTTGATTGCAACCCCCTCGCCTCGTCCTCTCCGTCCTAATTTATTTCTATTTATATACAGTCGTCCCTCACTATATCGCGCTTCACTTTTCACGGACTCAGTCTGCGTCCTGATTGGCTGATGGGGTACTGTACAAAATGCGTTCGGTGAGCCAGATTTACATAAATGTTCAACCGCTAGCAGTGTGATGCTGAAGTGCTGCATGTTTGCAGTCAGAGGAACTGTGAAATACGCGTGAGATACTGGTAATAATTTCTTATGTGTCAAACCTCGTAGATTGATCATTAAAATTAAATTTGTTGAAAATGTTTGGCCTTGAAAACAGGTTTTGATCTTTGGTTTCATTTACTAACACAGTATTGTACTTATTTCTGTTAAATCTGTGAAAGTTTGAACTTTGAGAGTTTAAATAAGAGAGAAATGTGAGAAAATGCCTGTCTGAGGAAAAGTGAATAAAAGTGTGTGGTTAGGGGTTTTACGGCCTTAAAACATGTAGAATAATTGTAAAAAATAAAGCTGATACTTCGCGGATTTCGTCTATTGCGGGGGTTTTTTAGAACGTATCCCCCCGCGATAAACGAGGGACCACTGTACTGCAATCGTAGCAGAAGTTCAGAGCGAGCGCTCTGCAACAGTGACAAGGAAAAACCTCCTTTGAGGAACTAAGGTGTCTATTCTGGGCTACCGTAGGATCGTAACTTTGACATTTCAGAAACAGAAAATTTTGTTAACTTGCTCAAATTTGGTAACTTTTATGAGAATTATGTGTTTGTACCTGTGAGTTCGTAGGCCGCGTAGTTTAAGGAATCTGCACACAGGGTTTTATTTTGAAAACTGACTGACTCTCTGCTCTGCGGCACTTCTGGTAGAATCACAAGTGTTGTCTAGAAACAGGTGTGATCGGCTTCAGTCATCAGTCGAACATAGTTTCAGGTGATTATACATGAATGAAAACACGGATATGATGCATACATGTCAACACTGGAGTCACAGTGATGACAAATGTGTTTATGATAGAAAACAACTCACATTGACTTTACGTACATTATTTACTTCTTGTGCACAGCGCCACAGGACTCATCGACCTGTGTGACTGTGAAATTATAGAACTTAAAATTAGTATTAGTGTGGCAGGAGGAGGAGGGAGAGGAGCGGTTATTCAAACGTGATCAAAGGTGGAGAAAACCTGCTGGAGTTTATCCAGTGGAGCCTTAGAACTGGTTCAGAAAGCAAACAGGAACGAGCTGGCATGACAACATGGAAAGTGAAAAAGGAGAGAGAGGTGTGTGTGTGTGTGTGTGTGTGTGTGTGTGTGTGTGTGTGAGAGTGAGAAGTTTGTTTGTGTGTGTGAGAAGTGTGTGTGTGTGAGAGAGAAGTTTGTTTGTGTGTGTGTGTGTGTGAGAAGTGTGTGTGTTTGTGTGAGAGAGAGAGGTGTGCGGCTGTTTAAGAGAGTCAGCTAGCTCGACAAATTTTGTGTGTTTGTGTGCTCCACTGAGAGCCAGCTCTGTGTGTGTGTGTGTGTGTGTGTGTGTGTGTGTGTGTGTGTGTGTGTGTGTGTGTGTGTGTGTGTGTGTGTGTGTGTGTGTGTGTGTGTGTGTGTGTGTGTGTGTGTGTGTGTGTATGTGTGAAGCACAAGCTTTTGTCACGTTACTCCCCCCTCCCCTCCCTCCCTCTCCCTCTCTCTCTCTCTCTCACTTTCACTTTGTGTTTTCTGCCGTCTCACTTTGCGTGAGGCTTATTATGCCAGCGCTGAGCGTGCGCTCCCTCTCCGTCAGCCTCTCTCTCTGCTCGACTTTACGTTTTGAAATACAATGTTTTCTTTTCTTTTTTAAAATTCTTGGAAATATAGCATAGAGAAATGAAACCGCTGCAGCTGATGTGCTAATGTTTGTCATTGCGCAGCCTGTTTTGACCATGTGTGTGTGTGTGTGTGTGGACACCTCTCGCCTTTGGGCGTATTATTTCCAGTAAACACGACTTAAAGATGACAAGAGTGTTTTCAACTTTGTGGCGACAGTCCATAAAGTTTCTCTCTTTTAGTGTAGAGGAACCTGAGTCCTGACCCCTTAAACCCGTCCGACACCTTCTGGAATGAACCGGATCAGCAAACTGGGAGCGAGTCCCTGCGGCCAGCACCCAAAGCTTCAGTCATGACAGCCGATGATTATAGATGGTTTTGGAATGAGATGTTCAACAATAGGCCACGTTTTTTTTGGAGATATATCCACCATAAATTCCCATCCTGATATCGAGTCATGAATTTTCATTTTTTGCTTATACCTTTGGTGTTTTTCTATGCATGTGACACAAGTTGTCAGGAGAAATGACCACACCGCAAAATGTAAATGTACGAACAACAGGTCATGTAAATCATTCAGAAAGGCTGAGAGAGAGAGAGAGGAGAGAGGGGGGAGGTTTTGTTTCTGCACATTGGCTAATAGGAGGGAGGAGTGTGTGTGTGTGTGCATGTGTGTGTGTTGTGGGAGGAGACAGGGAGGAGTGTGTCTATGTGATGGGGGGAGGGGACAGAGTGAGAGAGAGAGAGAGAGAGAGAGAGAGAGAGAGAGGATTTGTGGCATGTAGTTTGTCAGCTGTCATTAGACGCAGATGACACACACACACACACACACACAGAGGTAATCTCACAGAGGAAAGACGGGAAATACAAAACGAGCGTGTGTTGTGTTGTGAGCAGTGTGTGTGTGTTGTGAGCAGTGTGTGTGTGTGTTGTGAGCAGTGTGTGTGTGTGTTGTGAGCAGCGTGTGTGTGTTGTGAGCAGTGTGTGTGTGTTGTGAGCAGTGTGTGTGTGTTGTGAGCAGCGTGTGTTGTTGGCTGTGTGAAAAGCAGTGCGTCCGCCCGGCTGGCCGGCCGGCATGGGATGGTGCGCCGGCTCTGGACTGGTTATGGACTGGTTTGACCAAAGCAGAGGTAAGTCACCAGCAGTCGCTCTCTCCTCCTCTGTCCTGCTGTGAATAACCGATTTTTAAAGGCACAATCTGTGACAGCATGAACGTGAGCTACATTTACATTCATGATTTGGATCGTTTGAGTTGTTAGATGGATTTTTCTCAACGTTTTCATCCCGTGTGTTGTAAACAAACCTCTAAATATTAATAAATGAGTTAAAGTTGTTAGTGGATGTGTTGAAGTAGATGTCAGTTAGTCTGGGAGTGATTTCTAACAGTTTTGATCAGAGATAGTAAAGCAAAATAAAAAAATTTTGTTTACTTTGAAGTTGAAGGAAAAATCTGAGTTTGATGCTCAGAGTCAGCGTGACTGTGTTAGTCAGACGTGGACTTTGAGCTGTCATGTACTGTGGTGGTTTTGACACTGTGTGTGTGTGTGTGTGTGTGTGTGTGTGTGTGTGTGTGTGTGTGTGTGTATATTGGAGTGTGGGGTGGGGGGGAGTGGTTATGAATGACTGGTCTCACTCCCACCCACACACACACACACACACGCACACACACAGAGTGCACAGTCAGCAGGCCTGTGACTGCTCTGTCACCTGAGGTGTAACCGGCCTACCGTTCACTCGCTTTGCTCCACTTCAACAACAACTGTTGTTCAACAGTCACTCGGAAAGCAGCAGCTTCGTCACGTCACGTACGGTGAGCAGTTCGCGGGAAATAAAAAAACACTTTCACGGCTTTTTACGGAGGGAGTCGCTGAATGCAGAGTTTGGTGATGACGAATTCACAGTTTAGGAAAAACATGACAAAATTAACAGAAAGAGGTGTTGGTAATAACTTTTCATGAGTTATCACTAATATCAAATGATAACTTCTTCACACACTAGATCTTCTGCATGAAATCTTTGGTACGCACGCGGCCAACGCAGGAGAGTTTTCATGATCTCGCTCAGCTGTGACTGTATGATAATTTTCATACTGACACCGGCTGCAGCAGCAGCAGCAGATAACTCAATCAGTGAGTCAGATGTGGAGTTTGACCTCCAGTCCTGTAGAACAATGTGGAACAGCAGCAGCAGTATCTGCGAGCGTTTTTGCTTTCGCTTTGAAGCTGCGTGGCTCCTGTAAGTTCTCAGATGAGTCATCGTATCAGATATGAGCTGTGATATGTCCAGAGAATTACACAATTTAACATATTTCACTAAGGAACTTAAATTCAGTATCTCAAAGAATCATCTTCAGTCAAACGAGTCTCTCGTCTTTTGACCTAATTAATAACATTTCTGTGTTGTTCTCTCACCGCTCTATGAATAAGGTTAAACCCTTCGTTTGAATTCCCTCAGGAGTTATTGTCCTTTTTTTATACGCAATCGTACTAATCTGAGAAGCTTGATACTTGAAACTTTAGCTGAGGATACTTGAGGAAATCACGCTTAGGAGTTTGTGTCCAGATTTGGCCGCCGCTCGGCCTGGATGCCGTATGTAGCACACAACACTCGAGCCGCCGCACAGGGCACGACGAGAGAGCGAGTGTCACCGACAATAAACAAAGCCTCTCTCTCTCTCTGTCTCTCTCTCTCTACCTGTACAACAGTATCATTTTCTAGCTCACAATGAAAATAAAGTTGCATTTTTTTTGCAGTGATCTGTGCAGAGATGGTGACGCTCGATTTCTGCCAAACGCACAACCGATCTTTGTTGAGCAGAGAGATGTAGCAGATAATGAGCGAGACGACTCACTGACTGACAACGGCGGCGGCCGATGTTTCTGGGCTTTTTCGGTGTAGCCGGAGAACAGATATACAGCCGAGACTTCTTCCTCTGCAGTCTGCATAGCAACTTGATATGCAAGAGTGACGAGGAAGACACAGACACAGCCCGTGGCTTACGATACAACTCCAACCGCCATCGTATGCAGATATCTGTTCATGGAGATCAAAATATGACTGACCCACGTGGGCTGGTGCAACTGGATTTTCCTCTTGGCGAGGTTCAAATGAAAACAGGCAGCTCGTCAGCTGAATTTGCGTATTTATTTATTTTTTGCCACCTCATACCAGTCCTAAAACCAGGTGGCACTGGTTTCAGTGCAGCGTTCTCACATGTTGGCACCTCGAGAAAGGAGATGAACGCTGCTCCGAAGTGGTCTTCGTCTGGCACATCAACCATCCTCATGTTTACTCGTTTAGTCTGATAAATCTTATCAGTGTTTGTTTATTAACTGGCCCCCGGCCTCCTGTCGTTTTTGTAAAAGTGGCCCCCTCCAAGGCAAGTTAAGTGTACAAGCTTCACTTAGACTGCCACATGCACGCACGTTCAAGGGTCCACAGTTTAACCACTGGACCAGATTTAGGATGTAACGATACACTCAACTCACGACTCGATACGGTTCATGATTTTTTTGTTTCACGATACAATTTTCTTACGAAGATGAGCTACAGACAAATTATGACCAAATAAAATGATCTTTTTATTTGTAGAAAAGAAAAATCTCAGGTGCTTTCTTTACAGAAACTCTCAAACAGTTTGTGTTCTCTTATAAAAAGTGCAACTTACATCTTAAACTACAAAACACATGACAGATATCTGCTTTCTTTAGAAACAGTCTCACAGTAAACTGCTGTTAACTGCTGTGATGTGCAGTTTTCGCTCTCGAGGTGGCGTAACGTTGCTTTGCTTCTCACTGTGGCGGCTGATATGCTGCTGCATGTTGCTCATGTTGCTGCTGCATGTTGCTTGTGTTGCCGCTATATGTTGCAGTCTCTTGCAATATTTCCATGCTGTTTTGGTTTTGTCTGTCCATTTCTCACGGTTGTATTTGTGCATATGGGGAATCCAAAATGCTCCACACAGCTGATTTCAAACTGCTCGGTGCGTCCTCTGTTTCAAAGCTGTTTTCTACCGTCGCCACGTCTTCCCTCGTTCAGTGCTCCGTATCTACGACGTCTGACGTTGAACAAATGAATCACCACCCATTGACTTTTTTTAAGCTAAGGCAACCTATTTCTAATTTAAAAGTATTTTTTTCTGTCAACCGGTGCGAATCGTCACGCATTTGTACTGATTTTTGATCGTGTCACGATGCATCGTTACATCCCTGACAGTTGCTGTATCAGGATATGTGACTCCATCACATTTACATAGTTGTTGGTTTGTTATTCTGCTTGTTTGACTAGTGTTGCCAATTTTGCCCTTAAGGCAACACATAGAGTGTGTGTGTGTGTGTGTGTGAGCAAATGAGTGTTAGTCTGCATGTGCAAATTGGTGCCTATGGGAAATTGTATTTGATGTGCCTTTTTTAATCTTGAGTATTTGTGTTGGGATTCACAGTGTGTGTGTGTGTGTGTGTGTGTGTGTGTCTATGTCTGTGTGTGTGTGTGTGTGTGTGTGTGGGTGTGGGTGTGCGCGTTAGCATCTGGGCAGGCGTGTTCGACGTTATTGATTCCAGCCTATAATCGATGGGGCTTTCACATTACATAAAGCTGAACGTGAACACAGAGTGATGAGCAGCTCGCTGCTGGCTGACAGGCCGTTTGTGAACAGTTTATTTAATGTTGTAAAAACGTTTGATTCTGGTTATTCTGCAGCAGAGCTTGCCTGAGATCAGCTTTCAATCAAACAGCTGATTTCCTGTCTCCATGTGGTTTTCTTCTCTTAGAAAAGTTCTAGACACAAACGCTAATTTAGTAATATCTAATTAGACCCGTCTGAGTTTAATGGTGAAAACATGTTTCTGCCAGCTAACAGTATCAATAAGAAGATTAACAATAAGAAAAGTAAAGGTAGGTAGAGGTGACTCGAAGTCATTATCGCACATCACTTTGACTTGTCCTATTATTCAAATACCAATTTGTCTGTGTTTGTCGAGACGGGGGCGGGCGCGGCGGTTTGAAGTGGGTCAGTGTGTACAGCTTGAGTTTTACGGCTGCTCACTTCACGGCGCACACACAGAGGCGTTTGCTTTCCAGCTTCAGCACACCGGTGTCAGAAAGCTTTGACAACAATTCAACAAAAAAAAGAAGAAGAACTGCAGGCACTTAAAAAAAAAAAAACTTGGCGAGTGGTTGGTGGAACCGTCCATCTATCATCATCTGTCATGGACAAACTTTGAACCAATCGGATCAGTGTATATATATTTAACGATATAACATATATAAACTACTAAATACCGTAACCAGAGAAGAGTGAAAACATCTTTTCGATTAAGAAAAACCTTCAGTGTCGTTCTTTGCTCTCCTTTACAATTCTGATATAACCGATGCTAACAGCATCTACGCCAAGCAGCCACCATCGTGTTTGTTTTTTTCGCAAACAGTCTGATGCTGATTGGTCAGGGGCATGCGCTTCGTTTGGAGTCCAGGTACCTTGCAGAGTTAAGATATGATGCTAACTCGACAGCTGACGTAAAATACACAAGGATATTAGTAAAAAAGTTCTACAAGACGGGTGCAAGTAGAAAGATGCTGCTGGATAAAATGTTTTGATTCAGACAGGACATTCGTAACCTCTGCAGGACATTACCCCCAACTCTGCCATGTCCACTGTATCAATGTCAGACCTCCAATGAAACGAAATGGCTCATCTCAAGTCGTCCAAGTGCTTCAGTTTAGGCCTCATGCTACAGACACAATAACTCATCCACACAGATTTCCCACTTTTAGGTAAAAGTGGGACAAACCAGCTTTGGAGCTCACTGACTCGATGGGATGACGGAGGTGCTACCACATATGCTGCTTCTAAAATGATTTTTGAATCTGCCAGATGAATTCATGCTTCCATGGTGAGGTTAAATAAATAAGAAGATATTTCTTGGCTTCTTTAAAGGTGATTCTTTGGAGAAAAAGTTTGACTCCTTACCAGACCTCTAGTCTGATTTCGTGTCATTTATCCAATGATGTAAGCTTCAGGTTTATTCATTATTTCTGAACATCTATGAGCATGAGTAATGGATTTCCGTGTGGACAGCAGGTAAACAGTGTTTTTTTTAAATGCAGCATCAAGTTGTAGAATTGTTCTGTGTTGGCAGAGGTGTGTGTTGTAACTTGTATTTACTTGTATTTGTGTTAGTTTAGTTAAAAATGTTATTGGAAGTCTAATTTGGTTTGTGTATCTTTGCTGAGTCAGCACTAATGAGCCTCAAGGGGTCAACAGAGGCAGTAGTACAAGTTTCTCTCCACTGTTACGCAATATATTTGTTTTGTAACAGTACTCTTTGTAAAAAGCTGAAGTACTTTTGTTACCGTGTAGTTACCCCGATGCGGAGTAGATGCTGTTGTCCCCGATGCAACCCAGAGATATAATACCAGCTAGATCAACAACAGGTGGCGAGCCACTGACCATAAAGCCGCCGGCTCAGGCCAGCATCGCCGCGGCACCAAACAGCCGAGACGTACATAAAGAGATTGGACGTGTTGACGCGGACGCGCTGATGCACAGAGATGCTCACACGACAAACAAACACGTCCACCGCGGATGCGATGCAGTGTGGGAGAAGCCAGCGTTCTTAATCCAGCCTCAGCAGGGCATTAAATCTACATTATGAGTGAGAGTGTGTGTGTGTGTTTGCTGGCTTAGACTAGGAGCTTAGACACAAACGTGGAGAGGGTCCTGCCTCTCAGTCACCGCTGTCAAAGTGCTAAACATGATCCTTGTTTTATTGACTCGGCCCGCTGTCGTCTGCTTAACGTTCTTCTGTTGAAGACAGAGAAAGCTCTGGGTGTCAACATCGCTGATGTGCTTTGTCTCGTGGCTTTCACAAACCTTTTGTCCTATGAGCCTTTAAAAAAACCTCTGTCCACTCTCCAGGAGGAAGCTATTTATTAGGACCAGGCTGTTAACATGTTGGACATGGGGACTTACGGCGGCTGAAATGTTCTGTAACCAGCCTCAAGTGGACGTTGGGGGAACTGCACTTTTTTGGAACTTTACAGTCACAGATGTTGCCGCTCGTTTAACACTGAAGGAGCTTTAATTTCTTGTTGACTCTGGTGGACATAAGCAGCAGTGTTTTCACTGCGTTTCAAGGGGAAAATTAAGGAATGCAACCCGGTAGCATTCCCACTTCAAACCAGTTAAAAACTCCAACAAACATTTCAGTTCCTTTTCCTAAAGATGAGCTGACTGCTGTGGGGATTCAAACTCTGACATTTAACTTTTAATGTCTGTAAAGTAAATGTGCAAAGGCGTCATCACGCTGAGTCTAAAGATAGAAGTTTGCCACTATCCCTGCAAAAACACATTAGCTTTTATTTTGTGCCGTCGGTCATTATGTAAGACTGTGTGGTCAGTCGTTTGTTTTGTTATTTGGGTTGTTTTTTTTTTTTTTTGTGTTATGCTCGAAACCTCAATTATTCTGCAAGCTAATGCCGGAGGGTGACTCGTTACTTTAACCCTGCTGTGCTTCACTTCCATGACAACTATCATTTTGTCAGGGTAGGCCTCTAATGCAAATTGTGATTGTCACATCCTCCCAACCGTTTATTCAGCTTTCCAGTGCCGGGTGTTCCTTTTTATTAACAAACCTATCTGCACTTTTCTATTTTATTATTATTATTATTATTATTATTATTTTAACAGCCTGCTGAAGAGGTCGCACCGCCGTGCCTCCATCTCTTTGCCCTCTCCTGACCTCCGTCTGGCTGTAACCTGACACCTACCTGCCCACCTGTCACCTGTTTACATAGCAGGAAGTAGAGTGCAAGTGATATTCCTTGAAAGCTGAACGGACCAGAAAAACAGTCTCTAGTTAAATTAATGATAACGCACCTGAACCTATACGGGAGCCTCTGTCCTATACTGGCGTGAGGGCGAAACACAGGTTTTTAAATGTTGGTGTTTTTATTTCAGGATTTTCAAATTAAATGTAGTTACCGTGAATAAATGAGAAGCTTTTTTCTTGAAGAAGCTTCATGTAAACACACCTCACGCTGTCACTAGTGTTTTTTTATCAGCAGCTCAAAACAAAGAAACGGAGAAGCGACGGTTTCCGTCGGAGAGAAGAGTCCCCTGAAGCAGCCCGTGATCGATCCTCAGCTTTAATTCCTTAATGGCTGCTTCGACCCTCTGGCCTCGTCTCTTCTCTCCGGCTCAGATTGTTTTTAAATGGCCACACTTTGTGCAGCTCTCTACTCCGCTGATTGCATTAGTATCAGGCTGAACAGGGGCAAAGGCTGCATTAGTGTTAATTCATTGTGCGTGTGTGTGTGTGTGTGTGTGTGTGTGTGTGTGTGTGTGTGTGTGTGTGTGTGTGTGTGTGTGTGTGTGTGTGTGTGTGTGTGTGTGTGTGTGTGTGTGTGTGTGTGTGTGTGTGTGTGTGTGTGTGTGTGTGTGTGTGTGTGTGTGTGTGTGTGTGTGTGTGTGAGAGAGAGAGAGAGAATAAGCAAAGCCATATGTGTCTCTGTCAGACATGATTGAACTGTTAAAATGATCGTGTGTGTGTGTGTGTGTGTGTGTGTGTGTGTGTGTCCACCTTTCTTAGCTGTCTTAGATTAAACATTCAGTCAAGCTTTCATCAACTTCTGAGGTCACACAGTCAGGGTCTCGATGATGATGATGATGATGATGATGATATCTCCGGTCAACATCATCTACCTTATATAACCAATAACACCAAAGGCGATGACAACAAACATGTTTAGTTTTAAAATGTCTGAGCTCACCTGGTGTGTCAAACAAAAAGAAGTCCAACATTGTGCTCAGTGTTTCTAAACTCTGTGCAGCTTTAATATTTAATATTAAATATTAAATGCTAATATTAATCTAGGCCAGTTACTTGATAACTAGATAGAAAGACTAGAAACTCTGCTTAAAGGTAAAAGGATCTGACTCATTATTTGTTATTAGGTTGCATCTAATCCACTTTTTGTTGACATGTCTTGAATATAAAAATCACAGCCTCTGTTAGCTTGAAATACCAAAAAGCAGACGGTCAGTGGTGACACTACTGACATCACAGACAGCACCTGAGCTGAGCTCTTAACCTCTAACCTCCTTTACAAAAGCACAACAGAGCGTGTCAGAAAAAGGCGTCTTTGAATTGGTCTACGAGGAGGTTTGAACTGGTTATGTGACTGTCACAGTTTAATACTGATATCTTTATATGACCTACATAAGCAAACAGGACCATCACCAAGGAGACTGGCTGTTTCTATACAGCTAAATTCCTCCTGCCTGCTCGGACTCAACTCAAAATTAATGAACGAGGCAGTGGAAGCACTACCGCATTTGTCCACAGGGGCCGCCAGAATCAACGCAGAATGAAAGTTGTTGAGCGCAGTTCGTAGACTCGAGAGGTGTAAGTCTCCAAAACCTTTATTATCTTTAAAATAACGTCTATCAAACTAACGTTCAACAGAAAAAGATGCTCGCTCTGTTGTTATCGTCTTTGAATACTCTAATACTTAAGCTAGCTCGAATTCACGTTGGCTGCAACAGATTTCTGCACTGATCGGTGTAGTCCTCTCCTCTCCTCTCCTCTCCTCTTCTCTCCTCTCATGGTGTAATTAGGCCATTCTCTCCTCCTCCCTCCTCAGGCCTGATTATTCAGAGCAACAGATGCCCCCTCTTCCCATTTTCTTCTTCCTCCCGTCAACCCCCCTCCCCAGCGTCCACACCCGTATTTTATTTTACATTTGCAGTTGTCAGTTTTACGTCCGTTCTGCTGCTTTTTCTTTTCTTTTTTCCATTTTCACTGTCAGTTATTTTTCTCTCATCTCCTTTCTTTTCTCTCTCCCCCTCCCTCCCTCCCTCACTCTTGTTTTCTCTCTCCCTTATCCCTCTTTCCTGCCTTCATCTGCTCAGTATCAGCCCCACAGACCGGCTGTTATGTAACAGTCAGGTGATGTGTTGGCCCATTGAAGTGCCTTAAAGGCCTACCGCCCTGACAAACACGGCTTCTCCCAGCTTGTAACTGCTGCACTCCGCCTCATCGTTGTGTGTGTGTGTGTGTATGATTGTCATATCAGAAGATTACGCCCACCGAATTATTTTAAACTCTGTGTTTTAAAAGCCGAACATAGCTAAGGTGCCACACGGTTGACTTAATTAGAGTGCAAATAACCGCTGGTGTTGATTTCAATCTCGTTGGACTGCTGACATCGGATCTGCTGCTGTGTAGTCGAAGCACTTAAAGGTTCAGCGTGTAACATTTAGGATGGAACAGAATATAATATGTTTTCATTAGCGTATATCACTTAAACACAAGAATTGTTACCTTGGAATGAGTCCAGCATGTTTCTACAATCCAAACAATGGGTCTAGATAAGGTTTGTTTGTTCATAGTCTCTCCTAAATGCTTGGATGTGGAGTTTGATGCGAGTAGGTTGCAATCTCAGAGTCTTACCACTAGAACCGAAGAAGAGAAATCGAAGCTATCCCACCTGAACTGTGACGCCACCACTCAAAAACAAAGACAAAGAAAGCGCCAGAAGAAATTTTATTTACAGTACAGACCAACAACTATTAGGAAAGTAGACGACATACAGCATGCAGTCTTTTTATCTGGACGTGCTCAAAGTGGGTTGTTGAAATCCCACAAAGACAAACACGGTGTTGGGCCAACAACAAGATGAGTTTTGTCATCAGTGTTTGGTGGAAGGTCTAGCAGCATGAGGTGACCATATGGTGCAACTTTCCCTGCCAATGGGTGTTTCAGTTTTTCTTTCCACCCACCTACCTACCTACACTTTTCTCCCTTTCCATTCTCACACAATACTTTTCTAGGATCACGACGGTAATTTCCAAAGACAGTTTGGCTCCGGACGCGATGACGGCTTCTATTAAAGGCCGTCGACTTATTTGCCAGAAACGTTCATGTTAAGAACAGCGCGGCTACATAATTAGCTATTTCTAACTGAAGTAATAAGCGACACTTACTGTATTCCCGCTGGGCCTCCCACATAAAGCCTGCAGGCACATTACACTGGTACACTGTTTTAATAATGCGTGAGGAGCACTCTCGCTGTTTGATAATGTGTCGTTCAGACAGGTTAGGTACATTATCTTTTGTTTGTATCTGCGTTAACGTCAGCAGCATCCTCGTTACGCTTTTTTAACATCAATAAAGAGACACGTTAACTCCACAAACAATAACATCTTTGAAATCCTGAGTGTGTTTTCTCTCTGGAAGCCGAGCTCTTTGGCTCCGCACTGTAACAGTGACTAAATATTATGACAGGCACTTCCTGGTATCTGATCTGAATTTACATTGTTCAAACAGGTCCCGACACTGTTTTAACTGTCGGCTTACGATAACCGTAAAAGAAGACTGTTAACACATGGCGATGCATGTTATGTTTACCAACAGTTGGCGTTGTTTACACCTTGCGAGTCTGTGTGTGTGTGTGTCGGTCATGGTAAATTGTGCAGGAATCGAAGCAGGAACTACAAACGTTAGCAAGTCTGTCAGCACGATAATGCTGCAAACATGCAAGATTCAGTTACATAATAGAACAGAATAGACACTTGGTGTTACTAACGCAGTCATTAGTGAGTACACCATCATCCGTAGCTGTATGACCAACTGAATCAGCTGAATATTCTTCTGAACCGGCTTAAACTGGAAGTGGGACCTTTTTTTAAGGCTTGAAGTTGATATGTGCTGATCATAAATCTCTCTCATTCTCTCCTCTCGTCTCTCTCTAGGTGCTGATATTTGCTAAAGATGAGTAGTGGGGGAGGGAACACCCCGGAGCCCCCCAGAGGGGGAGAGTCTCTGAAGAGGAAGGACTGCCAGTCAGACCTCCTGGGCCCCAGGTGAAGACCTCCATCCTCCATCTGCAGTCTCAATACACGTTCACTCTAACACCACTGCAGCCTCAATGCAACATGATACAACACAAAACTTAATAATAATAATAACTTCACGATGCTTCATAACCTTTAACTTAACTTCAGCGCAGTGCAATCCATTATTAATTATCCGCATCCTCGTTACAGCCTCATAGGGTTGGGTGTCACTTATTGATTCCCATTGTTGATTCTTGGTTCCATTTCAGTGTGAAAAAACAAAACAAAGATGCTTTTATTTCCAACAGATAATAAAAAGTAAACTGTTAAAAATAATTTATTTTCTGTAAAGGGTTAAACTATGAAATGTGCTTTTTATTCAGGGCGTGAGAGAAAAAGCTGGGAGAGAGGGAGGAGGTTGGTGAAAATAGTCGAGGCACTCTCGGGTCGATGGAGGGAAAAAATGCTGCGGCAGCATTTTTACAGACGACAGTTTATATAAAGGCTAACAAGTCATTGTGCTTTCGGTGTCCGGGAGGATGTATGAAGGTTGTAGTGAGTGACGATGTACCGAGTTGCACTTGTGCTGAGGTTATAACGAGGACACGCGGATGTTGTAGTTCAGGTCGTGACGAGGTTGTTCAGAAGTCGACTCGTCTGTCGAGCGAGGACGACTGTGTGTTTCACAAAAGACAAAATAATCACACACAGAATCATGCACAGAGAGAAGTGCATCAACAGAACGGAGCGTTTTCATGATGTAAGAGTGCAGCATTGGTGAGGTCTGCAGTTACACATGTACAACTCAAGTGTAGGAGTGCACAAACATTTAAAATTCATGAATATTTAGATCCTCACCTTCCTTCTCCCATCCCTGTCCTCCAGCCCCAAGAGGAGCACTGAGAGAAGGAACCGGGAGCAGGAGAACAAGTACATCGAGGAGCTGGCCGAGCTGATCTTCGCCAACATCAACGACATGGACGACCTCAACGTCAAGCCGGACAAATGTGCCATCCTCAAAGAGACGGTGAAGCAGATCAGGCAGATGAAGGAGCAGGGTGAGGATCGACGCGTTGTGTTTTCTTCTTTGTGTTTAATGTTTGGCCCCGCTACTCCTTCGGTGTCATACCCTGTACATCTATATACTGTATGTCAAAACACGAGGCTCGGTGTCCGTCACATCTGGACTGACCAGAGTAAGATGCAGGCCGCATAAATAAAAATAGACGCAGTGACATCACCCACAGGTTTTCTGAAGAACCATTGTGAAGCTAAAAGAGAGGTCGCCATCTTGGCAGTGCTGCCTTTGCTGGTTCTCCGGGCTAATCCAAAAAATGGGCAAAGACGTGAAAACCAGCTGCCAGTGATGGCACCCGCCGGTTAATCGAAGCGTCCCCGCTCTTAATCCTGCATAACTTTAAGCCTTAAACTTTAAGGGAAGTGGCAGCAGTTTGGTTATTAGGTTCTGGCTATCCAGGAAGGAAACAGAGCTGCTGCACGTAAGCTTGGCGTTAAAGATACAGGCACTAACGTTACAGGCACTGTTCAGAAACAATCAGTTCAGGTATATGAATAAACATGTACGGTACAAAATCTGTCTGTGTCCGGTAAATATCTCAATCTCAAATTTCTCAACCTGGATATCGGCGGCTTATATGTAAAATAGAAGAAGAAGAAGAAGAGCGGCCAACAGTAACTTTGTTTTTTCTCATGCATTAAGCGTGAACCTGAAACATTCGAATCCTTTCCAGTGATTGGTCTCAAAATGTTCCTGTATGTCAGTTCTCACCCATCCGGCGACTAACGTGTGGTCAGCAAACTGAGCTGTATGTGAGCGTTAACACACACTCAATAATAATTATAATCATAATGTGTGTGATGGAGGCGATGGTGGGACTGAGGCAGAGCTGTTACGTAACACTGACCGACATGATGTAAGTCTCTCTCTCTCTATTCCTCCCCCTTCTCTCCTTCCCTTCACCTGCCTTTCTTTTTTGTCTCCTACCTCCTACGTCCTCCTCTCTGTCAAACACCATTTCATTTTTGTCCAGCCTTTCCTTTCCTTTCCTTTCCTTTGTTTCCCTTTCCTTTCCTTTCTTTTGTTTTCCTTTCCTTGTCTTTCCTTTCTTTTGTTTTCCTTTCCTTTCCTTTCCTTGTCTTTACTTGTCTTTCTTTTGTTTTCCTTTCCTTTTCTTCCCCTTTTTCTTTGTCTATCCTTTCCTTTCTTTGTCTTTCCTTTCCCTTCCCTTGCTCCCTCTCCCCTTTTTATCTTTCCTTTCCTATCCATCCTCCATCCTAACTCCACCGCCTTTGTCCTTTTCTCTTCCCTTTCTTTTTCTTTGCTCTCCTTCCCTCCTCTTTCCAGTATCCATCTTTCATCCCTTGTCAACAATCTTGTTTTCTTCTTTCTTCCCTTGTATTCATTCTTTTATCTCCTTTGTCTCCTCTTTCTCCCTCTATCACTTATTTTTCTCATCTTTTCCTCTCCTCCTCTTTTTGTTCCTGCAGTCAGCCAGTCGGTGTCCACGTGTTTTAGCTCTGTTTGTGTCTGAAAACAACAGCTGAATAAGCACACACACACACACACACACACACACACACACACACACACACACACACACACACACACACACACACACACACACACACACACACACACACACACACAGCTGTCTGCTCTGTCTGTTGTCCAGCAGTCTTTCTACACACTGTATAAGTGATCGTTTGGATTTTGGACAGAATGTTTTGATATCAAGCAAAAGTTTGACACCATGAGAACAAACAGAACCTCGAATCAGACCAGGTGAGACTAAATCACGACAACAGAAGATTTGTCTAGTGCAGCAAAAAGGTCACCTGGCTAACACAGAACACACACATAGACAAAAGCAAATAGCGTGTGTGTGTGTGTGTGTGTGTGTGTGTGTGTGTCTGTGTGTGTCTGTGTGTGTCTGTGTGTGTGTGTGTGTGTGTGTCTGTGTGTGTGTGTGTGTGTGTGTGTGTGTCAAACGACTTAGCAGTGTGTGTTTGGCCCACAAGTCCCATTTAATTGCAGGGTCATATCATAGATGGAAGATGAGTGTAGGTGTGCTTCCATTTGTGTCAGCTCAGCGGTTGTTCGTACTGTGTGCTGAGGCAAAAAAGAAAAATGTCGTGTGTGTGTGTCTGTGTGTGTGTGTGTGTGTCTGTGTGTGTGGAGGGTGTAGCTGTAAAGCTGACTTCAGAGTGCAGCCAAACGTAAGGGGTGTGTGTGTTACATATAACCTTTTAGTGGTGTTCCACCGTGGACAGTAATTTCAAAATAAAACACAGATGTAATGTTAATTAGAAATATTTGATGATATAATTAAAGATAGTTTTTATAGATTTCATAATAATATCGTTGGCTGCGATAATCGTGTAGTGAAGACTTTTGCAGTAGCTGCAGCTTCCAACATGTTCAGACAGAAAGATTTTAACCTGTTTTTTTTATCAATTTCTGCTTTTATTCTGGAAAAACTGAGTGAAATGTGCATTGATGCTGTGACAGTGATGTCACACTAAACTTCCTTTCCTTTCCTTGTCTTGTCTTTCTTTGTCTTTCCTTTCCTTGTCTTGTCTTTCTTTGTCTTTCCTTTCCTTGTCTTGTCTTTCTTTGTCTTTCCTTTCCTTGTCTTGTCTTTCTTTGTCTTTCCTTTCCTTGTCTTGTCTTGTCTTTCGTTTCCTTTCCTTTGTCCGTCTTGTCTTGTCCTGTCTTGTCTTTCTTTTGCCTGTCTTGTCCTGTCTTGTCTTGTCTTTCCTTTCCTTTCCTTTCCTTTCCTTTCCTTTGTCTGTCTTGTCCTGTCTTGTATTTCCTTTCCTTTCCTTTCCTTTCCTTTCCTTTCCTTTCCTTTGTCTGTCTTGTCCTGTCTTGTCTTTCCTTTCCTTTCCTTTCCTTTCCTTTGTCTGTCTTGTCTTGTCTTGTCTTTCGTTTCCTTTCGTTTCCTTTCGTTTCCTTTCCTTTGTCTGTCTTGTCTTGTCTTGTCTTTCGTTTCCTTCCTTTCCTTTCCTTTGTCTGTCTTGTCCTGTCTTGTCTTTCCTTTCCTTTCCTTCCTTTCCTTTCCTTTCCTTTCCTTTGTCTGTCTTGTCTTGTCTTGTCTTTCGTTTCCTTTCGTTTCCTTTCCTTTGTCTGTCTTGTCTTGTCTTGTCTTTCGTTTCCTTTTGTTTCCTTTCCTTTGTCTGTCTTGTCTTGTCTTGTCTTGTCTTTCGTTTTCTTTCCTTTCCTTTGCCCGTCTTGTCTTGTCCTGTCTTGTCTTGTCTTGTCTTTCCTTTCCTTCCTTTCCTTTCCTTTGTCTGTCTTGTCTTGTCTTGTCTTGTCTTGTCTTGTCTTGTCTTTCCTTTCCTTTGTCTGTCTTGTCCTGTCTTGTCTTGTCTTGTCTTTCCTTTCCTTCCTTTCCTTTCCTTTGTCTGTCTTGTCTTGTCTTGTCTTGTCTTGTCTTGTCTTGTCTTGTCTTGTCTTTCCTTTCCTGCTAACACATCATATAATTCAACAGTCTTTGTCGACTTCAAATTAATCTTTGAAACTGACAAACATTAAATGTGTGATTCATGGCACAGTTCATCGTTGCATTAAACTCCTTTAGGTTATTGAAGTATATTATAATTGGTATAATGAAATGTGAAGTTCTCTTGTTGTTAAGTTGATGAGCTGTGAACTAAAGGATGTCGAGTGTTTGCCAGTCGTGCATGCGTTCACTGTCTAACCTGTTCAGTGCCCGTTTTGCAATGCAAACATAGATCAACAGTTCTGTTCATCAAGTTTCTGAACATTAACTCGACTCCTCCACGTTTCCTCTGTCACTGTGAACTCACCACTGGTCACGCCACACAGACACAGTGCAACACACTGTATATTGATTTATTTATTTTTTTCAAATTGTGTACTGCAGCTTTAATTGGCTCCTACCTACATGACGGCCGCTGCAGGCTCTACAGTGACAGGGTTTAAGGGCTGATGACTCGGTACAGCTCTGGTCCCACAACAGGAATGTCAGCTATGTGGCCTAATGGGGCCATGGGAAGCTTAACAGTCCAGTGGTACAACCAGGGAGGAGAGGGGAGCGGGGACTGGCCTCTTAATGTGACTGAATGTGTGTAACGCACTGCTCGTTAGCGCGATGATACCCGTTCTCCATGACATGCGAGGAACTCAGACCAGTGCATCGTCACATGGGTGGAGGACTGATGTTCTGGTTAGAAGCAGAAGCCATGACTGACACAAACACACAAGTGTGTGAACGGGTGTGTTTAGGTCTGCGGGCGACATCTTCACAAGAACAACAGAAATTTCCTTTTCCTAGAAAACATCCGCCAAGAGGCAGAGCTAAAGTAAAAGCAAGAAAACACACAGTCAGTATGTCAGTATGTTTAATGCTGTTCTGCATTTAACATACAAAAACACAACAAAATGAAAGTTTGAAAACACATCTCTGCTGCTTTAACTCGTCCGTCTCTTACAGAGAAAACTCCGGTGGCCGACACCGAGGAGGTGCAGAAGGCCGACGTCTCCTCCACGGGACAGGGTGTCATCGATAAAGACGCCCTCGGCCCCATGATGCTCGAGGTAAGTTCAGTCCGCCTCCGCTGAGGAGGTCTAAAGGTGAAACCGAAGGTGACACAAAACAGAACATTCTCCGGAAATGCAACGATGACACTGAGAGCGATTACTCAAACAATGGCTCCTTGCTGACCTACTAAGACCTTGTCACATATTCCTGCACGACAAAGAGGAGGAAGTTTGAATTAAACGTGTGTGTGTGTTCAGCGAGGCGGCGTGTTGTTGTTGTTGTTGTTGTTGTTGTCTGAGTCACATTTAGAGCCTGCGGAGCGTCTTTCTCACTTCACACAGTGACGCAGAGAGATAAGAGTTCCTCTGGCTAACGGCAATGCCGTCATCAAGCCTACTCTACTGTGTGTGTGTGTGTGTGTGTGTGTGTGTGTGTGTGTGGTGTGTGTGTGTGTTCACGTATAACATGGGACCCAATGAGGTATAAATACCTTTTCTGAAAAGCCAGATTAGAAAAGGAGGGGAGGAGCTTCACACACACACACACACACACACAGAGGCTATATATAGCTTTCACCGGCTACAACATTGGCTGAGTTGTCATGCTAGCCAAGACCCTTTCTATTCCATTCTATTCTATTCTATTCTATTCTATTCTATTCTATTCTATTCTATTCTATTCTATTTAAGCAGGCAGACGCTCAGCAGGAGGCTGGTGTAGACATATGGCAGACTAAAGGACAAATCACAGTCTGTACATATCGGTGGAAAATGCTGAGTTGATAGGAATAAAAGAATAGAAAGATGCACACACACACACACACACACACACACACACACACACACACACACACACACACACACACACACACACACACAGTGCTAGAGAGGCTGCTGTTACACCTTGGTGTATTTTTTTAGGAGATTTCTTTAAATTTGTGTCAGTTTTCACCCAAGAATCTCCAGATTTATGTCGACATTTCCGAACACACACCTCTGCCTGACACTGCTTTTCTGCTGTTTCTGTTGTACACGGTAAACACGGCTCTCTGCTGGCGACATCAGAATTAATTCGAATGCAATGACAAGAAGTGAAACTGGAGGAGTAAAAACCTCAAGTTTCATGTTCACATCTGTTACATGAGTTTAATCAGCGTTGGGTGGAAAGTTCAAATGAGTCCTCCTCTTAACTTTCTTTTTTTTTGTCTTTCCCTCCTTCTGCTTCTTCCTCTAACCTCCTTCGACTTCTTCCTCCTTTCTTTTTTCTTCGTTTACTTTCTCTCCAAACTTCCTCAATATATTAACCATCTCATCTTTTCTCCTCAGGCCCTTGACGGCTTCTTCTTCGTGGTCAACATGGAGGGCAACATAGTGTTCGTCTCGGAGAACGTCAGCCAGTATCTGTGCTACCAGCAGGAGGAGCTGATGAATACCAGCGTCTACAGCGTGCTGCACGTTGGCGATCACAGGGAGTTCGTCAAGAACCTCCTGCCCAAGAGTCTCGGTGAGAACCACAGAAGGTTTTACTCGAACATCAAGAGATTACTAATCACGTCCTTTGACATATCCCGCGTTTCCCCCAAAGTTATAGCAACCACGATGGTGACCAAATGAAACGTTACCTTGAATAAATATGATCTCTGAGATTTTAACCTTTTTACTTTTTGTTTCGTCGTCTCTCTCTCTCTTCATCTCGCAGTCAATCACCGCGGCAGCGATTCGTCCAACAGGAACAGCCACACGTTCAACTGTCGCATGTTGATCAACCCTCACGTCGACGGTGAAGCGCGGCCGCCGTCTGACCAGCAGGACGCGTCGCAGCAGAAGTACGAGACCATGCAGTGTTTCGCCGTCTCCGAACCGAAGTCTATCAAGGAAGAGGGAGAAGGTATCGCATCACTCCATCGCTGTTTGCTTGTCTCTCTTTATTTAACCCTCTTTTGTTTTCCCGTGTCTCTCTCTTTGTTTCTCCTCCTACGTGTTCTTTAATTTCTTCTTTCGCAATCTTTCCATCTCTGTCTTGGCTTTCTGTCCTTTTCACATCACTTTTTCCATCCCTACTCTCCCTAGTCTCCTGTGTCCTGTCCCCCTTTTCATCACCACTCCTCTCTGCTTGTCCTCCCATCCATCCACCCGGGAGAGACTAATTAGCATGTGGCACTTTGTCATCTTCCCATCTTATCTTATCACACGCGTACACGCTGGGGAAAAGAATCTGTCTGGCGTTCTAATTTTAGACGTCTGACAACCAGATATTGTGCCAATCTGTCCCCCGACAGGAGGAGGAGGATGTCTGGTGGACAGACGGAGGGCTGCAGGTTGTGACAGGGGTTAAAAATGATGTTAAAACTCAGATTAGGAGGTCTTGACACGGTTAGGGTAAAGCTGTGGTTGAAAATGAAGAATGAGACTGAAGTTTAGGTCAGTGGGGTTCGGATATGGCTTTGTTGGTTAGCGCTGTGGTCTCGCAGCTCGGAGGTTCTCGGATCAGATCCCCTAGCCTCGACCCTCTCTGTGTCCGTGTCTCCCAGCTGCTCTGGCTTCCTCTCACAGTCCAAAGACGTGCAGGTTTGAAGGCTCTGTAATGAACCACCTCTCTCCTCCATTATGGAAAATGGATGGATGAATGAAATTAATTTCCCCTGGTGGGATTAATAAATTAAATTCACTGTCACCAAGAACCTTGTAGGAGAAAACATGTCGACCAATCACAGTTATAGTACACACAGACATAAAAACTACACAGCTGAAAGTAAACAACAAGAGAAATATTAACTTAAAATAGAATTTACTGATTTTAATTGAGTAATTTAACGATTCAATAATTGAAGTGACAGAGCAGAAACAGAAGTCCTGTTTGGTCAGACTCCTGCGGGCACAGAACCGGTCAATTAATCACCACTTATTCACCTGCTAATTAAAATTTTAATTTAATTCCATCAGTTCATTAACTGATTATGATTAAACAAAGTGAGGTCCGGTGGAATATTCCAGGCTGAGGTTGAGATTTTAGTATGACGTTGAAAACCTCGGTTTGTTTTGGATCTTTTGTGATTTAATTTAAAGACGATGAAGCGAGCTCTTTGAAGCACACGTTATTATTATTCTTATTACAGAGGGGGAGACGGCGTGATTAATAAGGCAGACCTGTTCCTTGTGTTTTTAAAGACGGGAGCTGTGAAGCTTTTAACAGGTGGGGAGCAGGAACGAGACCACCCAAGAGAAGAAGAGCGAGCTCACACACAGAGTCTCGCAGGGAAAAACAACGGTCACTATTAGAACCAGCCGCGCTGCCTCCTTTATCCTGATACACGCCATATATCCCGTTGTTAGTGAAGAATTATTTTGCTTTTCCGAACATGCAGACTTCCAGTCCTGCCTCATCTGCGTGGCAAGAAGAGTCCCCGTCAAAGAGAGACCCGTGATGCCCACGTATGAGAGCTTCACCACACGGCAGGACCTCCAAGGTAGGACTGGAGAATTACCCCTATACTCCTCCATTACATCTAAAACATGCGGGTGATCTGTGAATCTGCTCTACCTTTTAAAGGTAAGATCACGTCCCTGGACACCAGTCTGCTCCGTGCGTCCATGAAGCCGGGCTGGGAGGACCTGGTCCGGCGGTGCATTCAGAGGTTTCACCTGCAGAACGACGGGGAGATGTCCTTCGCTAAGAAACACCAGCAAGACGGTGAGTAAGACGAGCCGAAGCTCACCCTGCAGCCGGTTACGGGACAACCAAACCTCTGTACGTAACGGTAAGTGTAATTCTCTATGCCTGTCTCTCCGCAGTGTTGAGGAACGGCCACGCGCTCAGCCCTCTGTACAGATTCTCGCTGGCGGACGGCAACATCGTCTCGGCTCACACCAAGAGCAAGCTGGTCCGATCGACGGCAACCAACGAACCACAGCTCTACATGTCGCTGCACATCCTGCAGAGGTACCACAGACTCGTTCCATACCTCTGTCTTTCTCTAGATTGATCTTTTAAGTGTGAAGATGGACAGGAATTTATTCTGTGAGTTTGTTCGATAAGATCTGCTCCTTAGTTTCCTGTTCAACGTTCAACTTTAAGCTGAATCTCTTGATAGAGTCAAGACCCAAGTTTCTCCAAACTAACCTTTCATAAAACTCCCTCAGAGAAAATGATAATTTCAAGACATAAAGACTTTGATTACACAATAAAATAGTTTATTATCTGCAGCGTCTCTCCCTCCTTCTCCTTCCCCTGTCAGTCTGTGTGTCAGTCACATGTTCTCCCTCAGTGTTTGCTTGATTTGGACAAAGAGGGGATACAGCAGTGTAGATTAAGAAACAAAGAGCCTGTTATTCAGAACTGCTGCCACATGTATAGACCAAAACTGACACAAGCACTGCCAGTCAGTCCAGTCTACAGTATCTCCATCCCTCCTTCCCCTTCCCTCCCACCACCGGGAGCGACTGCGACTCAACCGGCATCCAGCCTTTGGTATGACCATTCAGAGTCAGCGATTGGACGGCGGTCAGGAAACAATGCCAGGGTTGTTACCCGGAGCACTCGCAGATCAATGGGGAGAACTTGGCCTTTTTCACTTCCACAAGTTTCAGATTGAAAATTATCACAATCGGAGCTTTGTGTGTGTGTTTGCTGCGGGGCTGAAGAGGACTCGTGTTTAAAGTATCTCTCTTACTGCTGCGTGCCTCTTTACAACTTTGTTTTCTCAGTGGTGTACACCGAGTTATTTAACCTCCCCATGCCGTACTTCTTTCTGTTTCAAGTTTTTCTACTCAACAATCTGTCGTAAATGTATTTTAGATAGATGCCTATTCAAATTTAGAAAGTTTAGAGTGTGTAAGGGCTGAGAACGTTACGATGGACGTATATGACGGCCACTTCTACGCTCAGTTATGTCTCATAAGTTGTTGCAGCAGTTTTTGGGTTGACACCATTTATTTGAGCCGAATTTGACCTTGATAGAGAGAATGGTCAAAAAACTTTAATTTTTATGAATATACGTAGGAAAATGATCCGTCCTCTGAACGCCCTCTGTCTCTAGTTTGTGGTTTCACGAGGCTGTGATTATCGTAGAGGTCACAGCAGGTCATTTTAAACAGTCAGAGGTTCAAGCTCCTAGAAAATGGCCTCACTATAATCAAACGGCGAACGTCGTCACACATGAGTTGGGCTCATTGAATCCACAAGAGTCTCAGCAATTTTTGCAATTCCAAAACTGTTCAGGGACTCCAGGGAACTCATGGGAACCCATTTTTATTCAAATATCTTGAGGTGAGCAGTCAGAAGACCCCTTTAACAAACCTCTGAAGGACGGTGATGTCGACCGAAGACGTTGCCGTGTCCCCACTGAGTTGTAGAAGTTAATACCAGTTAGAATATCACTGTCTGTTGTAATACTGGGTCATGCTGGTGTTTCGAAGGAGCGACCTCGCTTGAAGGTTTTTGACTCCTTGTGTCTGTTCTCTTTTGCTTCCAGGGAGAACATGGGTGGCATGACCACAGACCAGAGCATGGCCAAGCCAATGACACCAACCAGTGCGAGCGCTCCCTCTCCTTCTCCCGACGCCAGTGTCACCAGCAACATGCTCCACACCACCATGACCTCCGGTGCCCCTGGACGTGGTTTTGGGGCCGTACCGGGTCGGGCAGCCACGCCCCAGGGAAACAGCCACGCGCTCAAGCTGGGCAGCCCTTCAGCTCAAGGAAGCCCCAGCGTCACGTCGGGGGCCCAGGGTGCCGTGCTGTCTCCTTGTCATCGGCTGAGTCCCAACATGGCGGCTAGCAGCAGCAGCTGTAGCAGCCCTCACCTTTCCCAACATCCCCCTGGTTCTTTCTCCCCTGTAGCTGGCCTCCACTCGCCGGCGTCCATATGCAGCAGCACGGGAAATGGCCAAGGGTTCAACTCCCTTAGTGCACTGCAGGCCCTCACTCAGGGCCACAGGGTTTCCCAGACGCTCGCTGAGGGACAGCATCCAGAGTCACCTGACAGAAAGTCAGCTGGCCTTCAGAGCCCTCTTCATGGCGGCAGCGCTGGTAGCCAACTGGCTAAGAATAATCCCAGCATAGAGCCTGACTTATTTGAAGCTTTTGGGGATCAGCAAGGCTTGTTGTCCTCACAAAACCAGGACGATGAGCAGGAAGAGGGGAGAGACGGTGACCCCGACGGCTTCGGAGGCGACGGAAGCTTAGGGGAGCTCGGCGACGCCTCGAATCGCCTCCTGAACACAAAAGGGCCCACTAAGCTGCGCGAGCTCCTCACCAACAACCTAGAACCCTCCGATCCCTGCTCACCGCTGCGGTCCATGGGCGATGACCAGGACTGTAAGGACCAGCTGGCTGGGCTCGGGGGTGTGGTCGGGGCAGGGCACAACAACCACTCCACCTCATTAAAGGAGAAACACAAAATTCTCCACAGGTTGCTGCAGAACAGCGCCTCGCCCGTGGAGTTGGCCAAGCTAACGGCCGAGGCCACCGGAAAAGACCCCATCGGTCCAGAGTCGGCTTCGGGGGACAGCATGGCTGCCCTGGGTGAACTCTGCCCAAAACAGGAGCCTGGAAGCCCCAAGAAGAAAGACAATGCGTTGCTGCGCTATCTGTTGGACAGAGACGATAACACCATCCTGGATAAAGCCATCAAGATGGAGCCTGGCGATGGGCCGAAACTGTCCAGCATCAAGACGGAGAAACAGGAAGCGGGTTTCAACATTGCCGACCAGGTGAGTGTTGACGACAGCGTTGTAGTCCATGAAATCAGAGGGTTAGAGCTGAGACACATTTCAAATCAAGACTCCGATGACGCTCATTCGAACCAAAGCAAACTCATTTCAGTAACACCGTGCCGCTCTTTTTCCGTCATCGCTTGGTTTTTTAAAGCGCAGGTGACCTAGTTGAAGTTAGTCAGTTGCAGGAAGGGGGTTGAAGGCGGACGACTGAGTTTTTTTAAAAAAAAAGCCCGACATCCTCCGAGACAAAGGCGGCGTTCCTACCAGCAGCCGGACAGCGGAGGCTGCTGCCGGAGGGAGGGGGCGGTTCTCCCATCCTGGATGGATTGGTTTGTAGTTTGTGAATCAAGTCGAAGTGCCAAAAATGTTCTTTGTCGGTCGAGGTTGAAGCTGTCGAGACGATATTTCAAAGCGGCTGAGGGAAAAGAATGTCAGCATGTCGCTAGTGTTTGATTTCCTGTGTTCAAATTAAATGAAATTTTACATTAAAGGAGATTTAAAACAACAAATTAGGTTTGATTCAATTTCAGCACTTGTTGTTAGAGAGCACAGAAGAACAGTGGCTGTATATCCGGGTTACCGAGTGTGTGTTTGTGTTAGACTGTGTACATACAATTAGATTACAGTGTATTTGTGCTAGTGTGCATCACGTGTGTGTGTGTGTGTGTGTATAACGACGTGTGTACGACAAAGGCTCAAACAGATGAAGAACATTCTGAAGAACCTTCATCTGTCCAACAAAAACTGAATTTTGCATGTCCCTCACATCCCCATTCGAAATTATGCCCTTGGTGTGTGTGTGTGTGTGTGTGTGTGTGTGTGTGTGTACACTAGCTAAACAGAGCTGCTGCGGCTGTGTGTCTTACTGTACATCACACATGACCTCATTAGTGCCGACGGTTTATTTTTAGCTCCTCCTCTATTCATCAGCCAAACGGCCAGAGGAAACCATTCGTGTCAGTGGTGTGTGTGTGTGTGTGTGTGTGTGTGTGTGTGTGTGTGTGTGTGTGTGTGTGTGTGTGTGCGCGTGTGTGTGTGTGTGTTTGTGGCGAGTTGAATTACACTGTAACACTGAGAGGTTTTCAGTTTCTTTCGAAGCTGTCATCAAAAGTGAAGATCAGATTTCATGTTTTCTGTACATTTCTGTTCTTTTTTTCTGCACGTTAACTTCATTGAACAAAACAAACATCTGAATCTTAATTTATTTTTGGATGTTAACAGCTGGAACGTTTCATATTTTCTTTGTAGAAAAATGTTTAAAGCAGCTGAAAACGAGCTGAAAGCTTCCCCGCTTCTTTGTCCTGCATGTGAGAGAGCCTGCGTGAGAGAGCCTACGTGTGTTTTAGATAGAAGCTGTCATGTCGTGTCTTTTTCTTTAATATGGATCGTTTCAATCCTTTTAAATGTCACTGAAACTCTCTTAGAATTGATATCTAAGTACACGTGAGAGCTCGGTGGAAATCAAGTGCTTCATGCTTCAGAAAATCTTCACATGTTCATTTCTGTTTTTTCGATCTCAGACCAGCGAGTTGGAGGACCTCCTGGAGGACCTGCAGAGCGGCGGCCAGCAGCAGCAGCTGTTCGGGGGCCAGCCGCCAGTCAGAAGACCGGCCTCCTCCTCCTCCACGTCCGCACCTTCTTCTGTGCCACCCGGTTCCTCTGTGGACAAACAGACCATCATCGGCAACATCCTGCAGATGACAGACAGCAACAGCAGCAGCCCTCCCAACCAGCACAGAGCCTTCCCTACCATCGGCGCTGCAGGTACGTCAGTGAGAGAGACTGTGAGAGAATATGTGTGAGGGTATGTGCAGTACTTAACAAACTTTTCCTGCAGGCTTTAACAGTGCCAGGCCGGGCCAACCAGGTCGAGGTGTTCCTCCAGCCCGGAGCACGTCTCTGGAGAACAGTATGGGCCCCAACCTCAACGCTGGCAGGCCGTTTCCTCTTCAGCACAGGAACAACGGCCCTTACTCCATGATGCAGCAGCAGCCGCAGCAGCAAGGCATGATGGGAACTCACGCTGGCATGGCCAACCAGGCTGTGATGGCCAATCCAGGTCAGACAGAAAAAGAAATAGTATGCTGCCGCACCCGCCTATAAATACAGTTTGTATTCTGGTGCGGCTTTTTGAACACACACACACTCACACACACGTACGCGCTCTGATATCAGATCATAAAATAAATTGGCTGTACAGAACTTTAGGACTGAAACATGACATTTAATTCTTGAATGACGTTGATTGACATCAGAGGATCTGATGATTTCTGTTCTTCCAAATCAGGCATGCTGAATAACGGCTCAATGCGGGGCCCCATGCAGCAGGGCTGGGGTCCTCAGAGCCACATGGGTGCCACGGCAGGATCGATTATGGGAGGCCAGGGTGTTGGACCGGGTCGCATGGTCCCCAACATGAACACTGCTCTGCCCTCCAGATCCAGAGCCGCCATGGTCAACATGCAGATGATGGGCAACGGTGAGAAGAAGAAGAAGAAACTCGTGAGCTGACTTCAACTCATCCAGACCCGAGACTCTCAGATATCTTATGTGCTTTCGTCTGTTCCCTCCAGAGATGGAGATGGCAAACCCGGCCTACCCTCAGCAACATGCTCCGCCCAATCAGACTGCCCCATGGCCAGACCGGATGATGACCATGGATCACTATGAAAACCAAAGCAGGTACGGAGATTAATCCATCCAGTAGAGTTCTGAGGTTCAGTTGTGGGCTCTGATGTGACAATAACATCAAGTTACTTTCCAGGCCATCGTATGGCGGGCCCCAGGGGGACGGGATGGGGTGCTGCGGCACAGGGCCTGAGGGCCAGCCAGATGAAGGAGCCCTGCTGAGGCAGCTGTGCTCGGTGCTGAAGGACTACGAGGGTCTGGAGGAGATCGACAAGATGCTGGGAATCCCCACGTTGGCTGGACAGGTGAGCTCCCTCAAACTGGTTCTATCAGTTACTTTTGCAGTTGTGGACACACACATTTCTTATGCAGACACTTACTCCCACCCTGCAGGGTCCTCTGTCAGACCAGGACCAGTACCTCGGCTCCTCAGACCCAACGGCCAACATGAAGCCCCTCATGTACAGTCAACACTACGGTGGACAGCCGGGCTATGGCGGCATGCCACCTGACGGAGGGTTCCACGGCCCCGCCATGAGCGGCCACATGGTGCCGCAGAGGATGCCGCCCGCCGGTTACCCCCCGATGATGAGGATGCCTGGAAACCCGGGACCCAGGCCGGTCGGGATGAGGCCAGGGGTGCCTAATCCGGGAGTGCCACCTCAACCCAACAACCTGAGGCTGCAGCTGCAGCACCGACTCCAGGCCCAGCTGGTAGGTCACACCTCTTATATCGTGCAGTGGTTCTCAATGTGTCAGCTTGCCACAGTTTTGACTCCGACTCTCTCCGCCCCTCAAAGGTCAGAACTGTCGAGGCTGTTTGCAGCTGGTCAGCGGTTAAACTACGCGCTAACTCAGCATTTAAATCTCTGACTTCACCTCAGCTGAGCCAGCGACGTCATTGATTGCGGCGATTTCATTACAGGGAACCAGTTTTTGTTCAGAAAAGTTGCCGTTAAACAAACAGCCACCAAGTTTGAAAGTAAATCTTTAAGCGTTTGTTTATTTTGGTGTTTTTTTTACGGTTGTATTCATGCGTGGGACAGTTTTGCACTTTGAATAAAAGTTTGAATAAGCTCAGATTCGTATCGACGGAGCGCTTACCCGCTGTATAAGAAAACACTCGGCGGTTCAGCTGTGCCTGGATTAAGTTTCTTCTGCTGATGACAACATGCGAGGCGTGGTGTTACACAGAATGCTTTTCTTTTCTCAGATCTGTTCAATAAAGATCCGTGCCACAAACGTTTCAGCACGGAGCTGCTGTAAAATTGTAAAAGCAGTCAAACTCAGCGACGTGCACCACGAGGGAATCGCTGTGATTGAATCAGATGTTCATGACGAGGCTGTTCTCTTATTAATACCTGCGTACAGTCACAAATACACATTCACTTGCTGCCTGTAAATACAAACACTCTTAGAGAGTGCAGCCGTTGTTGACACACCTTGAATCCTCACCTAAGTGCCAAACCTCATTACCATGAGAAAGGCACGCAGCCTCCTTTCGCTCTCTTTTTTTTTTTCTTGTTATGTGAGACAACAGAGCAGGTCGTGATGCCAGCGGAGGTTCACCGAGTTTAAACAGCAGCAGCAGCCAGAAAAGGAACCGATGAGATTCAGCTCTCCGCTTTAATCAGCAAATTCCTGCTGCTGAGACGCTTGATGAACACACATGACATATGTGCACGCACGCACAGATTCCTACACACATGAAGATGAGATGTGTCTCTTTATGTCTTAATGCTGCATTTGTGTGTTTAAGTTAATACGCCAGGCTTTCTTGCTTTATTGTGTTTTTATATCATCACATTCATTCTCAGGCTTTTAATCCCTACATTTAAAAATTTAAATTCACCACATGCGTCTTTACATGTTTGGCTACAACCTACTTGAGTCTAGACTGCCACCTGCTGGAGAGTCAAGGGGAAAACAGCTTGTGCACGTTCACTAAAATAGCACTGATGATTTAACAGCACGTTCACATGTGAGGCACGACTTCTGCACTTCCATCTTTACATTTCTCTCGGCGCCAGTGAGGAAACGGTGAAGTCTCCAACTCCAGATAAACCGTCTGCAAACATGTAAATGAGTCATTCAGGTGAAGCTCTTACAGTTCAGCAAGCAGGATTTAAAAACATGTCAAATATACTGTAACACATAAATATGTTTCATGGGTTTATCCGATGTTATTGCAAACAGTTGTAACGTGTAAGGAGTCGAACAAGACAGTCTTAGTCCTTCGGGAGTGTGATCACTGACATGTCAGCGTTCAGTTCATGCTGAGGTTGTTGAAGAGCTGTTACGCAACCCTAATTTATGAGAGCAATGGATTATTTAAACCATACAGGTTGATATAAAGGTGGCTTGTGCTGCTCGTTAGAGAAACCTGTCGGTATTTTATCATTCATGAGCTGACACGACATTTCAAGCTGATCTTTTGTAGCTCGATGTATTTTTTTTATGTCTGAGATTAATAAAACTCTCTCTGTCTGTCCCTCCACATAGAACCGCCAGCCGATGGTGAACCAGATGAGTGCAGTGTCCAATATGAATCTACCTCTAAGGTCTAATGTACCAAACCAGGTCAGTTCATATGCACGTATAAATATGTATGTATGCATTTGCCTCGCTCTCTCTTACTTCACCTCGCTTGTTAATATCATTCAGACTTCTTCCATCACAGTTTCAGTGACACCTCTGTGAACAGCTCTGGGCAAAGCCCCATGCAGTATGAATGTGTTATTTTGAATATCTCTGCGTACTGGAGTCCCTGAACAGTTTTGAAATCGCATAAATTGGGTGTGACTGGAAAGCTGAGACTCTTTTGGATTCAGCGAGCCCGACTTTATTCCTGTGTGGAAAAGCATCAGCTCATATTCAGACATGGGCTCATGTTAGAATAATCTGCTCGTCTTTGCAGCTCGTGTACATTATGTTTCATGTTTCTTTCTGCAGGGAACCCTCAACGCCCAGATGCTGGCCCAGCGTCAGCGTGAGTACCTCAGCAACCACCTACGCCAACGCCAACAGCAGCAGCAGCAACACGTGCACCAGCAGCGTGCCATGATGATGCGGAACCAGGGCATCAACATGCCGCCTAACATGCCCAGCGGAGGCGCCGCGCCCACGCCGATGCCCACGGGCGGCACCAACCCGCGGCTCCCGCAGGGCAACCCGCAACAGTTCCCCTACCCGGCCTCCAGCTACGGTACCGGCCTGCCCTCTCCTCCTCCGCCTCCTCCTCCTCATCCCGGCTCCTCCAGCCCCTTCTCCTCCCCCCTCTCCCCCAGCCATCATCTGGCTAGCCAGGGCATGATGGGAAATGTGGGCGGGCAGTACACCGGGGTAATGAGTCCACCATCACAGCACAGTGCCTTCCAGTACGGCAGCTCAGGTATTTGATTAGAGCCCGGCAGCGGCGTCACAGTAGTCTGCTTCAGTGTGCTTCACGGGCGCAGTCATCTGTCGCGGTGGCGGTGATCAGTTATTTGTTGTTAATCACTTAACCCTAGATTTGTTTGTGTGCAAAGATCTTCTGCTTTTACGCTCAGATGAACTCTGTCTATAATTTAGAAACGGCTCTGGTGGTGGTGGCACTAAAATCTTCATGTGTCTTCTGTCAGTGTTTTAAATTTGTTAAGCTCTGAATCTCATTTGAGGATTCTGAGGAATGTGTCCAACAGTTTGCATGTCAGGGAGTTCATTTTGTTATCTTCATGTTGTAGGGTCACTTTAACCAAGACTTTTTCTGACACAATGAATCATTCTCATCCCAATCTCTGTGAATAATATTTTTTAAGACCTCCAAGCAATGTCTAATTTTACAGATCTAAGTAGAGTAGAAGTAAGTTTCATTATCATTAAAGCAGCTCATGACCTTTTTTTTGTATCCGCTCCGATCTGCAGGAATGAGCCAGCAGCAGCAACACCAGGACCCGGTGTCAGGTTTTTCATGTGGGGCTGCGACCCCGCAGAGCCCGCTGCTGTCCCCCAGGATGGCGCAGCAGGGTCAAAGCCCCATGCTGCAGCAGAACCAGGGCCAAACCCATCCCCAGGGTCCAAACCAGGGAGGTGCACCGGGCTACCAGGCGAGCACTGACCTCAACGGATGGCCCCAATCTGCCAACATCTCCACCAGCAACGGGTAACGCGAACACGAGGATGCCAACGTGATTTTTGTGGATATTATTTCACACACCCTTTGACTCACTCTGCCTCCTTCCAGTGTGTACCCCCAGCAGTCCCAGTCACAATACTCCACACAAGCCAACGGAGGAATGTACAACAGCAACAACAACATGAACCTGGGCAACATGAACCAGATGCAGGGACAGATGAGCTCCATGGCCGCCATGAATACTGAGCAGGTGCAGATAAGACATAAATTATTGTCCACCATCATTAATGTTCATTTTTAAAATTTGATTCATATTTATCGCTGTATCCTCGTCATTCCCCTGATACAGGTGAGTGACAGCAGCCTGATCCTGGGACAGCTGGCTGGGATTGACATGTTGACACAAGAGGGTGAAGCCAATTCTGTAAGTGAAAGGAAAAAAACTCTAATGTTATAACATTAAATTCACATAAACCGTTTAATAAATGGAAAAACTGAAGACTGCATTTAGAATGTCTCTTAATCCTTAAACCTTGTATATGATATATATATATATAATATTAACATTGTACTAAGCTATCAGGCTGTATTATCACGTCTATCAAACATGGCCTATTCCTTCCACCGCCTCGATTTGTAAATCTGGTGTACCTCAGGGCTCAATTTTAGGTCCTCATTAATTCTCGCTGTACTTGCTGCAACTTGGCCAACTCATCCGTGACCTGCTATCTACTTCTACGCAGATGATACTGTAATAAATTATTCATAGACCAGATGGTCTTCTAATGGAATTTCTGAAGTTTACTTTAGTTTTTTAGTAGCTGAGGTTGATTTTAAAACTTTTCTAGGCCTTGGATAGTAACTAAAATGGTGGCATTCTTTATATCACTTCCCATAATTATACAAAATGCCTTTTCATTTAATAAACTGTTTGTTACCCTTTAAGAAGAAGTTAGTTTTTACTGTCTGCACATGGAACCTTGTTAGGACCACATAAGAGTTAAAAAGACATGTTACAAAGCGTGGATTATAAATGAGTGGACGTCAAAGAAAGCAAATTTAATGACTAACGAGATTCTGATTTTCTGTCTTTTGTAGAATTTCTGCTGACCCCGGCTGTGGCTGAGAAAAGGTAACACAGGACAACCCACGCAAAAAAAACAAAACAAACAAACACTGACGCCTGCTCAGCTCGAAGGAGAGAACACGACGGAAACACTCTGTCACACACACCAGCCAAACCCAGAGGCGCTCAAGAGAGAGAGAGAGAGGACAACCAACACATGCAAAACCTTCTGAACTGCATTCGTGTCAGTGTGACCTGCTGAATTCACTGGGGAGGCTGACACCTGAAGCATCCTGACGGCAAATTCACAATAAGAGGAGACAAGGGTCACAAAAAGGGTTTTTGTCGCACTGCTGATCTTTTATTTTAGATCCTGTACTATATATCTGATGTTCAAGCAAATTAAGATGGGAGTAGAGCCAAAAGCAGCGCGCCGTCTTCAGGTAAATAAATTGGAGAATACTGCACACACACCTTCAAACATATATTGTCTATGTTTGAAGGTGTGTGTGCAGTAAACACCAGCGCTTTGTCAAAGATTCAGGCTCGTCTCCTGTTTGTGTCGAGTGTTAAACAATTTGATTTAACATGAAAATCTCATTTTAACTAACTTGAATATTAATTTTCCCTGAAGTTCGGCTTGATATATCTGGTGTATGGTATCTTGGATAGAACCAAACAGAAACCATACATACACAAACTTTATTTCTTTATTAATATAATATTTCTATATTATAACCAGTTGAGCTGCATTCAGTGCACGCTGGCTTTTATCAGGAGACGTCTTTTTGCTCCAGAACACCAGAACGAAGAGCAGCAGTAGTAATCATGTCCAAGAACTGAAGCTATATATTCAAAATGTTTCTACGTTTTAGGACACAAAATGCTCCATGTGGCAGATTTTTATAGACGCGTGCAAGTGTTCCACATGGACCCACACGCAGTGTTTGCTGACAGTATGAAAGTTACAGCAACTGTCAATCCTCTCTCGAGTCTCTGAAGCAGTGTGTTTATGAAATGTTGTGTGTGTGCGTGCGTGTGTGTGTGTGTGTGTGCGTGTGTGAAATATGTTGTCACGGTTTGACACTGGAGAAGTGAAACGGTTGACGAGCATAAAAACGAAAACCTCTGGATTTTAATCTTTTGGGTTCAATTTGAGAGCCTGGAAAAAAAAAAACGAGAAAGTTTATGAAAAATATTTTACAGGTATTTATAGTTTTCAAGAAGTTTTAGAGATTCTTTGTATGACGGAAGAGAAAAAAATCAAGGATATCTTTCTTTAAGGAAATCTCTCAGAATGGTACATTTTGATGTCGATTTTAAAAATTAATATATTTCAACTGCTGTAGTTACACGGGAGCTGTATCCCTATTTAATGACTTTTTGAATGAAGGTGAATGTGTATAGATAGTGTACATACGTAGATTTATAAAAAAAACTTTTTCCCGCCACAAGTGAGGAAACGGCAGTTTGGAGTTTTAGTCCGAGAAACATTTCTCAGAGAGCAGAAATATTTCACGGGTTGAATTAAAACCTCAGTGTCCGGAGCTTCTTTCTTTTCACGGTGGCAAGGTGGATGTATTTCCATGAAGACCTGACTTGTAGCGCCACCATCAGGACGAAACATTCCCATCAGCCTCAGCTCTACTGTTTAGTACTTAAACCCACACATGGTCCGGTTCAGAAGCGTCCCAGAAGCGGGCCTCCTGCTCGGCTGTTCTAATTCTGAACAAACCAATGAACCGCGTGGCATATTTCCACATGTAGACGCATTTTTAGAAGAACATAAACCAGGAAAACGACCAAATCTGAGTAAACAAGTTTTTTTGTTTGTATTTGCTTCGCTCACTGAGATTCGACCAGTGGAATCATTTCTGCCTCCAAAGCAGCTTTGCCTCTAAATCGACTAATAAAGCTCCACGCTACTGCGACTCATCCGAAACTCACACTTTACGTTTATGTTACCGGCCTTGCAGGAGGCTTTTACAGGCGACACAAGGTGTGTGATGAATATGAATTCAAACCAGCCTCAGAAGAAGAATGTAAAGTTCGGTCTGCTGTCTCTAAACACATTAATGATGCTAAATTCAATCTTTGTATTTCACAAAGGAGAGCAGGCGACCCGGAGGCTCGTCACAATCCTAAGTTCTACTGGACCCCCTTGTCAAATCAGTCTGAAGGTGCTCTCTCTGTTCGTGAGGTGCTGTCTCATATAAGCTTTTTTTAATCGTGAACAAAACTTTGATTGTAAACTGGCGACGTGGATTATCTTTAATCTCCTTTTTCCTCTCTTTTCATCACACGGTCCAGAAATCTGTTTAACATGTAACTGTAACAAAGACCCCAAAAAAGAAGAAGAATGTGAAAGATGCGAACTGACTGCGAAGCCACACACTGAACAGACGCTTTTATTTCAGCAGCACATTGTGAAACCTCTGAGAGACCATGCGAACGTCCTGAATGTCAAACTCTGCAAAGGTCCGAGGCGATGGAGAGCCTCGGCGTGTACAGTAACTCCTAATGTTGTAGATGAAGGTCACTTAGTTTCTCTTGATTCTGACTGACACAGTACACATACACATTCATAGATGGATATTTTATCAATGGCAGAGAAATACTGTAATCCCTGTAAGTACCTTAAGACGCTAAAGACGAATAATGCCTTAGATCTGTGATTGTGTGTCCGGTGTGTAACCGTGCGGTTTACAGGCGTATCATACGTGTCGCGTCCTGCTGAGCGAGCGTTTCATCGCGTCACACTGTAACAGTTAGACAGCCGGGAGTTTTCTGTGTTCTCCCAACACGTTTGTTTTTTAAAGGGGCATTACGTAACCTTTGACCTTTGCTGATCTACTTTTGGCGACTGCAGCAGCTTCAGTGTCCGAGACTAAACACTCACACACGTTAATAACATAGAGCCAGTAATGTAACGTAGTGATCTGATCCGTATTAAAACTAAAAATTAACCCCCGATCTGTTGGATCAAATTCAAGTTTTACGACGTCTTTTTAGATTTTTACGCTTTTAAAATTAATTTTTCATTGAACAAAAGAAGCTCTCAGATGTCAAACTTTGTCTCTTTGCCTAAATAAAACTAAAATATTTAAACAAACACGTCTTACACTGACTGAATGTACATGAAGAAAATATAAATATATATATTTATGTACCAAACAGAAGGAATGTAAAACCACAGTTTGTTGAGGTCACACTTTTTTCATTTTCATTTTATTTTTCAGATTTAAAGCCACTATGTATAAATGTAGTTTTGAAGAATAATGCAACAAACAATTTATTTCATCATTCAGTTCATGGTCTTTTGTGATTCTACCAGCAGGTGGCGCTGACGTACAGAAGCTTACTTTAAGGTCACTCTGTAGAAAACAATGATGCAGTCATCTGAATATTTACTGTAAAGTTGGAACAGAAACATCTTGTACTGAGCAAATATGTCACCACATGTTTAAGATGAAATATGAATCTAGTTTTTTTTTCTATGTCTTGAAAATCGACTTCTCGCCCCCTTTAGCACATTTTCAAAAAGTTTCTTCTTTCTTTGTAAAAACGTTTGACAGTTCTCAGATCAGTTTGTTTTTCTCAATCATCCTCTCACGCCCTGATGTTCATATTCGATATATCTGAGCGGTGACACAGTCCAGAACATGCAGCAGTTCATTCACAGGGTGAGTGTGTTTATTATGCAAAAACAAAAACAAAACAAAGTCCAGACGTTCACACCACTCTATGCAAGCTGTCCACTCTATTGTTGCTTTTGCCAATGCTGCTCGTTAATTTATGATTCATGCCACTGTAAATAAATTATTTTTATTGAGCGGGACTGCCTCTGTCTTTATTCATTTCACATCCACAGACAGTTATCCACCCACAAAGTCTACACTCACATTAATGTAGCGTCACTTTATTAATCACACAAGCTGTTTCAGTTGCAAATATTCAGGGTTTATTATATTGTATTTGTGCATGTTATGCCGTGAAGGTTAGCCGCAGCAAGACGGAGCACATGTGTGTGAATGAGAGAGAGTGAGGTTACAGGGAGAAGAGGTAAAGAAGGTGGAGGATTTTAAAGAGTCAGAGCAATGGAGAGTGTGGAAAAGAGGTGAAGCAGGCAGGTTGGAACAGGTGGAGGAAAGTGTCGGGTGTGATGTGTGAGGCAGAGATGAAGATGCTGAGGTTCAGGATCAGGAATGAGTCCATCAGCACATTTTGGAGGTTTTGGAGATAAAGTCAGAGAGGCCTGACTGAGATGGTTCAGACATGTCCAGAGGAGAGAGAGTGAATATATTGGTAGAAGGATGCTGAGTTTTGAACTGCCAGACAGGAGGAGGCCTAGAGGAAGAGCAAAGAGGAGGTTTATGGATGCAGCGAAAGAGGACATGAAGGTAGCTGGTGTTAGAGAAGAGGATGCAGAAGACAGGGTTAGATCCCTGAAGGGATGCCATGCTATAAACATATGATATATAACTTCTCCTAGGCGTCTATGAATCATAAAACCAGCCGTGTTGCAACTTAACTTGTTGGACTTCGAGGGGACGATCCACTGATCTGACTGACTGAAAGTCTGTGTCACAAACTGGGACATGAAGTTGGAAAGTTGCATTATGGGAAGTGTAGGCTCTTTATTAGGGCCTGATAAAAAAATTCAGGATGTGCCTCTTGTAAGACGCACAGATTTTGTAATGGAAGCATTACAAACCTGCAGCATGTCATGTGTTATATCACACGTAATATACCTTTAAATCATTGGACAGCACCACATATTTCCCTGTTCTGCATCCTCACATCATATTTATATGACACTTTGAAAAGTAGCTGTTTTGCAGCGACCCGCCCGAAATCATGCAGCTTCCTCATTTCAAAATGTTGAGCCTGAATTTGGAGAAGTGAGGAGCAGCCGAACGTCTTGAAACTTGAAACCGGTCCAGACGCTTCATGTCCTCTGCGTGGCCCCTGCCTAATCTAATCACACGGCACAAATGTGTGAATGTTCCAGCTTTAACTCTCAAATAAACCTGTTTTATTGTGTCGTGAATATATTACTATTATGAAATATAACGACCCATTCACTGGCGACACGTGTGAGGGGCCGGGCTGTGCTCGGACTGATAAAGCCACAGATTGCTCAAGGTCATGAACTCCAGGAAAGGTCAGGAAACTTTAAAAAAACAGTTATAATGCACAGAGATCACTGCAGAGCATTAAAAATACACATTTACATATCACAGAGGAGCTGTGCATCCTCCTGGAAATATAATAATATCTGAGATTTTAGTTTGTTTTTACATAATTCATCTAATAATCTAATCTCTCTCTGTGTTGCATTGTGTCAACACTCTTTTCTTAATGTTTCAAACAATTGTTACTACAAAGAGGATTTCTATATATTCTGACTCGTTTGCAATTGGCTGAAACATGTTTCCACAGTACGTGATCTGCACGCTCATTGGTGGATTCAGCTGTCAGTCAAACAAACGCCTCGTGATTGGCTCTCTGGCTCTTGACTTTAAAGCTTCCAAGCCCTGCGCCTGAGAGCCAGAGAAAGATATTTAAAAGAGAGAAGACGTCTCACTACCACTGTTATTTTTAGATTTTTACACAATATGTAGTTTTTCTTTTATGCTAATTCTTTGAAATCGGAATTGGAATATTAAGATTTTGTGCTAAAAATATTGTCCAACATGGTTTTATTATTGTAAATGTCTCTTTGTTTACTCTGTTTCTAAATGTATCGACGTGAAAAGAATCAAACTGAGTGCTAGTACAAGTTATAAAACATATTTTTTTATGTGAAGAGGCCAAACCTGCTCCAAAGCCTGGTGTTAGTTACTGTAGGTACAGGAACGCTCTGAAACTTTGGAATGATTCTCAATAAAGAAGCATGGTTGTTATTATAAGATAATCGTAGATGACAAATCTGAAGCCAAATAAAAAGGGAAAACTTTTCTCTTCTATAACAACTAGTTTCTTTGTTTCAGGACAAAATGTCTGTGAACAGTTTAAATGTTTGGAGTTATTTGCAAACCCTCAAAGAAAGAAACAGATTTGTTTTGTGAACTGATTTGTCCATCTCTAGTCTAACTCTAACGAAATCTTGTTGGCAATGACAGTACAAAGAATAAACAAAGCCTGAGTCAGCGGACCTAAGGCGGGTCAAATTATGCCTGGCTGTTCTGATATAAATCACCTGTAACAGCACCGACCTGTCAATCAAAGCGTCCTCGCTCTTAACCCTGCATAACTTTAAGCCTTAATATAACATGAACAGGTGAGTTGTATATAAATTCACCCTCAGTACAGTTGTCATGAACGGGGAAATTAGCTACAGAGACCAAAACTGTTTTTTGTACCAGGCTGTAAACATGTTTATTTCTGCTGTGAAACATGGGGACTTATGGAGACTGACTCACTGCTGGAGCCAGCCTCTAGCAGGAATTAGAGTTTTTTAGCTCTGCACCTGCACTGACTTCACTCTCTAGCGTTGGAGGTTGCCGCTCGCTCCACCTACTACCACATATTTTGAGATTAGCCAGGAGTACACCTGGTGGAGGAGTCTACGTCCATGTTTCATCCAGTCTGTGTTTTAATACATTCACTGCACTGATGCTATAATTGACTAATGTGAGGACTACAAACTACAAACTGCGCTGTAATGCTGCACGGAGTGAGTCATCTCACCTCATGCAGGATCTGTGTCAGGAGGTGTGTGCGTGCAGCCTGAGGGCGGTGACCACTGCGGTGCCTCTACTACAGAGTCTGTGCGTCCGCAGGTACCCACAGTGTTTCCCTCTGCTCCAGAAAGGCTCGTCCGGGTTTGTCCTCTCTCTGACAGGCAGGTGACAGAGACCCCCACCCCTCCCCTCCTCTCTCAGGCGGACAGGCATGGCTGGCATGGCGGCACCGAAGCGGCAGGACACCCGCAAGTTCTTCGAGAATCTGTCCGGGGCTGGTAAATCCATCGCGGTGCTGACCAGCGGGGGAGATGCGCAAGGTAACGGGCGAGTTCCATTATCGGACGACATCTATTTCCCCAACAAGAAGACTGACTCACATTTGAAAAACATATATATAAATAAATATAAATATATATATGTCGTTATTTATATTATAACGTACGGTCATCGTTGTTTTTGCACGTTAACGGTCAAATCACGACAGTTAGGCTCAATCGTCTTATTTCGCCCCTTTAATATTACATTAACTCGATATGTGTAATATTTCCCCACTATTATGTCTATATTATATATTATATCATATATTATATTATATATTACATAAGTTTTAGGTGGAGGTGTGCCAATTGTTGAACTGTCCGATAATGGATGTATGGCTCGAAAAGCTTGTCCGATAAAGGACTTACAGCTAATCAATAAGGGAAAGAGGAAAACAAAGCAGGTTTATTTCTGTAACATTTCATGCTTTTATTCTGGAGGAAAACAACGCGGGTTTATTTCTATTCTTTTTTTATATTTCATGCTTTTATTTTGGCTGACTGTTCACAGGGTGAGAGCTACGTGTGAAAGGCGGTTATGCAACACACTGTCACGGTTTGTTTATCACGGAACATCATAATTAAAGCCCAGGCAGAGAGAGAGAGAGAGATAACCCGGGTCTGCTTTAGTCCGGGTTAGGATCAGATCATCTGGGAGCAGAACTGACATCAACAAGTGGATCATTTAAAGATTTTTCTCTTATCATTTAATCCTCATATTTTTTTAATATTCAGCCTCAGTGCAGCTCTGTACGACATGATTTTAAATCTGCAGTTTTTATATAAATGCATCATATTTAATTTAATTTATTAATAAATAATAATAAAAGTTCCAGGAAAGAGTCTGAGCAGACAGAAACACGTGCACTGCATCTCAGAGGAGGATGAGTCCTGAGGACCAGTTGTGAAGCGGACTAAAAAAAAAAACACCACACTTCCGAGTCAGCCTTTCCACAATAAAATTTACTTTACATAGGCTTATAAAGGTGCAGGGCTTTTATTTTGAAGGCACCCTTTTCCTCAAGTCGTGGCTGCAGCTTCACGCATCCTGTCACGGGTGGTCGTGGAGGCTACGTGAGGAGAAGCGAGTATGCAGGGACAAACGTCTGAGCTTTTATTTTGTAGAATCTTCATTATATTCTATTAATAACTGATGGATCAAATCTTGGCACATGTCAGCTCCTAAAATATCTTTACTCACACACACACATATATCTGTCAGTGTCTTTATCTGTCTTCAGCGTCCGTCTACTGCAGCTATTGTTGGCTGTTACATAACACGGTGCCCATGGAGGGAAGTGATCAGCAGCCTGTCGCAGCATCATCAGCCCCTCGTGCAGGATTGATATTCAGTTTTTGGAGTAACAGTGACAAGTCTGTTTAAGAGATTTCAGATGACAGACTCATCATCAGATGACTTTGACACTCACTGTCAAAGTACTCGTCATATTTCTGTGTGTGCGCTGTGACGACATTTCTAAATATGAAGTTTCTCACCTATAAATCCATCTCGATCACCAGATTATTATAAAATCCTTTAAATTAAAGCCAGCAGAGAAGAGGCTCTCAGACAGTTACTGGCTTCTTTTATCAGCTCTGTTCTCTGTTCATGACACAAAGAATCAGAAGTCTGAATCGATACTCGAGGTCGACCGATTAATCAGTATTTTATCGGACAGATCTGATGCTGGCCTGTCAAAGGTGAAGCTTGACTGTCAGAGACAAGAAGCGTCACGTGTGTTTATTAACTTTAATTTGAAGTCGATTGATTTCCTGTCTGCTCCAAACGTCGCTCCATCGCTCGACCTCGACTTGTTGTCTCCGACCTTTTCAAAACTTTTCAAGGCCTTGTTTCATTTCCTTCATTTCCATTTTTTGCACCAAGCTTAAGCGATCTATCTCTATCTATAACTATCTCCCATCAGCATCCATTAGTGTCCAGCGCTGCCTCAAACCACGTCCGGGCTCACAGACTGTGTGTTTCTCCTCTGGGAGTTACCCAGCATGCACCCTGCTTTCAAATGTCAGGACGTGTGCCTGAAGGAGGCGGCGAGCTGCTCCACCCTCAGTGATACCAACAGAGCCTGAAACACGACGCTGTCGTCCTCGGAGCACATTCTGCACACGGCGGCCTGTGAATGGGTCGGCTTGTTGGAGCCAGCGGTGTGGGAGGATATTTGGCCGTTGTTGACTGCGACTGGGCAGCTCGTGTGCCCGCTGTGCTCATGCTGCCACAGAGACAAGGAATAAGCATCCTGTGGAAAAGAACACACAGACTCAGACTCATATGAGCTGATTATGACAATAACAATAATATTTGCAGCCTGAATGTTCACGCTGCAGTCCGCTTCTCTTTTCTCGTCGTCGTCTCTCACGCCCGGGTTTCCCTTCAGCCTCGTTACAGATTTCTCAGAGCTGTCCATCTTCATGCAGCTGCAGCAGCACATCAACACTCTTCAACCTGTTGCACATCAGATACTTTCATCAGTCAGTCAGGCTGTTGTTGATTGGTCTGTTTCTAATTTCACTAAGTGCTCCGACAGACATTTCTGTCTTTTGTCACTGTCGACCCGTCTCTCTCTCTCTGACAGTCTGTCTGCTGTCTCCCGTTAATGCTGTTTATTAGTTTCTCTCTCTGTCTTTGTCTTTGTATTTGTTTACTTGTGACTCGCTGTTAAGTAAAGACACAATAATCCCTATTGTTTCCATGACGACCATCATCTTCGTCCTCTGTCCTTTTTCCAGGCATGAACGGGGCGGTCCGGGCCGTCGTCCGGATGGGCATCTACGTGGGAGCGAAGGTCTACTTCATCCACGAGGTGAGCCGACCAGACGTGGCCTCCGGGGAGAGTCCGCGGTCTCAGTCTAATTAATACTGACGAGCCTTCATCATCAGACTGTGGTTATTCTTGAGGAGAGCCAGCAGGACGCAGAGACTCAGCGTTACCCTTTATTATCCGGATCTGATTTGATTAATAAATGAAGTCTGGATTTCAGCCACCAAAGACTAGCCGCTCAGTCGTCACTGGATTATTAAGACTGACTGGGCGGTCGCCTGCTTTGGGTTGAAATATGTTCTCGTGATGCAGAGTGCTTCGTCACGTGCAGAAACAGAAACATTCACATTTTGAACCCGTGCTCAGTCTCCAGGCTGTAAATCTTGTTTACTGTCCCCAGAGGGAAATGATACTCTCTGCTCATTGCTCCATCTTTATTTATAACCTCGTCTACCACAAGGCAAATATTTACATTCATGGACACTGAACATACAACACAGACTCACGATGTAAGCATCAGGTCAGATTATTCCCTCCTGCATCACGTCTAACGTAACGTGCTTCTTATGAACAGGGAGGTCACAAGTTTAAAGCATGACGCTTCAAATTAAAGATACTCTGAATGTGTACGACTAAACCTGCATCAGAGTTATTATATATTATAAAGTACAGAGAAAGGAAAAACCTTGATATCGAATGTCTGAGGATATTTTTGCACTTTGAATGGACTAAAGGCAGTGACGGGGCAGATAGAGACGGTCTGGTCTCGTTGTGGATGTAATTGGATTATCAGGGGCCGGCTTCATCCGTCACTGCCTGCACCGTCATCTCCATCAGCCTCGATTAACCGCAGGGCTGGAAGTAATGGCAGCTGAGCGCCGCGTTGCCTTTAGTTTGGTTTAGATTGTGTTACTCTTAAACACATCAACACAGAACTCACAGCAGTGTTCACTGATGATTCATCGTAAGCCCGAACCTTTGTTGGTTGCAGCTTCTCTGATGTTTTCTGCTGTCATCTCATGAGGGATCACATAAACATTCATTTTGTTTGTTTCTCCTCTCAGGGCTACCAGGGCATGGTGGACGGTGGAGACAACATCAAGGAGGCGACATGGGAAAGTGTCTCCAGCATGTTGCAAGTGGTGAGCAGAGCAGTCCCCCAGTTTCTGACACAGTGTGGTCGGACGTCTGTGACGAAGACTTGATGTGACTTTAGCTTTGAGCCAAATGAGTCTGTGATGGGATTAGACCTCAGAACGTGAATTACAGTCACTGATTTGTACTCTGTGTTTCCTTCAGGGTGGCACAGTCATCGGCAGCGCCCGCTGTAAAGAGTTCCGTAGCCGCGAGGGCCGCCTGAAGGCCGCGCACAACCTCGTCCGGCGCGGCATCACCAACCTGTGCGTGATCGGCGGAGACGGCAGCTTGACCGGAGCCAACATGTTCAGAGAGGAGTGGAGCGGCCTGCTGGACGAGCTCCTGCAGCAAGGTTGACCGCTCGCCGAGCCTCCACCATCCCGCTCCGACCTCGCAGGTGCAAACCAGGACTCATCTGCTCCCTCTCGTGTTTGTCAGGTCTGATCGACGAGGAAGCGGTGCGCAGTAACTCCGTGCTGCACATTGTCGGCATGGTCGGCTCCATCGACAACGACTTCTGCGGCACCGACATGACCATCGGCACCGACTCGGCTCTGCACAGGATCATCGAGGTGGTGGACGCCATCATGACCACGGCTCAGAGGTGAACAACACATAAGAGTAGCTCGTTAGTCAAGATAACTTTCACAATCATGATTGAGGCTGTTTTTTTCTGTTTCTGACTTTTGTTTTCTGGTTTTTCAGCCACCAGAGGACGTTTGTGCTGGAGGTCATGGGCAGGCACTGCGGGTAGGCTCTTCCCCTTTATATCTTCAGCTCTGAATAAGTCATGGCTAAGTATGATGGTGTGATCAGACGAATGAAACAACATTTTAATAAAGTTTGAATGATTTAAAACAGGGATTAAACGTGTGTGTACATGTGTTCAGATACCTGGCCATGGTCAGTGCTCTGGCGTGTGGAGCCGACTGGGTTTTTATCCCAGAGATGCCTCCTGAAGACGGCTGGGAGGACAGCATGTGTCAGAAACTGTCTGAGGTAACACACACACACACACACACACACACACACACACCAGAGATGTATAAAGGAGTGGAGTAGAAGTACAAGTGCTATATCAAAAAACTGACTTGAGTAGAAGTTGAAGTTGAAAAAGTATTCAAAATGTTTTGTACTTAAGTATTGCAAGTAGAAGTATGTAAAAAAATTGCTACTCAAGTACTGAAAGTAAAAGTACAAGTACTGTTGTTTATATTATTTCAAATATTTATTAAGGCACAACTTCTAATGTTACAGTGTTACAATGTTCATGGTAGAGTTTTGTGATTTCCCATGGTCTGTGAATGCGTCTGAATGAATGCAGAGCGAGGGGGCGGGGCAGCAGGTGAGAGAGCGCACCTGGGTGAGTCAGGTGTATGACGTACGGCGCACGAGCGAGGTTGATGTGAGACCGGGACTGTTCAGTTGGTTTTTGTGCAGTAAAAGTAGAAGTTAGAGGAAAAAATAATACTCCAAGAAAAGTACAGATACTGCATTTTAGTACTTAAGTAGTTCCACTTCGTTACTATACATCTCTGACACACACATTACATAATTGTTAGTTATTTATTATAAGAGGACCATTTATGTTGTTAACACATCTGCTTTAATTATGATTCCCCTGAAGTGCTGCATCAATCAAAGAACACTGACGTATATTTCTAACATGACTCACTGTGTAAAACTCCGACTCTGGTGGGACTCGAACCCACAACCTTTGAATTGCATCTCATGTGCTCGACTAGAAGTCCAACGCGCTATCCATTGCGCCACAGAGCCTGTTGTTACTCAGTCACTGCTCTCACAGAGGTGTGACGACCACGTCAGCTGATCGTTTGATCAAGACCCTTTGATAAAGCAGGGGGAAAAGGAAAGTAGTTAAGGAGCTAAAAGGTTTTTGAAAAACATTTTGTTCTAGAAAACAGGAAACAAACTCTCTTTGAAAGTTACATTAGTTTGTAAGACTGATTTAAAGAACGTTTACATCTGAGTGTTTGTGTCAGGAAGCTTTTCATCTGCTAATGAAGCTCTTCACATGGTAACGACATGTTAATCCTGCAGTGTGACGCCTGCTTCATTATGTTGTTGTGCAGACACCTCAAAGTTTAAAGTAACTTCTGTCGTCAAACCTCATGAAACACACAAATAACTTTGTTTAGCAGAAAGTTTTTTAAAATATCTCAGCACGTCCGAAATGTTTGGAAAAGTTTGTTTACATAGATTCATGATTTTGTCCTGAGATCGATGTTTTTAGATATGAAAGAAGAATAAAGACGTTAAAACATGCCACACACTGTGTGTGTGTGCGCGTGTGTGTGTGTGTGTGTGTGCGTGTGTACACAGCTGAGACCAACAACCAGCTGCTCCGTGCTCTTTATTTATCCCGACAGGCTCTGTGGCGCAATGGATAGCGCATTGGACTTCTAGTCAAGCACTTGAGGAGTGATTCAAAGGTTGTGGGTTCGAGTCCCACCAGAGTCGCTGTGTTTTTCTTTTTCCCACAGAGGCTTCAACATAAACAGATTCAGGCTTCAGCTGCTGGCGTGCAGCATGACTGAAATATGATACGTGCTTCCTCTGACAGAGAAATATCTTTCTGCCACAGTGGGAACACAAGTTGTAACTAGTAACTACTTCATTTGAGAAGAGTTAAATCAGGACTTGATTGTGGATCCATGAATCGATCTTTTCATGGATCTACAATCGAGTCCGGTCACAGACAGACGATCTGCTAAACTGAGAACTTCACAGACTTCAGTGTGTGTGACTCTAAATGAACTCCTTCAGCTGCCACTTCAGTTCCCGCTTGACATTTAGTTGAATAGTGTTATAATAGTTGCTCACTGTGTTTAAAGCTGAGACGAACGTTTGACTGATCCGTCATGTTGACACGGAAAGTTCATGAGTTTGTTCCTGTGGGCTCTGTGGCGCAATGGATAGCGCATTGGACTTCTAGTCAAACACTTGAGGAGTGATTCAAAGGTTGTGGGTTCGAGTCCCACCAGAGTCGGTGGGTTTTATAAAGGACAGTGTAAATCAGGGGTGCCCAAACTGTTCCACAAAGAGCCGGTGTGGCTGCAGGTTTTTTGTTCCAACCAACCAAAAACAAACAGTTTGACCAATCAACTCTCTGAAGACTGAGATCAGTCGATTAAATGAGTCAAGTCTGCTGTGCTGCTGTTTGGAACACTCAACAGTTTTATCCGTTCAGTGTTCAACGCTCCATAAATCCATTAACGGAGCTCGACACAGAGCGACAGTCAGCCCCGCTGCCGAGTTGTCTCAGTGGTCAAACGTCCTCCTGACTCACCTGATCAGATTTCAGGTAGAGAGACGAAGGAGACTGTTAATCCTGAAGGTTAACACACAGATTTATGTGTCAGAGCCTCGCGCTGTGCAAAACACAGCGACTCTGGTGGGACTCGAACCCACAACCTTTGAATTGCATCTCACATGCTTGACTAGAAGTCCAACGCGCTATCCATTGCGCCACAGAGCCTGTGATGCAGCAGCTGAAGGAGTCTGTCCACAATGAAGATTCACACTGATCCGTGAGTCAAAGCCTCTCGTTTGCTAAAACCCCCGACTCTGCTGGGACTCGAACCCACAACCTTTGAATGACTTTGATCTCAAGTGTTTGACTAGAAGTCCAACGTGCCACAGAGCCCGTGGTTTCTATAAATAGGCACACGCAGCACTCATGAATCTCCACACTCTGACGTGGTGAGTTTGTTTGTTATCGTCCAGAACCGCTCTCAGGGTTGCAGGCTGAACATTATCATAGTCGCTGAAGGAGCCATTGACAGACAAGGACAACCCATTACCTCTGACTTTGTGAAGGATGTGAGTACGACTCAGTCTCAGACTGACGCAGAGGAGAAACCGGAAGCTGGACCGATCCGGTGAATGTCTGAGAATCAGACGTCAGAACGTTTTTTCTTCTCGTCCGGGCACCAGCCACATTCTGAGAGAAGGTTTTTGTTGTTATGATCGTCATACTGAAAAGAAATCAGTTTCTGCAACCAGCAACCTCAGCTTTTATCAGAAGGCAGCTCAGCTGTACGACTTTATGAGATTTCACTGACTGACAGTTGGTGGCAGTAAGGAGTTCATCAGTCTGAAACATTTCTAGAAAAAGGAAAAGAAGAAGATTCACAGCTGGCAGTTTGCATGCAAACTCAACTGTCCCACAAACTTTAAGCCAAGTCTGTAGCAGAATCAGTCGACTGCACCGAGCTGTAAATACGAACCTTCTTCCACAATGTGGCAGGTGCCTGCTGCTGAAGAAGACGATGATGTTCATGAAGGTTTTTCAGTCTCCATCCCAGGCTCCAGCTTTTGGCCATGCAAAACGTTTCCTGTCGTGTGTGTTCAAATGTTTTTTTGCTTCTGTATCCCTGCAGAACCGCGACTATAAGAAACGGCTGAACATTATTATCGTAGCCGAGGGTGCCATAGATAGCCACAACAAGGCCATAACCCCCGATTATATCAAGGATGTGAGTATGGTGGAGAAGACGTGGTGGAGTCACGACAGAGCCGCAGACTCTCCTTCACAAGCATGGATTGGACATTTTTTATATTTCTTTACTGAAACACGTCCACCTCTTTATGTTTTCCTCACATCCTTCGTTTGGACACGTTCACGTTCTCCTGCACCCTCATTTTTACTTTTGCACGTTCACGTCTGCATGCACGTTTTTTTTAACACACGCTATCATGACATGAGATGTTTTGCATGATTTCTCCTTCTGTGTGTTTTTATTTCTGCATTTTCTTTTTAAGATGTGTGTGAATTTTAGTAGCTGTTTGTAAGAACATGTACTTTAAATTCATGTCAGAGCTTTTTTGTTTGTGAGAAGATAAAACAACGTGTTGTAGACTTCACATGACATGTTGCATGTGTTTCCTGTGTTCTTATCTTCACCCTGACCACTTTAACTCCGTATCCAGCTCGTGGTGAGCCGCCTGGGTTTCGACACCAGGGTCACCATCCTGGGTCATGTGCAGAGAGGTGGAACCCCGTCTGCATTTGACCGGATCCTGGTAAGCCACGGCATCTTTAAAGATACGTCTCAGTGGAAACATTCAATGTTTCAGTCCCCTAACATGCTTCTTCTTCTTCTTCTTCTTCTTCTTCTTCTTCTTCTTCTTCTTCTTCTTCTTCTTCTTCTTCTTCTTCTTCTTCTTCTTCTGCCTCTTGCAGGCCAGTCGTATGGGCGTGGAGGCAGTGCTGGCGTTACTGGAAGCCTCTGCCAACACCCCGGCCTGCGTCGTGTCTCTGGTCGGCAACCAGGCCGTCCGACTGCCGCTTATGGAGTGTGTTCAGATGGTAAGAGTGTGGAGAGAGACGGAGGTCGTGTGTGCAAGATTTTGAATATTGATCATTTGTTTTGTCATCAGACCCAGGAGGTGCAGAAGGCCATGGATGAGAAGAAGTTTGAGGAAGCGGTGGCACTGCGTGGCAGGTACTCGATCAAACAAGCAGCTCACACTCGTTCTCTCGCCTCAGTCTGTCTGCGTCTGCAGTGATTTTTAATCCGCCCTGAAGTCTTTCCCGCAGCAGACGTTCATCTTGTCTGACTCTGTTTCTGTCTCTTCCTCTGCAGGAGCTTTGAAAACAACCTGATCACCTACAGACTCCTCTCCCACCGGAAATCAGACTCCGAGCTCCCGTCTGTGAGTCACACACAAAAGCAGCGAACGATGATTATAGCAAATCACATGATCACATTTTTTTTTAATCCTTCTGATGTGTCTTTCCACCACCAGCCGCTCTGAGATTTGTACGGTAGCATAAGGTACTTCTTGGTCAGGTGGCTTGTGGGTGCTGCAGTCTTTTTGTGACACTAACTCGAGCCTGTGACTGTTTCTGTCCTGAGGGAGACGGAGATCGGTTTGCTGCATGTGATGAGGCTGCAGCTTCTGAAGCTTCTGCAGGCGTAGTTCACAGAGCAGACCAGATTTTAGGTGGATTTTAGGATTTTTAGGACTAAACTCAGAGACAAAGCTGTTTATCTGGTGCCACAAAATGACAGCGCTCATTATCTGTCGTCGCTTCTTCCTCTCATGGCTCTGCTTAGAATAGAAGCGTCGACATGCACAGAGTTGCTTCAGTGCTGTCAAGGACAATCACGGCGCCGGCTGTGATCTGCTTCAAGTGAACCTGAAGTAGCCCTCCTTACAGTTCAATGTCAAGTCTGTGGAGACTTTGGCCCAAAGCGTCTTTGCTTACTCAAACTGGACAGACTCCATGCTCTCTGTGAGGAAATGAGTAGGACATAAACTGGACCTGTAACAGTGTCCATCTTTTCTGATTTTACTAAAACTAGTCTAGAGTCTGAAACAGGACGTCTTTGGTCAAAGACCTGGTAGACAAAACCAAGAAATACTCAGATATCCACATTTCTGCTCGTCTGATCTTCTGTTCTGCTCATCAGCAGCTGAGAGTTTGACGCCTGTCCCTGTTTGAGCTTCTCCACGTCGTCTTCACGTTCTTTAATCCAGTGTCTGCGATTATGACGGAGGACGGCCCCAGTCTGACAGCGACAGACTGTGGGTCTTGTACACTCAACTAAAATATGGATCACGTGCGCTTTAATGTTGGGTTACATTATTCAGGATTTAATAGCATGTGGCTTCTTGCATGCGTGGTAACCTTCGCCTGCTGCCGTCCCGCTCTGAAGCAAAGCCCTGCCTGCTTCCTCTGCAGCTTAACGACACGTGGATGGTATGACGAGGCAGTGGAGACCGTTTTTAATTTGCAATTTAATTCTGTGGCGTAAAAAAAAAGTCCAGTCCGCCTCCTTCATGTGAGCGACAGAAATCCCTGCTCGTCTTCACTGCCTCTGAAAGTTTCTGATGTACCATCTCCTCCAGAACCAGCATCGTGCCCGAGGTGTGCAGATGTTTTTAAAGTGTGTTAAAGCTTCGTGGGGCGTTGCAGCGTATCAGCGTGTGTGTTCAGCGTGTCTGTGAGTGTGTTCATGCGTGACCGCTGTCCTCTGTCGCCCACAGAGCTCCTTTAACGTTGCAGTGTTGAACGTCGGCGCCCCGGCGGCGGGTATGAACGCCGCCGTGCGCTCTGCCGTCAGAGTGGGAATCACCGAAGGCCACAAAATGTTTGCTGTGAACGACGGCTTCGAGGGATTCTACAAGGGACAGGTACGAGTCAAAGTTCAGCCTCGTCACAGTTTCTCAGAACTCAGATATGACAGTCCGACATAGAACAATAAAATCCAGAGAAAAGGAGAAAATCCATCCAGCTGGAGAGAGATGGAAGCCGAGTGCTCGTACAACAAGTCACGTAACTGCTAAACTTCGACGACCTTCGCTGCATGTGGAATAGTGTCATGGTGAAAATGGCATTTTAAAGAAAGGACAGTATCATTTTTGGACTGAACTCTTTAAAATGTTTGAATCATTTCGTAACAAACACACGCTTCAGTCGTGAAGTCCGTCCTGATTTGATCTTGCTCAGTAATCTCAGAGGTGTGAGAGAGACGTTTATTCAGCCTGAATAAATATTACAGCCATGCTGTGTACACTGTGTGTGTGTGTGTGTGTGTGTGTGTGTGTGTGTGATCCATGAATACGACTTGTTAACGTGCTTTAAACTCTGCAGCATTCATTATTAAGCGTGAACAGTGGCGACAGCATTCCTCAGAGGTCACAGCCACAGCACTGACCAATAGCAGCAGCAGGAAGTGGCGGTGCAGTCTCTCGCTGCACTGATAAGACTTAAGGGTGTCCAGATAAAGAGTGCTGCTTACTGTAAGCCAATTACTCCACTCTCACGGCAGCTACACCACGTACACTCATGCACGGCCTCGAGGATCACATGCATCCTTTCCACAAACACACACACACACTTTTCCCTCCATGTGCAGAGCAGCAGTGACCTGTTGTTTCAAACGAGTCCTGAGTTTTCTTCAGACTCTGATTGAAAAGTGAAGCTGTGATCTGGGACTAAAGCTCTAAACTAAGCAGGACACTGATGTTAAATCAGCTCAGATGATCCACAGACCGTCCGTCTGAAAGTAGATCTGATGAAAATATCAGCAAGTTTACACTTGCAAAGTGAAGTAGCTTCTGTGTGGAGGCTGAAAATGTGAATATTTATGACGTCTTTGTGTTTTGAAATAAAAATCAGATCAAGGAGTTTAAATGGGGAGACGTTGGAGGCTGGACCGGCCAAGGAGGCTCCCTGCTCGGGACCAAACGGTGAGTACACGTGAAACATCTGAGAATATTATTATTAAATCCTGTAAGACCAGTTCTTTGTCTGTCTTTAAAAAAGAAATGAATCTGAATAAATGAATAAAACCTGTGCTGCTGTTTATCAGTAATAATCGTCTGATTATCGTTTGCCAGAACTCTGCCAGGGAAACATCTGGAGAAGATCGCTGAGCAGATGAGGATTCATAACATCAACGCTCTGCTCGTCATCGGAGGATTTGAGGTACGAAACTTTACCTGAGTTATGTTACAGAATTTAAAGGATTGTTTCATAGAATTATAGATTTTTTAAATATTTCCTTCTCAAAGAAGCTACTGATAACTGTAAAGTCAGAGTTCTTGATACATGAATTCTGATTATTGTTAAACTCTCTTTGTACTTTATGTTCATTTTTTATTGTTTGTTTCATACTGAGTCCATTTCATTTCCACTGATCTGACATTTCAGTTTCCAAAACATGTTTTCATTTCCGATCTAAAATGACAGTGAAGACACATGTGAATGTTGCAGGCTCTCTCCTCGTCCGTCCATGTCTCCATGTGTCCATGTGTCCATGTGTCCATGTGTCCATGTGTCCATGTCTGTGTGGTCGAGCTGCAAAGCCAAAACAACAATGTAACAAATTACTGATTGAAGCAGATTTTATAATTCTAAATTTACAAATCTAAAATGTTTTGACTTTGGCAGCTTGTCCTCAACATGAACACTGTCTGTCTGTCTGTCTGTCTGTCTGTCTGTCTGTCTGTCTGTCTGTCTGTCTGTCTGTCTGCCTGTCTGTCTGCCTGTCTGTGTGTCTGTCTGACCCTCCTCTGTGTGTCTCTGTCCGTTGTGATCGGTCTGGCTCTCTCCTCTTGGCTTCTCCCATCACTCCTCTCAGACATTTTGTCTGTCCCGCCCTCTGCTGCTGCTCCGTCCTCCTCCTCCCAACCACGAGCTTACGTCTCCTCTCCACCCAAACAATGTTCAGATTTTAGTCTCTTATACATTATAGCTTGTGACTTTGTTCAGTCAGTATTTCTCTTCTGTGAACTTGCTGCACGTCTAACTCTGCAGCTCTGCGCAGCGTTTCAGCCTCTTTCAGCTCGTTGTTTTGGTTGCGTAGCCAGAGAGGTGGATGTTGAACACACCATCATGTGATGATGATGTTCTCTTGCTGCAGCTTTTCATTTCGTTTGTACTAACTGCACAAAGTAAGCAGAGTTTACTTTGAATGCATCACATACATCATAGTAGATGATGCATACTGACAGACACAGTAAGTTCCAGGCTCCTCCTCCTCCTCCTCCTCCTCCTCCTCCTCCTCTTGTCCACTTTCCTCCCACCCCCCGTCTGTCTGTACGTCCTCAACAACAACAACCCAATAAGACGCTGGCTCTCACTGCTGCAGGCCTACGTGGGAATACTGGAACTTTCTGCAGCGCGGGACAAATATAACGAGTTCTGTGTGCCCATGGTCATGGTCCCCGCCACCGTGTCCAACAATATACCCGGTTCAGATCTCAGCATTGGCTCAGACACCGCTCTGAATGCCATTACTGATGTAAGTGTGTGTGACACACACACCATCCAACCTGTCAGAGTTTGGGGCTCTGCTGACTGACAGCTCGTGTCCTCGCATGAACAATCAGAAGGTCGACGTTATTTTTAAGAAACAAAGATAAGAATGATTTTCTTTAAACAGTCGTAATATAATGATATATAATATGTATATATAATAATAATCTTCAGACAAAAAGTCTATCTCTGCAGGGATCCATAATCCAGAATGTTATAATAATAATAATAATAATAATAATAATCTTTCCAGGATGTTCTCAGACTCATGTAATAAACACTTTACACACTGTATCTCATTTCATGGCTGCCAGCTGCAGCCCACTCGCTGGGCCGAGTTCAAAAACCACTGACCCGATCAGCCAGTGAGTAAAATCAATTCATATTCAAAATAATCTCGTTTTAGTAGAATAAATGTTGCTTATATCACTTCTAGTTTTGCCATTTTTTTTGTTGAAGGTTGAAGAGTCAGTGAGCCGTGATGTTTTCTGTGTAAACACACAGAGCCTGACACTCCAAACATATAGACGTAAGCAGGATGTGCAAAACAAAGAGTTCATATTCTCAGGCAGCTTAGCATATATATATTTTAAATATTCTGAAATCACAGCTTCGTTATTGAGTCTCCTGAGGTGAAGGTCTCATCAAACATCAGGAATCCATCATGTTTTGGATCGGACACAGTGCAGAAAACCTTTGTCTCTGATTGTTGTTGGAGGCGAGCTGGTCAGCCGAGGTCCCAGGTAAGTGTCGGGCATGCAGTGACGTGTTGTGGCATGTTTTTTTTTTTGGCACACAGCCCTGCCGTGTTGTTGCAGCCCGCTCTGTGTTTGTTTGGGAAACAGCAGATGACGAGATGTTCAACATGCTCGCTCAGAGTGTTCGGAGAGTATGCATGCATCGCTGAATGCACTCTGCATTTTATTGTTTTGGACCAGGACAGGCCGTCTCTGCGACTTCTGCATGTCTGATTCATTAAAGACAAAAGCTCTGAAAGGAAACATCGCTCAGAGCTCCGAGTCCCACCACGACCTTTATCATGTCAGCCAGGGTGAACTCCTCCCCCTCCCATCCCATCTCCCCTCCTCTCAGCCAATGGGAAGCCAAAGTCCCTGTCACCTGGAGAGAGCCAACCAGCACACACACACACACACACACACACACACACACACACACACACATTACAGAGCTGCATCTTCATGCTCTCAGTGTAGTTAAAGGGCTCCCTTTACTTGTGTCCTTCAGCCTTGGCTGTGATGTGTTGATGAACCTTTAACAGAGTCTGACTTTGCTGAATCATCAGCATCACTGATGATATCTAACAAAATAATATATATATATATACATATATATGTCTTATTTTCAAAGAAAAAACCATGAATCAGCTTTGTTCAGACTTCAGTTGAACGCTTTAAGAGTTCTCGTGTGAAACATCTTCTGTAATAATGTCTGTATGTCTGTTGCTTAAGCCTAATATTTTCTGAGCAGTGTAAAAAGTTTTAAAAACTGCCGTATAAAATTAGTTTATACATCAGTTGTCAAGGTAACGAAGGATGCAGGTCAGAGGAGCCGCTGTGCAGCATGAAGCAGCCTGTAAAACACACTAGTCTCCTTCACAAGGACACACTGTCAGTCTCAGATATGAAGTGTGCCTCCTGGTGGTCTAACATCATATTACGGCCGCCACCATCAGGCCTTTGAGTCACTACTGGAGCTGTACGAGGCCCGAGCCGACTACGAGGAGTTTTGCATCCCGATGTGCATGCTGCCTGCCACCATTAGTAACAATGTCCCCGGCACCGACCTCACTCTCGGCGCCGACACGTCCATCAACACCATCGTGGAGGTAAGAGTTCAGATTAGAGTAAAAGAGAGAGAGAGATATTGGCTGGTGTTCTTCACATTAATAAACAGTACACCTGTTTATTAATGTGAAGAAGATGCTGCTCATCACTTATGGATGAAGTAGAATGTAGAAGTCAGAGTTACCCACGAGTTGATGGTTCAGCTGAGATACAAAGGACATTTTGGAAAGTAAAACATCTTGATATTTTCTGATCATTTTATTCACAACTGACAAATGTGGTTTTTCAAAAAAAAAGTTTGAATTTTAAGAAAAAAAAGTCGATTTTTTAATTTAAAAATCTGAATTTCAAGAAAAAAAACCCTGAAATTTTTATTTTTTTAAAAAACTTTTTTACTGACTTTTTTGCCATACTATACTATGACTTTTTTTTTACAGACTTTTTCGCCATACTATACTATGACTTTTTTACAGTTTTTTTGTGGCCATACTATACTATGACTTGTTTAAACTGATTTTTCTTTGTCATACTATACTACTTTTTAAAAGTTGAAAAAAGTCAGAATTTTAAGAAAAAAAAGTTAGAATTGTAATTTTAAAATCTTAATCCTAAGAAACAAAGATCAAATTTTTAAAGGGAAAAAAGTCAGAATTTTAATGTTTGATTTTTTGTCATATTATACTATGACTTTGTACTGACTTTTTTGCCATACTATACTATGGCTTTTTTTTTTTTTTTTTTTTTACAGTTTTTTGCCATACTATACTATGACTTTTTTTTTTTTTTTTTTTTTTACAGTTTTTTGACATACTATACTATGACTTTTTTTTTTTTTTTTTTTTACAGTTTTTTGACATACTATACTATGACTTTTTTTACTGATTTTTTTGCCATACTATACTAAGACTTTTTTTTACTGATTTTTTTTGCCATACTATACTATGACTTTTTTTTACTGATTTTTTTTTTGCCATACTATACTATGACTTTTTTTTTTTTAACTTTTTTTTTGCCATACTATACTATGATTTTTTTTTTTTTTACTTTTTTTTTTGCCATACTATACTATGACTTTTTTTTACTGATTTTTTTTTGCCATACTATACTATGACTTTTTTTTTTTAACTTTTTTTTTGCCATACTATACTATGACTTTTTTTTTACTTTTTTTTTGCCATACTATACTATGACTTTTTTTACTGATTTTTTTGCCATACTATACTATGACTTTTTTTTACTTTTTTTTTGCCATACTATACTATGACTTTTTTTTTTAACTTTTTTTTTGCCATACTATACTATGACTTTTTTTTACTTTTTTTTTGCCATACTATACTATGACTTTTTTTACTGATTTTTTTGCCATACTATACTATGACTTTTTTTTACTTTTTTTTTGCCATACTATACTATGACTTTTTTACTGATTTTTTTGCCATACTATACTATGACTTTTTTTACTGATTTTTTGCCATACTATACTATGACTTTTTTTTACTGATTTTTTTGCCATACTATACTATGACTTTTTTTTACTGATTTTTTTGCCATACTATACTATGACTTTTTTTACTGATTTTTTTTGCCATACTATACTATGACTTTTTTTACTGATTTTTTTTTGCCATACTATACTATGACTTTTTTTACAGATTTTTTTTTGCCATACTATACTATGACTTTTTTTTTTTACTTTTTTTTTTGCCATACTATACTATGACTGTTTTTTTTACTTTTTTTTGCCATACTATACTATGACTTTTTTTTACTGATTTTTTTGCCATACTATACTATGACTTTTTTTACTGATTTTTTTTTGCCATACTATACTATGACTTTTTTTTACTGATTTTTTTGCCATACTATACTATGACTTTTTTTACTGATTTTTTTTTGCCATACTATACTATGACTTTTTTTACTGATTTTTTTTTGCCATACTATACTATGACTTTTTTTTACTGATTTTTTTGCCATACTATACTATGACTTTTTTTTTTTACTTTTTTTTTTGCCATACTATACTATGACTTTTTTTTTTTTACTTTTTTTTTGCCATACTATACTATGACTTTTTTTACTGATTTTTTTGCCATACTATACTATGACTTTTTTTTACTGATTTTTTTGCCATACTATACTATGACTTTTTTTACTGATTTTTTTTGCCATACTATACTATGACTTTTTTTACTGATTTTTTTTTGCCATACTATACTATGACTTTTTTTTACTGATTTTTTTGCCATACTATACTATGACTTTTTTTTTACTGATTTTTTTGCCATACTATACTATGACTTTTTTTTACTGATTTTTTTGCCATACTATACTATGCCTTTTTTATTGATTCTCAGAATTTTGAGTTTAAAAATCAGAATTTTGAGAAAGAAAGTGGGAATTTTCATGAAAAAAAGGTCAAAATTTTGAGGAAAAGAAGTCAGAATTTTAAGAAAAAAAAGTTAGAATTTTAATTTTAAAATCTTAATTTTAAGAAACAAAGATCAGATTTTTAGGGGGAAAAAAGTCTGAATTTTGAGGAAAAAAAAAATCGGATTTTTAAGAAAATAGAACAGAATAGAATCTTTTTTACATGATGATATGTGCTGGTACATGATGATACACGACGATACATGATGATACATGGTGTTACTGAGGATTCCCCCTGCTGGTCTGGCGGCATGTTTAATGTCAGTGCATCAGAATGTTTGATGTGACTTCTTGTAGCTTGGCCTGTCAAAGGTATCTGTGGCTGCATGTTTACTCTCTGATCTATTTACTTTATGGACTGAAGAAGAGCTGATGATCATCAGTTCTGTTTTTGAACTTAAAAAATGAGAAATTAAAAATGTTCAGAGTTTGAACTCAATAATTAAATATTTCCCTGTTGAGTAAATCACTGCACTGAACTGATGACTGCAGCTCTGCTCTCGTGATCATGCAGTTTGTTTCGTTGTTGCATGTAGTGAACAGATTCACCCTCTGCTCTATGATGACTGTGTACTCTGTGACTCAGACGTGCGATCGCATCAAGCAGTCAGCGAGCGGCACCAAGCGCCGGGTCTTCATCATCGAGACCATGGGGGGCTACTGCGGCTACCTGGCCACCGTGGGCGGTCTGGCTGCAGGCGCCGACACCGTCTACATCTACGAGGAGCCGTTTGACATCCGGGACCTTCAGGTCAGAGAGACAGAGAGTAACTCAGTAACTCTTTATTGAATGTTTACTACATCAGCTCATCACTGCCTCAGTGTGGAGGATTCAGGAGCAGGTGACCCACATCCTGCCACAGCATATTTATAACATATTAATAACCTCTGAGCTGCATCAGACAAATCCATCAACACAGAGCAGGTCGGTTTATCTGTTTATTCATTACAATTTTATTCATTTAATCTGTCAACCATTTTCTCGATCAATATTTGGGTCCATAAAATGATGAAGAATGTTGATCAGGTGACGTCCTCAGATGTTTTGTCCACAACCCAAAAGATATTAGAAAATATATTTACATTTCAGCCTCTGAAATCAGAAAAAAAAGACTCAAGACGATCAGTCGATTATCAGAATATTTGGTGATTCATTTAATATTTGATCTTTAATCGATGAATCACCACAGCTTTTACTTTAAAGGCAGTTTTATTCTCCACCTCTCTACACCATGAAATAAAGACAACATGTAGTTTAACATCTTGATGTTTTTCCTTTGGGGGAGGGAGCTGTCAATGTGGCGCCCCCTGCTGGTGTTAAACGCCACCCTGCACTCCTTTCTCCATTTGTGGGGCGAGTGATGAGACGGAGGTGTGTGTGTGTGTGTGTGTGGTTTGCACTCAGATCGTCAGCTTTGTGCAGGTCGCCGTCGCTCCGGTTTAACGTGAAGCTCACTCCGTTTGTTTTTCAGTCCAACGTGGAACATCTGACGCAGAAGATGAAGACGAGCATCCAGAGAGGCTTAGTGCTCAGGTGAGGGAACATCTATTGTTATATTTCCACTGCTGTTTGCAACACACACACACACACACACACACACACACACACACACACACACACACACACACACACACACTCTGACTGAGGGAGACAACACACACAGACACAGAGTGTAAAACATTTATGTTGAAATTACATTTTTTGATGCGTTCTTTTATTTAAATATTTGTATTTGTTTCCAGTTAACGGGTCGTTAAAATATCTCTGACAGCCAGGCGACCTCACACACACACACACACACACACACACACACACACACACACACACACACACACACACACACACACACACACACACACACACACACTTCATGTCATCAGTTGTGGCTATTTTAGTCCACTGCAGCAGCACCATCACACTCTCACACTTAATTTGCTCCCAGCAGGACGGAGGTCTGTGGAAATGGGACAGAGGTAGTAAAATGTTTTGTGGACAGCGTGTAGGTGACATTGTGCTCCTGCAGAACTTCATTATTAAAGACAGACTCGAGCGCAGTGTCGGTCCTAATGCCCTGGCTCAAGGGCAGCTGAGGCAGACGTGAAGTGAAGACGCTTCCAGCTCGTTGACGTTGACCCTGTTGTTGTTTTAGAAATGAGAACTGCAACGAGAACTTCACCACCGACTTCATCTACCAGCTGTACACCGAGGAGGGGCGAGGAGTGTTCGACTGCAGGAAGAACATCCTCGGTCACATGCAGCAGGTCACACACACTAAACTAAATGCTATTTTTTAAATTATTGACACTTGTTTCTCAGCTTTATGTGAAATATCATTGATAATATTTCCTCTCCTCCTCACAGGGAGGATCTCCGTCACCCTTTGATAGAAACTTTAGCACTAAAATTGCAGCTAAAGCCATTCAGTGGATCACACGGACGCTCAAGGACTCTTACAAAGGAGGTAAGCTCGTGCTCTGAGCACGTTTGATGATGTTCCATCAGAGCTGCGTTCATCAGTCTGACGCTTGTCTTCCCTGCAGGGCGAGTGTTCGCCAACTCGGAGGACACCGCCTGCCTGCTGGGGATGCGTCGCAGAGCTCTGGTGTTCCAGCCCGTGTCACAGCTCCGTGACGAGACCGACTTCGTGTGAGTGTTACCGTCCTCGATGTTTTCAGTGCGTGACTCCGCTCAGTGCGAGTGACTGACCGGGCGCGTTCTCTCTCCTCAGCCACAGGATCCCCAAGGAGCAGTGGTGGCTGAAGCTCCGTCCGCTGATGAAAATCCTCGCCAAGTACAAGACGAGCTACGACGTGTCCGACTCCGGCCAGCTGGAGCACGTGACCCGGATCCGACCCAAAGAGACCAACACCTCTGCGACCATCTGAACCAGCGGACGGCAGAGAAAGAGAGAGGGAGCGCTTCACTCCGACAGGAAGAGCAGCTTCACCAACAGTGACTAAGACTGACTGACTGCAGATACATTAAGGTAGATTATTAAAGATCAGGAGGTGTCAGGTTTATCATGGTGCAGGCAGGAGAGCTCTTTATGTAGCAGAGCTGATATATTCTGGATTTTCTAGATTCCCCGATCAAAGTTCTAATAATTAAATATATATCTAAGCACTCCTCATTATGTATCGTAGAAGTATTCATGTGTTAGTCATTAAACTGTAGCTGTATGAATTTTGAGGTGAGCGATGACGAGCTTCTGTCCATGTTTTTATTTTCTGCAGCACTTTGAGCCCCATAATTACTGCGAGCTGCTCATAAAGAGAATATACAAAACATCCAACTTGATAAACTTGAAGGGAAACGTGACCATGCTGACCGTGTGTGTGTGTGTGTGTCCTATCGCCTGCTAGGTGTGTGTCTGAGTGTGTGTTGTGTTGTTGCTTTGTCTCTGTCAGTATCTGTGAGCTGTTGCTGTAGCTTGGCAGTGAAGAAGTGGCGGATGTCTGAAACTCGTACGCGACATTAACTTTATGTGTCACTGAGTAATAAATCATGTATCGTGTGGAAAGTCGAGTCTGTGTTATTTCTTCATTTCTAACCTCTCGTGCACGCAGCAGTGATTTTGGTTTTTATTTTATAGATGCACTTCATCGATTTCTTGTACAAAGTCAGATGAGGACGGTCTTGACTTCATTACGAACGGGTTCTGTTAATTATTAATCTCAGAATCAGAGTGAGTCAAAGCAAACAAACAAACAGTCACGTGACAAAATACAGTTTTTACTTCTCTGGGTTGAGCTGAACCTTTGACACAACGGATGGTTCAACATTTTGTAACATTTGACCGTTAATAATGAACACTGGATGAAGTCACAAAGGTAACGAATGGTTCAACATTTGTTACATTTGTAACGTTTGACTGTTAATAATGAACACTTGATAACGGAGACAGTGACTGAACAGAAATACTGACAATAATCCAACATGAACCGACTTCTGTTTCTCATAATTATCCTGACAGTTTTGGATTTCAACATGATGTCACATTTACATAAATATGTTTAACAGAAGTAGAAATTAAATTACGGATCTGAAGAATCAGATAATGACTCACACTGACGAGTCGTCCTCTCATGTTTGTTTCTGAATAATAAAGTGATGAGATCATTTTACGATCCATGACGGATCTTTTTTCAGCGCCTCGTTCTCCGGGCCCAGGATGGCAACGCCACGCGTCCTCTGACCGACGGCGAGATATCTGCGGGAAACAAGAACTCTGGTTTTAAACTCACTGAGCGTTCACGCGCACGATTATGAATTATTTTTAAAGTTACGTGAAGATTTCACCTTTCAGCCGCTTCCACCAGGTTTCTGTGAGCGACGGCGAAAAGTCTCTCTCTGTGATTCTGCTTCATCTCGTCTGTGACTCCGTTCAGGAAGCGACCTATTCCTGCAGCACCGATTCAGGATTCATTCATGATGACAAAATGATGAGCTTCAACATTCTAATAAAATTATTCAGTGAGATCTTTAAATTGTTCAACCAACATTTAAAAATATAAAACAGAACGTATTAAACAAACAAAAATATGTTTTGTTTCCATCTTTGTTACGAAACTTTCATGAGTTCAAATCTTTTAATACGTCTTATAAATCGTGCTGCTGTCTCGCGGCAGTGGGCGTCTCACCTTTGTCTGCGGGAGCGACAGGTGAGTCGACGGCCGAGAAGACGGACAGTTTGGCTTCATCGATGTCCTGCTGCGTGAACCGTCCCGACTTCGCCCAGTCCACGCCTTTACGGAACGCGGACAACGTCTCCACCGAGTTCGGGTCCCTGCGAGAAGGACGAGAAATCAACCCACATTTTAGATTTTCTTCTTAGAGACGGAGCTGATCAATATTTTCTCAAACTGATCAAGTCGATTCTCTTTTGCTGTCATGAAACTTTTTTTCCTTCTGTTTCCACTTTTAATTTCTCGAAGCTCTACAGTTTGTTTCTGGCTGAAATAAAGATCTGCCAATTTTAAGTTTTAATATTTTGTTTGTGCATCTTGTGCTTCCTAAACTGTTTCCTGGTGTGTTGACCTGCTGCTCACCTGTAGGAGAAAAAGGAGAAGAGTCCTCCCCCCATCCTGGCTCCCCCCCCGTACGCTCCCCCCTTCTCCCGGATCTCGCTGTGAAGAAATTTGGCCGTCATCATCCTCGCCAGGACACACAGACTGACAGAGAGAGAGAGAGAGAGAACATAACGAAACGAGTCAGACATGGTTAGAGTCCAAATGAAACTTCGAGTGATGTAACTCTGAACACAGCATATAATAAGAATGGTCGCCGTGGTTACCTGGCGTAGTCCTCGTGGCTGAACGGCACCGTACGAATGGACTCGCTGACAAAGTTGACGGGGAAAGGAAGCTGGAAGAAAGTTTTCATGGGACACGGATGGAAGTTCAGCTCCTGAAACGTGAAGAGAGAAACACAAGATGCTAAATGACTCATTCTCCGTCTCCTTTATACTGAAACTGGTTAATTATGGGTCATATATAATAAATATACAGACGCCAAACAAACGCAGTCATCAGAGGTGAACAGTGAACTCACAGAGATGAGCTTCCTGCTCGGTCCGGCGGGATTCACGGTGTCCAGCGGCCTCTTAAATGAAGCAATAAAAAGAACATCAGATTCTGATTTGTTCGACACGTCAACGTAACAATGATTCAGATCCAGTTTGTTGTTCTGACCTCGACGATGTTCGGTCTGGTCGCTCTGCGTTCTTTTTTGTTTTCAGCGACTTCCTTCAGAAAACTCTCCAGCTGTGCCGCCGTGTCCGACATTTTCTGTGGAGTCGCGTTGACCGCACACCTACGACGAACAAACAACAGCTTTCACTCAGCGACGAGAGTTTGATTTCGGAAACAGCAGAACAGAAATGTGGAGCTGGAGTGGATGAACCCACCTCATGTTGTCGGTGTTGAGAAGATGTTTCCTGATCCTCGACAGTGTTCGGATGACCTGGCTGAGGTCCGTCATCTCAGCGATCCTCTTCATGAACTTCACCTAACGTTCGAATAACACAAAACAGCTGTTTCACAAACGTTTGGCACCGAGGACGAACGAAAGACGTCGTGGAACACCGTGGAACAGTCCAGTACCTGTTCCATCCCACCAAACGTCTCCGTGAGATCCGCTGCTGGAGTCAGGTGACGGCCTGCGTGGGTCATAGCGTACGAGTGACCAGAGTGGGAGATCCCATTGGCCAACTCCTGCGCTGACATCATCACCAGCACTCGGAGGCGCTCCTCGTCAAAGTGAGGGCTGGAAGAGAACGTTCGTTCAGCTCAGTGGTAACCACGGCAACAATGACAGCACGAACGACGACATGCCGGAGGACAAACCTGCTGAAGATGTCGCTCCACAGCTGGAACATGTGCGGGAGGTTCCTCTCGAGGCAGGAGGAGGACAGGAGGACGCCCTGAAGCAGAGAGCACAGAGACACATGATGGATGAACGAATGCTCCGCCTGCTGTTCTCAGACAGACGCCGTCCTAGCACTCACCTGCTCGTACATGTCCAGGTGCTCGAAGTCAGAGATGACCTGGGTGGAGACGGACATGCCGCCCGTCCTCAGCTCCATCTGCTGGGCCTGCTGTCTGTAGTCCAGAGCTCCGCAGCCCATCCTGATGAAACAAACGGGAACCGAAGATCCGGATTAGGCTTAACGGCAGCACGGTAACATCCTGTGTGCCGTGTCCATGGACTCACTTGGTAATGACGCTGCAGAAGAGCGGCACGTAGAGCTTGAGGTCCTGTGGCAGGTTGTTCAGGCTGCACATGGCTCTGAAGTAAACCAAGCCGTTGGTGGGCTGCTCACAGTACTGAACTGGAACGCCTCCTGTGAGGATGAGGAGACAGTAACGATGACAAAGATGCTACGATTATCGTGCTGGTGTGACTCTAACATACGCTGTGCTGCACCTGTAGTGCTGATCTGAACAGGAGTGACCGGTATCGTGGGCTCGATGTCGGACACTTTGAGTGCAGGCAGACAGGAGACGTCCTGAGTTTGACTCTGAGCGGACAGCAGCTGCAGACCTGTCCGGAGGACAAACACAACTCTTTAGGAAATATCTGAAATGACTCATGACCGGGCCTTCATGCAAACAAACAAACAAACCGATGGTTACCTTTCTCATAGATCTCTTTCCTGTCGCTGTCGGACAGAGCCTGGATCTTTTTCTGCAGCTTCTCCTCCTCGGCCTTGGCCTGTTTCTCCAGGTAGGCTTCATCTGAGCTCATGGACAGAGTCAGTCTGTGTGTGTTCTCCTGCGGGGCCGGTTCACGGTTAGAAAAGCGTGGATTAGCATTTAATCTTAAGCCATTTCACCATCAGCTTTTGATCAGGCGCGTGGTGTTTCACTTTTATCCTTGAGCCCATCGTGGAGCTCTGCACGCTGGTGACACGTGCTTAACATTAAGTTGAATTCACCTTAAAGTAGTGCTTGACTTTCTCCTGCAGGAAGCGAGGGTTTTCCTTCAGGGCGCTCCTGAACCGAGCGACACTTTCGTTGATCTGCAGCAGCTCCACCGGGTCGCCGTCATGGTTCCACATCGACGCGATGTACTAGAAACACACAAGTGACACGAGTGTCAAATAACGTGTTTACATCTTTGACTAATAGACAGAAAACACAAACTAGCGTCCTTGTGGTCATGAAAACAAAATGAAGGTCACAGATAACGTGTGAACTCACCGAGGCCAGAGACAGACCGAAGTTAGTGGACTGGTGCTTCATCTGGATCTCAAGCTTATGGAGGAGAGCCTCGATTCTTTCCTCCTCGAAGCCGGTCCTAGAAAACAGTAATATAAATTCATTATCTCCTCTCATATTAGACCAATCAGGGGGCACGGTCACATATTTATGTAACTCATATTTTCTGGTTCTCTGTGATCTTTGTTGACAAACATCTGAGTAAGTCACGTCAGGCTTTAGGAAATATTTTGTCGTGGTGTGTCATTCGTGATCGTATTGTTTACTTTGAACTAATCTTTTCTCTGACTCTGGAGGAAGTCGAGTAGACTTATTCGTTCATGTTCATGCAGTACGCTCCCGCGCCACGTGGCAGCTGCACACGCTCAAGTCAGGACAGGAAACTCAACTATGCGTCCTCATGTCTGAGTCTCTCGTTCATTTGTCACGTGACAGGCAGCTCAGCTACAAGGCTGTGTGACGTCATACGGACATGAGGGCTGCAGTGCTGCACGAAATGAATGAAATGACTTAAAAAAAAAAGATTCAGTGAAGAGTCAGTGATCTGATTCAGTGAAAATAAGTTTAAGAGCACTCCGGTCGAATAAATCAAACTGTCATGAACTTCTTGTATTAGGTAGATTTGTGCACGTTGAACGTGGAGCCATGAGTTGGACGTACTCGATGATGTCATCGATGGTTTGGCTGATGATTTCTTTCACCCTCTCTGTGTCCGCCTCAGCCATGCCCTGCAGCCCGATGCTGAACGACGCCTCTTTGGTGCTGCCGTCATACCTGCACAGAACAAATACGCTTAAAAAACACTCAACAGATACAAGCAGGAGTGTTTTCACAGCTCAGTGTGGTGCAGGTTATCTGCTGTACTCACCCGACAACAGAGGAGAAGTCCGTTCCTATCTTGGGTTCGATGAGAGCTTTGTAGAAGGGAGAGTTTGGTCCAGAGATCATCAGAGAGGACATCAGGCTGAGAGTGAATCCTTCAAACGTGTTTGTGATGCTGCACGCACACACACACACACACACACACACACACACACACACACACACACACACACACACACACACACACACACACACACACACACACACACACACACACACACACACACACACACACACACACACAGATCAGATGTTACTTAGTGACCGGCTTAAAGCTTCACATGTTCTACGATGTCTCGTTGAACTGAAGAACTGGAGGTGCAACAGAAGATGCAGCACACGCAGCTGTACAAACGTCTGAGTGAAGCACAGCAGGAAACACAAAGTGAAGATGCGAGCTTACTCTCCCAGCAGGTAGCTCACACACAGCGTGTTCTGCTTGGCTGGATCTGGAGCCAGAGCGTCAGGGCTGCAGGTCACATGGTCCTCTCTCTGGAAAGAAACCGATGAGATTCACAGTGAGCTCACACTGACTGCAGTGAAATATAAATGAACATCAGACTTATCGCTGGAAGCTGTTTTGTTGTTTTCAAGGATTCTCCATGTTGGGCAGAGATGTATAAAGTACTGGAGTAAAGGAGTGGAGTAGAAGTACAAGTGCTATATCAAAAAACTGACTTGAGTAGAAGTTGAAGTGTTCTTTAAACACCATACTTAAGTAAGAGTACTAAAGTATTCAAAATGTTTTGTACTTAAGTATTGCAAGTAGAAGTATGTAAAACATTGCTACTAAAGTACTGAAAGTAAAAGTACAAGTACTGTTGTTTGTATTATTTCAAATATTTATTAAGGCACAACTTCTAATGTTACAGTGTTACAATGTTCATGGTAGAGTTCTGTGATTTCCCATGGTCTGTGAATGCGTCCGAATGAATGCGAGAGCGATATATGTAGTGCAGTAAAAATGGAAGTTGGGGAAAAAAAATAATACTCCAAAAAAGTATACTGCATTTTAGTACTTAAGTAGTTCCACTTTGTTACTATACATCTCTGGTCTCTGTGATGTGCCCGCAGACTGTCTAAAACCTGGACGTGGTCTCCATGACGTCCCCGCAGACTGTCTAAAAATTGGACGTGGTCTCCGTGACGTCCCCGCAGATTGCCTAAAACCTGGACGTAGTCTCTGTGATTAAAAAAACAGCAGTGAACAGCTGACTTTGATTTTGTCTTTAATGTCTCAGTGGTCCCTGAAGGCAACAGTCTGCTGTTTAATGAATGAAATGTGAAAATTAGTTTTAAAGTAATAAAAATGTTTTTTTTTCGGGCCGTGACACTGCACATGAACCAAGCGTGTCTCGGGATGTCTCAGCTTTCTTTGTCCTGAATGTCACTGATTTATTTCTCAGGTTTAGTTGTTGTGAATAGTATTTGGCATCATATTTTGTGTATGAAAATAAACTTTGATGGAAAAACCTTGAAATGTTTTATCTGAACATTTAAACTCCTGAACTGGACGACGAATATGTTTCATGTGTTTGTACGACATGAATGTGTAAAGTTTGAAGTTCACTTTGTCTGCATGTTTTAGTAAAGAACGTGTTTTTAGGCTCATACAATCAAAGTGCATTGTGTCATATGTTGAATGTCTGAATATGAAGGTTTTCCAATGTGCAGCAGGTTTGAACTGAGGCTTCATTGGAAATGAGGAAACAGAGTTCACACCCACAGCTCTGCTCCTCTTCCTGGACTGAACCAAAGCTTGATAACCCCTCCCTCTTCTTCCTGCTCTCAAACACAGCCAGCTCCACTCTGTCCACATGTTTCCTTGTTCCCTCCCCTTCAGATCTCCAGTTTGAAGATGGGTGTAACCAACACGTCAGGCCCCGTTCACTGCAGAGACACATGTTGTTCAGATCAGAGCTCAGACTAGTTTCATTTCTGAGGAAGTGAAACTCAGACAGTCGTTGTCACAGAGAGCTGAAATGGCGCAGAAAGGAGCTCAGCTCGACCGGGAAACTATTTCTTGTTCGATCTGTCTGGATCTACTGAAGGATCCGGTGACTATTCCCTGTGGACACAGCTACTGCATGAAGTGTATTCAAAACTTCTGGGATGGAGAGGATGAGAAGAGAATCCACAGCTGCCCTCAGTGTAGGCAGACCTTCACACCGAGGCCTGTCCTGAAGAAAAGCACCATGTTTGCAGCTTTAGTGGAGGAACTGAAGAAGACTGGACTCCAAGCTGCTCCTGATGATCACTGCTATGCTGGACCTGAAGATGTGGCCTGTGATTTCTGCACTGGGAGAAAACTGAAAGCTCTGAAGTCCTGTCTGTTCTGTCTGGCCTCTTACTGTGAGAAACACCTCCAGCCTCATCATGAATTGCCTGTATTTGAGAAACACAAGCTGGTGGAGCCCTCCAAGAAGCTCCAGGAGAACATCTGCTCTCGCCATGATGAGGTGATGAAGATGTTCTGCCGTACTGATCAGCAGTGTATCTGTTATCTCTGCTCTGTGGATAAACATAAGGGCCACGACACAGTCTTAGCTGCAGCAGAAAGGACTGAGAGGCAGAGAGAGCTCGAGGTGAGTCGACTAAACATCCAGCAGAGAATCCAGGACAGAGAGAAAGATGTGAAGGAGCTCCAACAGGAGGTGGAGGCTATCAATGGCTCTGCTGATAAAGCAGTGGAGGACAGTGAGAAGATCTTCACTGAGCTGATCCATCTCATGGAGAAAAGAAGGTCTGATGTAAAGCAGCAGGTCAGATCCCAGCAGGAAACTGAAGTGAGTCGAGTCAAAGATCTTCAGGAGAAGCTGGAGCAGGAGATCACTGAGCTGAAGAAGAAAGACGCTGATCTGGAGAAGCTCTCACACACAGAGGACCACAACCAGTTTCTACAAAACTACCCCTCACTGTCACCACTCAGCCAATCTACAGACTCATCCAGCATCAATATCCGTCCTCTGAGGTACTTTGAGGATGTGACAGCTGCTGTGTCAGAGCTCAGAGATAAACTACAGGACGCTCTAAGAGAGGAACTGACAAACATCTCACTGACAGTGACTGAAGTCGATGTTTTACTGTCAGGACCAGAGCCAAAGACCAGAGCTGGATTCTTAAAATATTCACGTGAACTCACACTGGATCCAAACACAGCAAACACATGTCTGTTATTATCTGAGGGCAACAGAAAAGCAACAGAAATGAGAGAACGTCAGTCTTATTCTAGTCACCCAGACAGATTCACTGGATATTCTCAGGTCCTGAGCACAGAGAGTCTGACTGGACGTTGTTACTGGGAGGTGGAGTGGAGAGGAGGAGGAGGAGGAGTTTATGTCGCAGTCGCATACAAGAATATCAGCAGAGCAGGGAACTCAAAAGAATGTGTATTTGGATGCAATGACAAATCTTGGGCGTTAAGATGTGACAAAAACAGTTACACATTTTGGCACAACGGTGTCAAAACTCCCGTCTCAGGTCCTCTGTCCTCCAGAGTTGGAGTGTACCTGGATCACAGTGCAGGTATTCTGTCCTTCTACAGCGTCTCTGAAACCATGACTCTCCTCCACAGAGTCCAGACCACGTTCACTCAGCCTCTCTATGCTGGACTTTGGTTTTACTATTCTTATGGAGACACTGCAGAGTTTTGTAAAGTGAAATAGACAGAAGTCATTTAAGGGTTAAATTCTATGTTTTAACTCTTCAACTCATTCTGTCTTCATGATTGTTGAGATCAGCTGTCAATCAAACATTATGGGCGGCACTTCGACACCTTGTCGTTCTGTAAATGTTCCTTTAGGTGGTGCTGTTTGTAAATATTGTATGTTGTTGTCTCTCTTCCACTGCATGAGTGTGAAGACAGGAATCAGCGGACCTTCCTTCATTGTACATATTTTGATCTCACTTTATACATTTGGACACAAATCTATGATCCGTTTATAAATTATTAGTGTATCTGATGCATGTGCGATATAATATGGGATCATATTTGTCCGATTACAGCCAGAGTTGTGTAATCAAGCTGTCAGCTCATATTTATTGTAGCTTTAAATGTGCTGTGTAATGACAGCATCATTTGTTCTGAAGGACAGTCAGCATATATTTGATTTCTAGTCAGACTATGTTCTTGTAAGATGCTGTCTAATCCTGTATTAGGATCTGCTGTTTGCTAATCAGACATCAGACTGTGTAGGTAAAGTATATTTTGGCTTTAATGCAGCATTATTGAGTATTTTGACTCATTAGGGAATAACTGTTTGTTCAAGTCAACTTTATTGTCAACACTGCCACATGTACAGGACACACAGAGAACTGAAATATCGTTTATATCGTAGTCTCTGTCAGAGATGTATAAAGTACTGGAGTAATGGAGTGGAGTAGAAGTACAAGTGCTATATCAAAAAACTGACTTGAGTAGAAGTTGAAGTGTTCTTTAAACACCATACTTAAATAAAAGTACTAAAGTATTCAAAATGTTTTGTACTTAACTATTGCAAGTAGAAGTATGTAAAAAAATGCTACTCAAGTACTGAAAGTAAAAGTACAAGTACTGTTGTTTATATTATTTCAAATATTTATTAAGGCACAACTTCTAATGTGACAGTGTTACAATGTTCATGGTAGAGTTCTGTGATTTCCTATGGTCTGTGAATGCGTCTGAATGAATGCAGAGCGAGGGGGCGGGGCAGCAGGTGAGAGAGCGCACCTGGGTGAGTCAGGTGTATGACGTACGGCGCACGAGCGAGGTTGATGTGAGACCGGGACTGTTCAGTTGTTGTTTTTTTGGCGTGGTTCCGGCCGACAGTCACCGAGTCCTGGAACCAAACCGTTCAGCAATAAATGCAGTTTGTTCAATATCGCCTCGTCATTCATCACGTGTCCGGCTGGACGCTACAATAGTAACGAGTAACGACTCAGCACATGAAACATGTATCCGAGTAAAATTATTAAATTCATCAAAAATATGTAGTGCAGTAAAAGTGGAAGTTGGGGAAAAAATAATAATGAAAAAAAGTACAGATACTGCATTTTAATACTTAAGTAGTTCCACTTCGTTACTATACATCTCTGATGTTGGAGCAGCTTTGAAATGATGTTACATTGTCCAGGTGTGAATCATGAACTTACGGGGCTGCTCCAGTGTGACTGCGAGGGGACCTCGGTGTTCGGGTCGATGCGGTCGAACCTGGACAGAGCTTCTTCTTCAATCTGCTTCAGATGCTGCTCCAAAGGCAAATCTCCATATGTGAAGAACCTGGAGAGAAAAAAAAACCACGCAACTTCAAATTATACAGACGAGATAAAAAAAAACTGACATCAGCCTGTTTTAAATGTGAAAGAGTGACAGCAGAACAAAACACGCTCTTGTTCTTTTGTAGGCTGTTTGAGTGTGTGTGTGTTTCTCTACCTGGCGTTGCTGGGGTGATAATGCGTGGCGTGGAATTGTTTGAGTTGCTCCCAGGTGAGGTCGGGGATGGCGAGCGGCTCTCCCCCTGACACCACAGAGTAGGTGTGGTCTGGATACAGTTTGTTCTGGAGGTGCTGTGCGTACACGCTCTCCTTGTCCGACTGCAAGAATAAATAATAACTGTATTGTTTCATTTATTCAGTTCACTGAGCGAAGGATTAAAATCTAATCAGAGATTTCCAGGACAACATTGATTATTAGTTTTCTATGACTGAGAAACTAGTCTCTAAGTTTCCAGGTTTTTCCAGGATGCATGTGTCAGTGAGCGGGAGAAGTGCTGACTTACAAAAGCTCCCTTCATTTCGTTGAACACCACTCCTTTAAACACCAGAGGGGTGCTGGGATCTGTGGGGGTTTCGTTCTCCAGCCTCCAGCCCTCCTGCCTGGAAAATCACAAACACACAGAATCAAAGTGAGTAATCCGATTCCATCGGTGTGATTTTAAAAGTTGAACTCTGGCTGCTTGTAGCACGCATCACTCACCAGAAATCCAGCTCTCGTAAACAAGGGAAGAAGACCGCGTCCAGATAGACCGACAGAAGATTCTGGAAGTCCTTTCCATTCTGGGTTGAGAATGGATACATGGTGTAGTCGCTGGCTGTTCACGAGGAAACAAAGCATCAGACATCAGCTGAAGACAGAACAGAAGCACGACTGTTTGCTCTGAGGTCAGTACCTGTGAACGCGTTCATGAAGGTGGACAGGGACCTGTTGAGCATCTTGAAGAAAGGGTCTCTGCAGGGATACTTCTCCGATCCACAGAGCACCGTGTGCTCCAGGATGTGAGGGACCCCCGTGCTGTCCATGGGGGTCGTTCTGAACTGGACGCTGAAAGACACAAACGAGTGTAAGAAGCCGAGAACGTGCTGAGATCTGGAATAAACACAGACACATTTTAAAGTCACCTGAAAAGGTTGTTGGAGTCATCGCGGGCTGCGTGGAGGTACCGAGCTCCGGTTTTGTCATGGGTCAGCTTCACTGCTGTGAGGAACAAGTCAGGGACCGCTACGACCTGGAAGAACAGAACAGACACCTTCCTGTTCAAGCTTTATATTTAAGCACTGAAGGATTCATTCTTAAATAATAAGCTTACAGTGTTTCAAAGATTTAAATCCCGTACTTCTCTGACTGTGAAGCCGTGGATCTGCTCTCCTGGTTTGTACTGCAGGGCTCGGTCTCTTGCTGAAGTGCTCTTCAGCCTCCATGTGTGCTGCTGTCCACTGAACCTGAAGACAAACAGTTAACAACAGCACCAAGAATAAGTCACCAAGCTTTGCACAAACAATTCTCCAGCAGAGTACGTGTAAGACTTTCACGAGTTTGTGATGATGCTGAGGCTTTAATTAGAAGTTTCCTCCAGTCCATGTCACGCTGCAACACAACTCCCATGTTAAAAGATGATAAATAACAAATGAGTGCACACGCATTCGCTTTTTTGCAGATACAGTTCCCAGACAAAGGCATTTCATTGGTGGGTTCAGTTTTTAATGTATAACTAATTTCTCACTGTTACTTGTGTTTTATTTTTTACTGTTACTGCTTCTATTTAACTGCTACTTATACATGTGTATATACTGTTTAAAATAGAATATTCTATAGGGTATATTGTTAAAGTTTTGTTTTCTTACTACTGTTTTCTTGCTATCACTTACCGTGTGGGAGCTGCGATACCGAAAACAATTTCCATACGGGGATTAATAAAGTATTTCTGATTTTTACATAAGTTGAAGTAAAAGACCTCAATCTTGTTCTTTCTATGCACACAAAGGGTTTGCCAAGATAATCCTACACCTGACACAGAATGACGTTTTATTTTGAAAAATAAGAATCATCAGGCACTTAACTATTACGGTAATCTGACATGTGCAAAGAAAGAAAGATCTTTACAAATATAAAACTACATGCATTTAACTGAGGCTGCGTACACTGGATGAAAGTCACAGTTTACATTTAGCAGAGGGAGTGTGTCCATAGTTGATTGTCCTGGTTGTCCTCCCTCACCTGACAGCTAATGTACAGTCTGATGTTCAAAGAGTTTGTCAGTTTGAGCATGATTGGGACAGTTTCTCTTGCAGTAGTATGCAAAGATTAAACTGAATAACAAATCCTTTTATCCTTTTATCAAAATAAGAGTCGATATGAACTTATATAAACACCAAGGTCATGGGGGTGTTGTGTCATCTTTGGTTGCATCAGCTCATGACAAAGCAGCATTTCACCTACACGGTCACTGAATGACACGGTGACAACACGAAGCAGCACACCTGTGGTTGAGGTGCGTTCACGGACGCTAACTTTGAGCCGTTAGCTTAAAACTCACCGTAGATGTCGAAGTTTCTGGAGCGCCGCCCTCGCCTGTCGAAACATATTCCGGGTCTGTTGTTGAATTATTAATTAATTAATAAGTGTGTTAACTCCTCGGCGTGTCACACACACGCGCTGTCGGTAAAAACTCGTCGGTAACGGCTCGTGACTCCGTCCGAGCATCTCTAAGCCTGCGTCCTCTCACGCGCCATGTGTAACCGTTGACATAAGATCAGGTCGCGTGCACACAAAACTGTCCGTGACGCCTGCGCAGAAGATCGTAGATCTGGACGCCATTTTGTGCCCGGTTTCACCCATCCGCCTGCTATATAACTCTACACTGAGAGCAACCGTTGAGCCATGTTCGACACGCCCACCTAGAAAACATGCTTGTTTCTGATTGGTCTAGCCTGCAGTAAGAGCAGATGTGATTGGCTGTGTGTCACGTTACTAAGGTTACCAAACCGGGACTGTTTTTTTGAAGGGCAGCGACATAAATGTAAAGTTATTTTACATAAATTTGAGTTTAAAATAAAACTTAATTAATTTTAAAATTAAAATATGACTTTATTTTCCATTATTTCCTCTTTTAATGTAATTCAGTCCATCCTCCGGCAGATGTCGCTGTAACATAACATTTAAATAATCATAAAATCAGTTGGTTGTCATCAAATGTTCCTAAAGTGGGAAACACATTATCATTATTATATTATTATTAAAGTGCAACTGAACACTTTTATTGTGAAAGAAAGTGTTAGCAAGCCCGCCACATTTATTATTTCAAATTAATATATTCCTCCACATTTTCATAAATAAACACAGAAGAGTGTGCTTCAGTGTTATTGGCAGCTCGTTTTCTTAAACCATGACAGTGCAAATGTAATTCCCTGTGGATAGAGCTGGAAAAATAAATAAAGGAAGGCTGTTTTTCTCTTCTTTCAGTTCACATTAGTTTCATTATTCAGTCTACAAATATATATATACATTTATATATATATATATATATATATATATATATATATATATATATATATATATATATATATATATATATATATATATATATATATATATATATATATATATATATAGAGAGAGAGAGAGAGAGAGAGAGAGAGAGAGAGAGAGAGAGTCAGACACACATCTGGCCAATAGAGCAATTCTGATTCTGATTCTGATTATTGGAGGTGGTTGGTGTTTTTTAATTTGTCGCCGCTTCGTGACTTAATTTCCATTTCCCCTAAGAGTATTCATCATTTGACACTCTGCATGCTCCTGGCTGGACTTGATCTGTTAGGATACCGAGAGTTAAAGAAAACCTGCCGGGTCCTTATTATCCTCCCATTATTCCCAACTTTTCTTGTCCAGTGTGCACCATATATTCCTGTGATAGGACACGGCCTCCCCCTGCTCCAGATTTACTGTGCAGTAACATGATGAAACACAAATTCATTAGGAAATATGCACCCTGGAAAGGAAAATGTCAGCTAAAATAATGTAGGTCTTAAAACTTGATCTTGACACACAGGGGGGGCCCCTCTTCAAAACAGACTTTCAAGATCAGGCAATAAAAGCAGGAGCACCTTTAAGGCCTTCGTCGTGTCAGTTGATATCCTGCTTTATTGGTTACAAGTAGCACACACTGATTGCTCCACCGTAAATTTATGTTTTTTTTTTTTTGGGAGGGACCCTGGAGAGCTGCGACCACTCTTCGCAGCCGGTGAGTCACAGTTTTAACATTTTAGATGTCTCTGTCATCTTTCATTTTACACACTGCCTCACGTTTCAGCCTGACATTTTTGGCGTTTGGGATATCGACATGCGTGCAAAGCTGCAGCTGCACGAGTTGCACGTTTTGCAATCCACGAATCCGGCAGGGTGTAAAACTGCTATAAAACCACCTGAAATCAGGAGGTGCTGTGTCTTTTTTCAAGACTAATTATGTCGTAGAAAGTCAACAAGGCGTCAACAAGGAGAAATGCAGCTTTCTTCAAGGATCACGGTGAATCAAACTCAAGACACTCTGGAATTGAGTCAAGATGATGCTCAGGTGAATCCTCTGCTGGCATCCATGATTTCCAGGCTATTAAGAGCAACAAGCATGTGAGAAACACTGTGCAAATAAAACAGCAGAGAGCATATTATAAAGGTAGTGTACAGTTTATATAAACCCACAACAGAGCACTGCAGACTCACAAGTGAGATCCTATGGGATTGAAATAGCCACAGTGTAGTTAGTTCTCATTCCAGCACCAATGCAAAACTTATTTCTTCCCCGCTCTGCTTGTACTGACAGCAACAGCAGACTGCCTCATCCTTTTTTTTTTGAATATCTTTTGAGGCACCCACGGTCATCCCTTGTGTTTCCACTGACAGCATGTGGGAGATTTTCCAGTAGCATGAATAGGAGGCCTTGGTGAGGAGGCAGGAGGTTTTTCTTTCTTTTTGACAGAGCAGGAGCGTCCTCCAACATGGTAGCTGGTTCCAGTCTGCCAACTGCATGTTCATTATCAGCGAAGAACCTTGATGACGTATTATCGGAATTTATCTAGTTTCAAGGACGTTTCTAAAGTCAGATCTTTCGTGATTTCACATTATGTGCAAACCACATATCTTCAATCTACAGGAGGTGAGCAAGCGTGCGTCGTGCCTCGTTAATTTGATGTGCTCCCCGTTGAGGCGGGACACAGAATGATCAATCAAAAGTATAATGTTATGTGATTTCAAAGAAATAAAAACTCCTTTTATCTTTGCAAGGAGAGGACCGCTTCTTCCGGGCATAAAAACATATGCATATGCAGACATATTTCAGCACAGGATTATATTATGGTGTGGGGAAAAAAATTAGCAAACAACTTTAAAAAGTCAGTTTTTCATTTCATGCTGACTTTAAGGTCAACTGGAGGATTACATATGCCTCTCTGAAGGTTGAACGAACTCCCTCTAGTCTTAAAGCCCTCATTTGAATAAAGTAATAAACACATGCTGGTCGAGCCATTTTTATTTTCATGTGTGTGTGTTCCTTAAAAGACACGACAACACAGCGCACAAATCCTCGAATGTAAAGCAAATATAATGTCTGGGAGAGTCACCCCCTCTGCGTGCTATATGTTGTGTTGTTTGCGGATGTGAGCGGCGTGTTGGTGTTGATGTGCTCTTTCTTCCAGGTAATCCGCAGGATTTCATAAAGGTCTGGACTGTCCAGACGCTGGTTCACCCAGGCTTAAGCTATCCATCAGTGTCAGATGGAAAACAAAACCCCTTGGCTTCTCACGCTCTTCCTCACTTCTGTCTTTTACAGCTTTTGTTATCCGGCGACAGTTTGCTGATGTTTCTTCCCCCAGCAGCATCTTCTACATATTCTTACTGCTGCATGGTCCCAGGCTTGTTTTGCTGTTTTTCAAGGCTTTACAGTTCAAGAAGGGTAAAACTTATGCAGCGTATACTGATCTGTTTTAATGTGACAATGCTCCTGTGCTCACGTCTAAAGAACTCGACTGGCCCCGACCTCGGCCTCATCTGAAACGATTAGGATGAACTGGAACGTTGACTGTGAGCCAGGCCTTATCGCCTAACGTCAGTGTTAGAGCTCACTAATGCTCTTGCGGTTAAATGGGAGCGAATCCCTGCAGCCGGGTTCAACTGGTGCACAGAGGAGTGGAGGCTGTTTGTTTTTTGTTTGGTTTTGGAATGAGGCGTTAAAATCAGGTGTGTTCACCTGCGCCTCGTCTAAAAACATCATCTAAACAGCGATTCTCATTTCATACCTAATCTTACATTTACTTGTTCAGCAGAAATTTGTGTGTAAAGCTGCATATAAATAACAATTAATCAATCAAGTATCACTGTATGCACAATACTCACCTCAGCCCAATTTATAAAAGATCCCGTGTGTAACATTAAAGCAGCTCTATTTACACAATGTAATATTCATAACTATGTTTTTATTGGTATCACCTGCAATATTGAACAGCCATGTTTCTACATCCAGCCCAGAGCGGACAAACTAAACACTGGCTCACTTTTATTAAGGAAGGAGATGTTGCAATGAACAACTACAAAACTAAATTCCACACTCTGGTCCTTTAAACTTAATCAAATATAAATTTAATTTCACACCACCAGCAAGATTTGTTTAAATAATGTGGTAACAAAACAAAAAGATTGCACACTCTTCTGTCCTTTGCTGCATTGAGGCGCACCCAGGCACAGTGGACCCCCTCAGGACTCTATGGAGAGGAGGAGGAAATAGGAGAAAGTAATGTGGTGGGCTGGATGGGTGCAGAACATGAGAGCGAAAGAGGAGGACTGGAGGTTAGGAGGGTATTTATAGGAATGTAGGAAGCGGCGTGGTTGAGGTGTGGTCCTGCTCCTGAAAGCCTGCTGGACAGCTTCGATTAAAAATGTTTCCATCATATCTTAAATATCTTGGACATTCATAGCCACGTTGAAAGATATGAATGTACCAGTAACGGCTTGCTGATATAATAGTTATTCTCAGTGCTTAGTAATCCACATTTCTGTTTCTTTGACATCACGAGTCCTGCAGTATCCACATTCGATGCATGCAACGCCACCACAATCCTGCACGGTGGCATTTTGGCTCGCTCTGGTCAGCCACTCGCCATATCAGAGCTAAAGTTTATCACCTCCCCGTGCCTTTATCAACCACCCCCCACCTCACAAAGGGCAAATAAAGGTTGGGCATTTGATAAAATAAATTATCATGGGCTGTTTGCTTTAAGCGCTCGTCCATCCTTTGGGGAGAGCTGTGCTTTCTCCCCCCCTCAATTCAGCAGTATCACACCGAGCCAGGTAACAGAAGCGAGCTGGGTGGAGATGTTTGTGTTTGAAATCTTCTATTCTACAAAATGGAACGAGCTGTAATTTTGAGATATGGAGCAATAATCAGCGCACACTTTTGTCTCTCTGAAATTGGATTGATTTGGGGGGAAATGCATTTTGGGAATGAAGCCGTTTCACAACACGTGTGATAGTATGAAGCCATTTGATGTCAGCCATTAGCGCATGTGCTGCAACGAGGGATTTAAATATTCAACCCTCGACGCCTGGCGTCTCTGTGCCTTTATCACAGTTGCTCATGTTGGTGTCGTTTTACAGACGCTCTGCATGTGCAACAGAGGTCTGGACCTTATTTGTGATAAAAACATGAAAAGTCTAATTAATACCTGCATGATATGAAATATTGAGTTGCTTTCAGAGTGCAGGTCCCACAGGGCTGCTCGCTCGGCCACTCGTTGATCTGACACTGGTTTGCTCTTTTTGCACCGAAATGTCAATTTCTCCCCAGACCGTTTCATTAGCGCACATTTTAGATGGATAGTTGAGCCGTGGGTCGGCGCTACCCAACCCATCCACTTTCCTCCTCACCTCTGGGGCCAATTAAGGGCGCTGGAGCTGAAAATAAATGAAACGCGGTGGCAAAACAGCGTTTACTTCAAAACCTCGCACTTAATTTGAAGATCTCTCTCTGATCTGAAGTCGAATTAGCAGGGTGATATTCCCTTTGATCTCGCAGGTTTTGCATTTGCTGCCAACTTATCGAGTGGATACTCTGGAGGAACAGCCAGCGCTGAATGCGTGGGCACATAGACTGTAGACACAAGACGTGCGTGCACACACGTACACAAAGAAGGTGCATGTGCATTGCACATGAAATGCTTTTCCACTACCTTTAATTTAAGAAACAAACACAAAGAATGAGGGTGAGAAGCTCGGCCATCCACAGGGAGCTCAGAGTAGAACCGCTGCTCCTCCGCATCAAGAGGAACCAGTTAAGGTGGCTCGGACATCACGTGAGGATGCCTCCTGGACGTCTCCCTGGTGAGATGTTCTGGGCACGTCCATCCGGGCGGCGGCCCCGGGGAAGACCCAGGACACGCTGGAGGGACTATGTCTGGGCCTCCCTGCTGAAGCTGCTGCCCCCACGACCCGACTAACGATAGGGGGAGAAGATGAGATGAGATGAGACACAAAGAATGTGTCCAAAGATGACCCAGACAATTACACATACAGTGAAAGAGACACACATTTGTGTCCTTCTATGGACCCTCATTGACTCTCTAGCCAGACTTATTCTTTCAAATATTCATCTAAACATCTCTTTCACATAGCATTTACTCACAGTCCTGTAGCTCATATATCGTAAAAAGTTTCTGCTCCTTCGTGGAGGACTGTAGCTGATCAGCTGTATTGACTGAGACCCAGAGTCATGGACGAATGTGTCAAAACCACAGACTGAATAAATACAAATGGAGTGAGTTTCTGAGGAGTTGTTAAGCTTGCCGTGGCTCTGACAGCACACACCAAACTGAAACTATGGATTTGAAGTGAGTTTCTGCAACCAAGTGTATCTCGGGGTCTTCTTCACAACTGGCGGGAAAACGGAGGGCGAGATGGGACTGGCAGATTGGTGGAAGTGGAAGAGAGAGCTGAGCTGGAGGCCAAAGCTCTCATTTCCAGTCTATGTGCAGTATGTTCTGACCATCGTCTATGGTCATGGGCCTCGGGCAGTGACCGAAAGAAGAGATTTCGGCCAAAATGAGCGTCCTCAGTGATAGGGTGACTGGGTGAGGAGCGTGGACATCTCCAATGAAGCTTGGAGAGGGAACTCCAAGTACAGGCATCTGATCAGGATGCATCCTGGGCGCCTTCCTCTGGAGGTGTTCTGGTGTCAACATCAAGTAGCCGCTGGCTCGGTCACAACATACCAAAAGGTCCAAAGAGACATCCGTACAACATAGCTAAATACACAGATCAATGGCAGACAACGTTTGCTGCAGGTTTCTATGGATGTTTCGCCCCTGTCGTCTGGGAATGCCAAAGTTCACTTAACTATTCTGAGCTCCTGACACCGTCTCACAGTCTTACTCAGCAGAGGAAGTTTGTTCAGTTGCCACAGAGATCATTCAGTTTTCAGAGTCACCTTTAAAAAAGCGATTTGCACTTTCATAATTCAAATGAGAATAATTTTAAGCTTAAATCCAGGCAAGACTCAACCCAAAGAGAAAATGTCCTCTCCTCTCTTCAAGGTCTCATATTAAATTTGTCTTTGCTAAGAAAGAAATTGACAAAGACACACAGTAATAAAAGTTTCAGAGTTTTTTATTAAATTTAGTTTGATGGACATTGGTCTGCCAGTTTAGACACACTCTCCAGACACGCACACACACACACACACACACACACACACACACACAGACAGACAGTCACCTATGTCTGTCCGGAGCATCAATCGAGTGTTTGACACTAATCTGGACGGATCGTCTGGACGGACGCTCGCCAGTCGTACCTCAGACACAGATGGCTCTCCTGACACTCAGCCTCGGGCTCTGCTGTTTTTGTTTGGACCTCGGTAAAATTTTAAAAAGTGAAACGTCACATCCACACACACACACACACACACACACACACACACACACACACACACACACACACACACACACACACACACACACACACACACACAGATGTAGCCATCTGAGCACTGGTGAACCAGACGTTGTGTGTACATGGAAAGGGGAAATCAATAACACATGGGGCCACTAGGTTTAAAACATTATTGGCTGTGAATTCTCTTGTTCAGGTGTTGTGGCTTCAGTATTGAGCTGTTTGCCGGCTGCTAATCGTCCTTCAGTGGCTGCGTGTGCCACCTCTGTGCTGTTTTCAAACGGGATTGATTCCCCATTCCCGTGCCTGAACGTCCAACATAAAAAAAAAAAAGGACACCGTTAAACGGTCAGAAATTTTACTTATGGTAAAAATTCGACATCTAAACTCACAAGACAGCCGCGCTGCAGTTTGATGCAGGAGTCAGAGGCTGTTGTTGTTTTAAATAATACATTAAACACGGCTCAGCTCAGTGTGATACATCAAACCGAACAGAAAACGTATTGAATTTGCTCACTGCGAGTTCATACAGCATGTCATGTGTGCCGTGAAGTATGTACTCGGAGCCCAGCGGAGACTTGGAGGGTAAATAATTTACTTCTTCTCGTCACCTCTGGCCGAGTGAAAGGATTTCAGTTGGGACTGTATGTGAAGTCACATTATGAAGCAGAATGTATCGTTCATACGGATCTATCTATCTATCTATCTATCTATCTATCTATCTATCTATCTATCTATCTATCTATCTATCTATCTATCTATCTATCTATCTATCGAGTATTTCCGGAGCTCTGGGGGAATGAGTGCAGGCTCGTATCGTGCTTTCAGTATGTGGGAGTTTTTCTTTTCTCCCTGTTTGAAGAGCCCTCCCAGCAGCCTTGACTGTGACCTCCAGAGAGGACGGATAATAACTTCTCCGCGATGAATGTTCAAAGTTAGTTTGCCCTCCACCCACCCACAGCAATATCTCCAATTTCTGCATTCGCTTTCAAGCTTGCACTCTCCTCAGTCCCTCAGACTTTTTCTCTCTCTGCATCTTTGTGTGCACACGCAGCCTCGTTCTCCATATCCGTGAACATACAGAAAAAAAAGATTCAGTCTAATCCGACACTGGAGCGTCGATATATTCTCTTCCTGCACCTCCTCTTATAGCAAAGAAATATCAAACCTGGGAAGTTTAATTTAATTTATTTTACCTTTATGTTATGTTGCTAGTTTATTTGACTCAAATTCCATGTGTAATGTGACGGGGGCTTGTTTGCTTTTAGCTTCTTTTGAGTTGGTTTTAAAGCACATTTACTGTCTGGTTCAGTCTCCAGCAGCCACAGGCAGCTGTTTACAGCTACCAGTCTCAGTTAGACTCACTGTGCACTACCTGCCAACCTGCTACCTGCTGCAGAAAATCAGCATTAGTAGCCGTTTTATTTGTTTTCCTCAGGAGTCGGTGAGGAGCAAAACCAAAGCTGTTTCACCGGGTGGACAGAATCAAAACTCTAAGTTAATTATAATCAGCTGGATGTGTGAAGAAATTATAACTTTGTATGCTAATGATATGTCAAAGAAGTTTGTGGAGGTTTTCCACTGTGTGGTGGTGCTCAAAAATGATGCATCATCATAAAGTCATGCAAGTTTAAACACGCACTGTCAACCCTGGCACTTAAAAGTTAAATTCAAGTTTATAAAGCCTTAAGACGTGAGCGGTAACTGTGCACCACTGCATTCATTTTCCAGGTGAGTTTTAATTTCTCCATACACACTAAACACAAGGTCCATATATTGTGAGTTAGCAGGTTATGTAACATTACTATCACGTCTTCGAATTCACTCTAAAACTCACCTGGAAGACAACCACATGACATGCGGTGGCCAAAATGAGAACTACAACAACAAACAATCCCTGACATGTTTTTCCCCTGACAAAACCTTGGAACCTGGAAAGATTAAACCTTATTAGTGTCATTTTTTATCTGATTTTAAGTCATTAACACAGGAGAGAAAACACTTTAGATCAGAATCTCTCAGGGCTTCCGTACAAAAAAGTCACAAGACGTTCAATGAGCTCAGGAGGCCTGATTAACATTTGTAGATTTTATGTTTTTGCAACTCAAAACTCCGACTTGTGGCGTGCGTGCATGATAATGTGTCGTACAACAACACTAAGACACCACATTCATACATTTATCTCTACACGTTTATCATCCTGTTTCTTTTTCAGTTTCATGTTTGATACAGAACAACATCATTTCATCCAAAAGGATCATCCGCCGTCGCTGTCACCACTCTGCCGCCACCGAGCAGGAATGTTTGGTTTGAACCTGTGAATTGTTTTTTTTCTCTGTTTGTTAAAATACATCCCACATCCCGTCATTGACTCGAATTAAACCGCATGAAGCCACCGCAGATTGGCAGATGTTTGCCAACACGAGAGCGCGCCTCCACCTGCTGCACCCTGGCTAAATATTTCATATCTGCCAATATGTTTCAGTGTCACACTTTTGAAGTCGTGGTGTTGAATTTTTAGAGGATTGTTTTATCATTGTTTCGTTTTTCTTCTCTTTTTTTTTCTCTCCCTCTCCCTCCACAACAATGTCAATTTAGCATACATCGCTCATCAAAAACAACCTTGTCTGCCAGCTGCTGAGCAGAAACCTTCGTTTTTTTTGTTTTTTTTTTCAGAGCCTGGCTGTTGTCATACATTTAAATTATTCATCCGAATTTTAATAGACAGGAATATGATTATATAGTTTGACAATGAAGAGGAGGGGGGGGCAGAAAAGAGAGAGGGAGGGGGAAGAAAAAAAAATCCTCCCAAAATTCATTTCAAACATTCATGCATATTTAATACGCTGGGTGCCAAGACTTCACACAGCAGTATAATCCCAATATGCGGCAAGTCGTTATCGCCATCATAGGCAATATGAAATAATTCTGCACCTCTTTGGGAGACCAGACAGCGCGGCGCTGGTGTTCAACAACCAAAAAAATAAATAAAAAAACAGCTTCCAAAGTCAAAACCCACAACTTCTCTCTCTCTCACACACACACACTCCTCTCTGTGCATTCCTTCACTGCCTTACTTTGTACTTGACAGCACTCCAGTTCTCACTGTTGCCATCGCTGCTTTCTGATGGGTGTAAATGGGCGATGGGGGGTGGGTGAGGCGTCCCATCTGGTAGCATCTTTCTAAAAAAACACACTGTGTAAGTGCGTTTTTTGACCCTGCTGACAACCCCAGCAGCTCGGCGAGAGGTGACTAACAAAGTAAAAAAAGGAGAAATATCCACCAAATTCAACACTGATGAAAACAGAAATATATTGTGTGGAAAGTTTAAATTGCTTTTTTCCTGTGTCCCTAGATTGTAGAAGCAGTGATCAGAAAACATGTCAGAAAAAAGCGTTCGATAATGAAGCAGTGCCGGGAGAGCTGTTAAAATACAAACACAAGGAGGCAGGGTGGGAGTGGAGGTGTTGGTGGTGGTGATGGGTGGGTGGGATGATGTAAACCCTCAGGGGCTTTCCTCAATCGGGCCATGAAAAAAAAAAAGATTCATAAAAATAAGAATGGTGATTGGGGAAGAGCCAGACACAGCACACAGCAGGTTTATTTGCATTTGTACCTTAAAGAGGAGCTTCTCTTCATAGTGTGTGTGTGTGTGTGTGTGTGTGTGTGTGTGTGTGTGTGTGCGTGTGTGTGTGTGTGTGTGTGTGTGTGTGTGTGTGTGTGTGTGTGTGTGTGCGCGTGCCGGTGGTCTCATTGCCGCTGAGCTCATAGATCATTCATTAGCCTGGTTCAGTCAACAGGTACCACACAGGTTACTCGAGTGCCAGTGTACCAAGATTTATGGCTCGCACTGTGTCACAGCGGCGTAAATCACAGAAAACTATAAAAAAATTTAAAAAATAAAAAAAGAGCACATCTGACAAAAGGTCAAGGAGCGCGTTCGCCTATTTACATATGCTGCAGACGCAGAGCAGCGTTGCTGTTCATTCAGATTTGAGTATTTCAGGCCACCAGACAAGTACTCTTCTATTTGCTCTGTTTTTGGTCTCCACCAGCTACTGAGCACAAAATCAGCTTGTTTCATTCGCAAAATATGTTGCACCTGGTACTTTTTTGGATGTCACTTGGATTAAGGTTTAAAGAGAGCTGAAGGTGGTCTGGACACCACTGATTGGTCAGAGAGAGTCTGCAGCCACCTGTGTTTCTTTTGCATTGATCAGCTAAGAATCCCGTCTACGTTTATCTACAGTATCGAACGAAACAGGTCGTCTGTCATAATATCGCTGCTAAAGATTAGATTTCAAACTCTGCAAGGTACACAAGTAGGGATGTAACGATGCACTCAACTCACGACTCGATTCGACTCACGACTTTTTGTTCAAGATACGATTTTTTTCACGATTTTTTAAAATCAAAATGAGCTACAGACAAATTATGACCAAATAAAATTATTATATTTATTATACTTTTTATTTGTAGGAAAAAAAAAATTCTTTACAGAAACTCTCAAACAGTTTGCGGGCGGAAGCCAGACGCAGAAAAAAACAAAGAGAATCCAGTGGATTTTCAAAATAAAATACCCCATGCAAACTGCCGGTTGTAAAAACAGACAAAAGCGAAACTACGTAACATGTTTACACATGTAGAAGCATGTTTAGAAGAACATACACCGGGAAAATGTCCAAATCTGAGCAGGTAAACAAAGTCTGGCAGGCTAAGCTCTCGCTCCTGAAACTCTCCCGGTGGGTTTGAAGTCGCGTGCAGGACGGACCAAACACGCCACGCTCACGCAACGCGCCGGGAAGCCTGTTTGACCAGTGAGAGCACGCGCTGTGCGGGTTCCCATTCGCCAAGAATCACGATTCATTTTTTCTGTCAACCTGATGCGAGTCGTCACGCATTTGTACCGATTTTTAATCGTGTCACGATGCATCGTTACATCCCTATACACAAGTCAACAGACTTTCCATCTCCTACAATTAAAATTGTGCTGCAGGTTTTACAGTTGGACCCCAGTTAAAGTTCATGTCTTTATACTTTCTGTGGGCCGTAGTAAGCTAGGAGCAAATCACACCGAGCACATTTTACATAACAAGGCAGAAAATTACCCTTTTCATACTCTACTGAACAAAGCAATGGTGAAATGACAAGTAGTTACCAGCCAAAGTGGTCCACTCAGAGAACGTACTGTACCAGCTGTGGTTGTAATGTGAGAGGAATGCAAACCCTTACAAAGTCAGAGTTTGTCCAAAAAAAGTTCCTGCTCTCGTTCAGAGTTCAGGTGTGTCATTTGGAGATGAAACTCCTGCTCGTATGTACCTGACCAAGTCTGAACAAGCCCCCTGTCACCCGTTGGAGAGCCGACGTCCAGCAGCCACCTGCTTCCCACGAGCCTCTGGTGGGCTGTTGGCCTCCATTCATAAACGTCGGGGAAATTACACATGTCGGCTCTGACCTGGATGGCAAGGTAATGGGCAGCACGCATAATTAACCCGGAGAAGGTTTATTAGCCCCGACGGCACCGTACGCATGCTGTGGAGGTGCGTGGGGAAATATATGTGTGTGTGTGTGATAGAGACGTGTATGTGTGTGGGAAGGGAGACATTTGAAGTGTGTATGTTTGAGAGAAGAAAGAAAACTTGTGTTGAGACGTTCTCGTGTTAAACCCTGAAAGTGAGGACACTTTAGAAAGTGAGGACGTTTCTGTCTGTCCTCATGTCAGACTCATGTTTGAGGTTTACAACATCAGTCACATTATTTATTTATTCATCCCTGTGCTGAAGTTATTAAGCACAGTTTTAATCGCTTTTAAAGTGTCTCTTGTAACAGTGGAAATCAAGCAAACAAATTTTGTTTTCTTTGTTTGAAATCACAAAAATCATACTTGGTGGAATATTTATCAGTGAATATTCCACCAAATCCTGCACGCTGGTCCCACTTAAAGGACCAGCGTGCAGGTTTTGTTGGCATCTAACAGTGTAGTTACTGACTGCAAGCCCCTCGCCTCACCCTCTCCTTCCCAGCATGTAGGACAAACTATGGAATTAAAAAAAATAAAAAATAAAACACCCTGTCTAGAGCCAGCATTTCAGACTCCATGGACGAGGACCTGCAGCATCTGTAAGCTTCATCCTAAGGTAACAAAAACATAATAATTCTCATTGCCATGTGATTACACACTAACAAAAACATAGTTATACATATTATATTCAATTTCTGTCATATTTTGTAAATAGAGCCACCTAAATCTGACACACTGGACCTTCAAACTGATTGTAAAATATAATAAAAGTAGTATACAATAAAAGTAAAATAATAAAGAGAGAGTTTTAATGTTGCTGTTTTTCTAATTTCTGTTGATTATAGATTGCACACTGAGTCCTAGCTGATCAGTCACAGTGTATGTCACTCTTATGTTGCATCTAAGCCTGTAGATTAATGTTCATTCCGGTTTCATTGATTAATGCCGACTTTAAATTCATAACTAATCTTGAGCTGTATTTCATGTGTTATCTGGTTAGAGACATCTAGCTCAGGATATTTCATGCCTTAGTTATACTTTATTTTATAATCAGTCTGTATTGCAGCAACCACACACACGCTCACACCCAAACGCCGATAAACAGTTTGAACTTTATTGAAGGCGTCTGCCTCTTACTAATTTTTCCTCCGCTGAACATTTCACGCTGAAGCGATTGCTGCCACCTAAGATCCCTATGTAGTCAATACGAATACACAATTTCTGTCATATTTTGTAAATAGAGCCACCTACATCTGACACACTGGACCTTTAAACTGATTGTAAAATATGAATATTAATGTCTCCTGATTAAAATATGTAACATATACATTTCTACCTTTAAATAAAATTCAACAAGACGTTTCAAAAGTTTCTGGATAAAAGATGAGACGACTCTCTCTAACTTGTCCTTTTTTTTAGTTGGTTGTGTGTCTGGTGAAAAGATACAGTATGTGTGTGTGTGTGTGTGTGTGTGTGTGTGTGTGTGTGTGTGTGTGTGTGTGTGTGTGTGTACTGATGTGTACCACCTGAGAGTGTGTGCTCAACAAGCGCTTACACAGTAAATAGAAATGTCCTGAAAGCTCTCGTTCAAATTCATCATCGCTCACTTCTTAGTTCCATCAATCATCTGTTTTTTTTTTTTTTGCACTGACAACAAAGTGAATCTCGTTTGGAAGCGAAACAATTACTCGGGCTCTGTCACAGATAGGTCTGCCGAGTGCCTCAGCTCCTGTGAAAGTATGCCAGCTTTTTGATGCTCCTCCTCCACCCCCGTCCTCCACATCCATCCTCCATCCTCCACCCGCCCCGCCTCACCCCCGCCAACTCCCCCGTCTCATGGAGATGTTGGCCGCCTATCGCTGTTGGCCAGTCGTGCTGCTGTTTGAGATGTGCTCCCTGTACTTCAGTCTGGAGGGAAATGGTGACAGGCTTATCTCCCCCGACGCTCACTCACCTGGAAAAAAGGATAAAAAAAAAAAGAGAGAGGAGGCTGAAGAGGTTCGCGGCTTCACTGAGCACCTTCCTCCAGAGCTGAAACCCACACTGGAAAAAAAACTGTCCATTTCAAGAATTTGTTAAATCTGGAATTAAGTCTGCAGACCGAGAGGTGTTAGGTGTGAGAGAAGGCCGACAAGAGATTTATCGAAGGGTTAATATTACAAAATACAAATATCTCCTTGGTTTCGAAAATTCAACAACCCTGACTTGTTGCTTTAAGGGAAAGATGCACGAGGACATTTTGGCAGCCGAGACATAACGTTCGAGTGTTTTAAACACTCGGCTGACTTTCTTATCTACTGACAATGCTGCAGCAGAGTCCAAGCAGGCAGGAACTTGTGGTCAGAGCAGAGACGTCGCAGGGTGGCTGTGGGGACTGATCATTTCACAATAAAACATTAAAACAACAGCACAAAGAACAACATGAATATGTAATTTTTTTAAAAATTCTGCTGTTCCAACAACAGATTTTCTCACACCAGAAACTGCAGTAGACTACATAGATATGTCAGTAGGTTTAAGACGTCTGTCTGCAGTGTGAACACTGATATTGGAGCGGTGGTGTTTAGCTCAGTTGGTACAAAAGCTCAGTCCCAGGATTCGAACCCGACCTGGGGCCCTTTGCTGCATGTCATTCCTGTCACTCTTCAGCTGTGTCTGTACAATAAAGCTTAAAAAAGGCCAAATATATATATATAAACATTGATATTGGAGATTCTGCACAAAACGTCAGTGCCATCTTTACTTCGTATTGTTCATAGACACATCATTTGTGCAACTAACACATTTGAGTTCAGGGAAAGGTCGTGGATAAGATGAAATATAAGATTCACATGTATTGCTACACTGTGAGTAGAGAGGATAAAATGTAATACGCATCTTCAACATGATTTTCATGTTAGCATTTGATTTGTCTTTTAAAAAGTTGTTGCATTTATGGTTGTACTACATGAGAAGCAGTAAACGAGAGAACACTCGACTGAACTAAGCAGTCAGCAGCCAACTTGGTGGGTGGGTAGTAGTAGTCGGCCTTTAGAGGGTCGCACTCGTGTTCCTTTAACCCCTAAAATAACTTTTCATTGGCCAACAGAAACAAGCTGTGAACACAACACTGACTTTTAGCTCTGCTTTTGGTCTCCACCAACTTCTAAAGCAAAATATCTGACTCTGCAGCTTCTAAATTCTCGACTACCTTCAAGTCTAGTTTCTAACTATGTGTCTGCTGTTTGGTGCTGAGCAGGTAGTGTACACTAGAGCTTTTCCTCTTAAATCGACACTATGAACCAAACAGTTCAGCTTGCAGTTCAAGTTGATAATTCTCTGTAGGTTCATCACTACGAAGGAAGCTTTCATATTGTTTTCACGCTGTTTTCCGCTACATTATTCTAACAATATTGAATATAGCCGCCTTAAGTTGGTGAGTGAAGCATTAGCATAAGTTGCAGGAAAGACAAAACTACAAAACCTCAAGGCAACAATGTCAGAGTAAATCAGCTTGTTTCAAGAGACAGAGGACATCCATCCATCCATCCATCCATCCATCCTCCCATCCATCCATCCGTCCATCTGTCTGTCTGTCCATCTATCCATCCATCCTTCATCCATTCACCCGTCTGTCTGTCTGTCCATCCATCCATCCATCCGTCTGTCTCCCTGTCCATCCATCTATCCATCCATCCATCCGTCCGTCTGTCTGTCTGTCCATCCATTCATCCATCCATCCATCCATCCATCCATCCTCCATCCATTCACCCGTCTGTCTGTCTGTCTGTCTGTCCGTCCGTCCGTCCGTCCATCCATCCATCCATCCATCCTCCATCCATTCACCCGTCTGTCTGTCTGTCTGTCTGTCTGTCTGTCTGTCTGTCTGTCTGTCTGTCTGTCTGTCCATCCATCCATCCGTCTGTCTGTCTGTCTCTCCGTCCATCCATCCATCCGTCTGTCTGTCTCTCCGTCCATCCATCCATCCATCCATCTATCCGTCCATCCATCCATCCATCCATCCATCCATCCATCCATCCGTCCGTCTGTCTGTCTCTCCGTCCATCCATCCATCCGTCTGTCTGTCTCCCTGTCCGTCCATCCATCCATCCATCCGTCCGTCCGTCTGTCTCTCCGTCTATCCATCCATCCATCTATCCGTCCATCCATCCATCCATCTATCCGTCCATCCATCCATCCATCCATCCATCCATCCATCCATCCGTCTGTCTCTCCGTCCATCCATCCATCCGTCTGTCTGTCTCCCTGTCCATCCATCCATCCATCTATCCGTCCATCCATCCATCCATCCATCCATCCATCCATCCGTCCGTCCGTCTGTCTCTCCGTCTATCCATTCATCCATCTATCCGTCCGTCCATCCATCCATCCATTCATCAAGTTTCTTCAATTACAGAGATACTTCTTCGTCTTATAATCAACATTAGAAAACAGAGCCTTGCTTTAAATCTTGCACTCATGTGGTTTAATGAGGCCCTCCTCGTATCATTTTCCTTCTGCTGTTTATCCACTAAACACATAAATATGGATTCAGCTGCCGAGCTGTCGTTTGTTTGCCTCGGAACAGCTGATGCCTCGATGTTTCTTCCCCGTTCACCGTGCTGCTGCCGTGCATGCACGCAGGTACAGGTGAACATTTCGTGACGGTTGCACAATCACAAAGTCTTTTATTAACACCTTGGCTCCTCAGGTTTCCATGGAAACAAGCTTGGCAACTGCAACTACATGCGAACGTCTCGGAGAAAAAGGACAGTCTGTCTTCTCACTCTGCGAGTGTATGTGTGCGAGGGAGAGATAGCATATGGCAGCGGCAGCATGTGCACGAGTGTGTCACTGAGTAAATGTGTGTGTGTGTGTGTGTGTGTGTGTGTGTGCACTTTTGGTCATGCATGATGTTGGGTTGTATGTGAGCATGTGTTCAACTTCATGTGTGTGTGTTTGGGTGACTGTCTTTGCCTTTGCATGTTAAGTTGCGTTTATGCAAGTAACGAAACGTACAAACTGCAGGAGTGTTTGTGTTTATCGTGATGCGTGCATATGTGCGGCTGACGTGTCAGTGTGTGTGTGTGTGTTGAATTTCATATTCTTGAGCATTTGGATGCATGACTGTGTGCATGTGTGTGTGTGTGTGTGTGTGTGTGTGTGTGTGTGTGTAATCATTCCTCCAACATATGAATAAGAAAGAGTTCAGTACAAGAGCGCATCTTTGCAAACATGTCTCATCCTCTTATTTCTGAGTGTGTGTGTGTGCATGGATTAATACGAAAGAGTGTATTCACACTCAGTGTGTAAGTGTGTGTGTGTAGAGGTAATGTGATGGTTAAACACACCAAGAAGAAAAGCAAACACGATTAAAGATGAACGCAGATATGCACTTGATCTTTTTTCTGCTGATCCTCTTTTCTCTCTCTCACACACAGACACACAGACACACAGACACACACACACACACACACACACACACACACACACACACACACACACACACACACACACACACACACACACACACTTCTGTCCTCTGTCGTTGCACTGAGCGTCCGAGGCGTTCGTCACCATTCAGCAGCTGGCGGCGGCTTCCTGCACTATCTCACCCAGCAGACGCAAATTACTCTCCTGTGACATTTCACTGCTTAAAAAGAGAAATTTCATTTGACCAATCTGACTCTGCCGGACAGCCGCTCGAACACTCTGCCAACGCGCACACACACACACACACACACACACACACACACACACACACACAGTAACACTAATAACTCCAGTCGAGCGCTGCCTTGAGGGAAACACAAAAAAAAGAAACAAAATCCAGAGGCTAATGGAGACCTTCATTTCAATTATTTCACTCTTTTTAACTTTCCTTCATTTTCACCTTCACCTTCACCTCTCTCTCTCTCTCTCTCTCTCTCTCTCTCTCTCTCTCTCTCTCTCTCTCTCTCTCTCTCTCTCTCTCTCTCTCTCTCTCTCTCTCTCTCTCTCTCTCTCTCTCTCTCTCTCTCTCTCCTCGACATGAAACTCATTTTAATTTCTCTTTCCGTCCTTGTTTTTCCTTGTTTTCGTTTCGTGCGCTTACATTTATCATATTTGCAGTTTTGTAGTTGTAGCTTCTCCATCTGATTAACCGGTAACAGATGATGAGGATGGATGGCCAGCGTCACACTTTCACTTCCATCATTACATCACTGGATGTTGGAGAGTACCTGGACACCCGACAGGCAGTAAACAGGGCATGAACAAGCACGCCACAGCTCTCCTTCATCCTTTCTCTTTCATTCTTACTCTCTGTCTCCTCTCACCATCTTCTGTTCCTCCCTTGTCTGACCCTCATCATTCTTCCTCCCCCTCTTTTCTTCTTCTTTGTTTTATCCAGTTTCTCGTCTGTGTTGTTTTCTGTGTTCGTGTCACATTCTTTCGCTTTCAGTCTCTCACTGCTATCCAGTTCAGTTCTCTCCCTCTCTCTCTCCATCTTCATTATTTAGTTTCATTTTTGCTCTCTGCTGCCGGTAACCTAACATTACCTAGGCAGAAATGTTAGGTTACCGGCAGCTGGCACACTTCAAATACTTGGAAGGATGTGTTAACACTCCTGGTACAAAATACGAGCGTGTGCAGTAGAACATGGTTCTTTGATAAAAAGGTAACTTACCTGGCAGGGGAGATACAGTAATGAAGGAAGGTGGTTCACCAAATGTGGGGATCTCGACCGCATGACTTGGCGGGGACGGTGGCTCGGTTCGTAGGGGCTTGGCTTTGGGAAGCAGAGGGTGGCTGCTCCGTGCTTGGACCACGTTACGGAGTGTGGACTGGCTGCTGGAGAGGTGCCAGTTCACCTCCTGGGCACTTTGGCACTGCTGACGTGTCCTTGAAAAAGGCACCAAATCCCTGAGTGCTTGGAGCGTGTACACTCACTCTGACATCTCTTCACTAATGCATGTATATAGGTCCTATGTGTGTTTGATTAGTATTAAAAAATAAAATATTATAAAGTGGTTATCAGTGAAAACTACAAATATATTCAGCACTAAATCTTCTAAGCTTGTCCTTCATTTAAAAGTCAGCTCAGGCTGGTGGGTTTTGTAGTTTTTAGAGCGAGCAGTCACAACAAACTGACATTCTGATATTTCTGGGTAAATTAATTAAAAACCTGAGGATCCATAAAAACCATAAGATCATCTAATATGGACATATGTATATGAGTGCTGAATGCTGCCCGGTGTCGCTTTATATTTCCTGTTATGATGTTATGCTGATGACACACAGCTGTATCTCTCTTTTGATCGTTTCTTAACAACTAAACCATGATCTTTTTTTTAATTATTATTACTTGTCCAGATGCTCCTCTCATGTAGAGTCGCTTAAATTTAATTGGCCCACTGTCCAACATGTTAAAATCTGTGTAAAAATCTTATTTTATGAGATTATTTTTGAAGTTTTACCGAGCCGGCCAATTACTGCAAATCTTTAAAAATCATAAAACTGTGTTTGTTTTCTTTTCTTGATTTTATGGATTTTATCCTGCGAGTTGTAAAACTTAAATCTTCAAAGCTTCATGGTTTATGTTTGCATTTTTATGACGCCTTGCTGCAAAAAGAATTTCCTCTTGTGGGACAATAAAGATCTGAACTGAACTCCACTTCTCTCTCTTTCTTTTTGTAGCTCCCTCACTACTCGTACATTCGTTGTCATCCTCTCCATCTTTCTCTTTCTTTACATAAAAAAATATGACACTTTCTTTTTTTCCCTCTTATGGAGTCTCTGTCTCTATTTTCATCCCAGCGCTCGTCTTTCTTTCTCGTCTGTTCGGGTTTTGTTCTCTCTCCAACTGTCCTTGTGCCACTGGATTTCTCTCTCTCACTTTCACTCTGACTCCTTCTCCGTATGCTTCACTCTTTCTGTCCGTCTCCCTCTCTTTATCTTTGTGACTCAGTCTTTCCTCCGGTCTCTCTTTCCATGTCTGACTCACTTACTCTATTTTAATCTCTCTTTCTCTTTCTCTCTCTCCGGCTACTCTCTTTTTCTGTCTCCATGTCCAAATCTTTCTGTTTGTCTGCCTCCTTCATTCTCTCTCTCTCTTCCTATCTGTCTGACTCTTCGCTCTATCTCTCATCTTTTCGTGCCGTACGTGTCTTTCTGTCGCCTCCTCTCTCTAAACATCTCTCCTTCATATATACGTCTCTCTCTCTCTCTCGCTGTCTGTGCTCAGAAGTCACACCGAATATGGACGCAAATCCTCTTCGGCCTTTTCTGTCTATCATCCTTCTCACTCTGTGTACAACCTGATTGACTGAGAAGCCGCCCACGCCTCCACACACACACACACACACACACACACACACACACACACACACACACACACACACACACACACACACACACACACACACACACACTCCTACAAAAGCGCTCACTCCACGCATATGTATCCGAATTAGCCTTGGTTGCCTGCGGCGACTTCCATCTTAATAAGTGCGTTGTTTATGGGCCTATAAGCAAAATGTTGCCTGCACAGCTCATTACTGCTGAGTGGGGAGGGAAACTCCCAGGAGGCACCGCGTGCGCACACACACACACACACACACACACACACACACACACACACACACACACACACACACACACAGACTCTCCTGCCTGTCACACACTGACTGGTTTCGCTCCTCCATGTATTTCTCCCTCTCTTACACATGTGAGGGAATTTGATATTTTAGTGTGTGAATTTCTAATAACGCACCCTTCGTAAATAGTTTGCAGGTCGTTATTAATGTTATTAATAAAATAATTTAATGTTGCTTTATGCATAACTTCTAAGCTTTACGTTTAAGAACATCTGGACAAAACTCACTTCATGTTTGTGAACTTATGAACATTTGCGGCTGCAGACAGATTTCTGTAAGACACCTTTATTATACAGTACTTGCAGTCTGATCAACAGCTGATTGCTGCTTAGAGAGTCACATTTATTAATGACTCAATGGCTCGTTACAAGGAATGAACCACCCATGAAATCTCCTTATGAATGGCATAACTCGTGAATTTTATATCTGTTTTTCAAGCGTCAAGTTTATTTAATTATAAAGCACTTGGAAAGGTAACACGCACACATAGGAGAACTCAGTTTGAACTACTGGTTGCCTAAGTATTAGAAACAGCTCACCACAGAATGAACAAACACTTTAAACGTTATAACCTCCATGAAGATATCATGCAGGACTGCTGTATTATGCTGCATTAGCTTCAGTAAGGTCTATTAATGTCTGATCTAAGTGGTACTGATATTTTTTTTTTTGTAACCTCACTTAGGAATAAAAGCTTCTCTCTCTTTTTGGCTCATCTCACCTGTTCATCTCCTTGGTCGTTTGCATGAATCAAGTCTGCCTGCAGGTGGGGGATTGACCGTCTGGTAACCTGCTGCAGGAAGAACAACTTGGAGATAATTGTGGATTTGAGGAGGAACTCGACCTCGCCTGCCCCCATCATCCAGTGCGACTCTCCAATCAACACTGTGGAGTCCTTAAACTTCCTGGGAGCCATCGTCTCTGAAAAAATTCAATTAAAAAATAAGGCCTGTTGCTGAGGGTTAGAACAGGGGGGGCGGCTGTCTCTCAAGCTCTCTGAGGAGAAACTACAACAGGAAGCCCGGCTAACAAACTGAGCTAACAGCATCTACAGCAGTTTACTTTACTGTCCATCATAAACTCTGTAAATCACAGAGAGACGCCAGCAGGACAAATTCTTGCTCGCTCACTCTCACCTTTTCTCTTCTTAGCTTCCTCCGTCAGCATCCTCTTCACTCTCTTCTCCTCTGCCATCATGTCCATAGAGGCTGCTGAGCCCCAGGGCCTATAAACCTCCTCTTCTTCTTCTTCTTCTTCCTGGTGGTCCAAACCTCCTGTAATACAAACACTAACACTCGCCCGGTCCCTGAACTTTAACAAACTGAGCTAACATGAGCTAAGAGCAGCTAACAGACTGAGCTAACATGAGCTAACAGCAGCTAACAGACTGAGCTAACATGAGCTAACAGCAGCTAACAGACTGAACTAACATGAGCTAACAGCAGCTAACAGACTAAGCTAACATGAGCTAACAGCAGCTAACAGCAGCTAACACACTGAGCTAACAGCAGCTAACAGACTGAGCTAACAGCAGCTAACAAACTGAGCTAACATGAGCTAACAGCAGCTAACAGACTGAGCTAACATGAGCTAACAGCAGCTACAGCTGTCAGCAGTTTACTTCACTGTCCATCATAAACTCTGTAAATCACAGAGAGTTGAGGCGGAGCAGCCGGAGGACATCAGAGGGAAAACCAGAAAACATTTCCTCCATAAAATATGATCCAGTTTCACCAGAATCAGTGAAATAGTTGCTGCTGTGTGACTTAGTGCCGTAAAGCGTTACGTACTTCTCCCGACCCGGAGCCCAAAGTTACATAGTGTGAGAACAGACGTACGAATGACAGAGACACCGTTCACCTGATCACAGGTCAGAGTGGATCAACAGGATTTAAAATGTGGGTTTGATTGTCTGACACAATCCAGGTTTAAATGAGTTTGAATCATCAGACCGTCAAGCTCCACAACTTTATTACAAATTTAATCTTTTGTTTAAATAATAAAACTGTAAAAAATCTTTACAAGGTCTCCATAAAGCCTCATTACAGCAAGCGAAATGTGAAATGTTAACTTGCATTTTTATACCACCAGTCACTTGCACAGGTGTCATGTTTTTTATAGATATCTCAGAGCAAGTCATCCAGTTCATATCCAGAACTTATTGTCATATCTTCCACATTGCTTCCTCCACAGACTGGGGAGTCGGGAGGACCTTGTGACTGCAGGAGCGACAGTATGTGACACTTGAACACATGTCGACACTGGGAGCGAGTTGGGGAAACAGATGGCGGTGCAGTGCAGCAGGAAAGACTTAATGCCCGAACTGTGTGTGACAGAAGCGTTTCTCCGTGTCGCCTAAGTGTGAGATCAGGCATGCAGAGACAAACATACAAATGAATACGCACGGAAAACACACAAACATTTATGCAGGCAGATACAGTGCGACAGCTGTGAATTCACGCTGCTTGTTGCCGTCTTCGGTCCCTCTGGAGCCGCGCTGATGGAGCTGTGAGAGACGCAGGTCACACGAGCCGCATGAAACACACGAGCAGGAGTTATCTGCAGCTTTTGCATTTGTGCCTTTCTGAAGTGATGATTAGATTCAAGCATGGAGGCAAGCCGCTGTTTGTCAGAGCTAAACTGAAGTTCAAGAGGAAATCCAGCAGCAACAGTGCAGAGCCCACCAGACTTTGTTAACTTGCTCAGATTTAAATTTAAATTGTTTCTGTTTTTACAATCAGAGGGTGTTTTATTTTGAAATTTCTCAGATTCTCAAACTGTGCTACTTGACTTTCCTGTAGTGGTACGAATCTCGGAAATACAGTTTTACAAATTCGATAAAATAATTTTCTACATCTACAACATTTTTAATGAAATTAAACTCGGGGATCATTTAAAAGGGTTCATAGACATGCAAATGTGGAGAGAGATGGTGGAGCCACACAGAGCGGCGCCCTGAGAACACTTAGGGTGCACCGTAGCACTTCTCCAGCTACCAATCCAGTGTCCATACTGGTCCATACTAGACTTGAACCAGCCACCCTTCTGTCCCCAAGCCCAAGCCCTCTACAGCAGGGGTCTCCAAACTACGGCCCCCAGGCCACATCCGGCCCGCCTAAACAATTGCAATGGTCCACTTAACGATCCCAAACAATCCCTCTAAACATGGCCTATTCTTCAAAATTGCATTTTCCTATTATAAAATATCCACACTTAATGATTAAGCTTAGCATTCTAATTTAAATCTACCTTATTTACGAACTATTTACAGCACTAGCTAATTTTCATCCCCTCACACAATGGTATATTCCGACGTGACTTAGCTCGTGATCAACTTCCGCGTAGTCTGGCCGGGGGATTCAACTCGGCGGGTCAGGGACGAATCCCTCGTGGGACCTCTCCCCGGCGCTGGCTGACCTTCGCGGGAGCATTTCCTCCATGGCGGTGCGCCGCGACCGGAAATGCTCGGGGGGTGAAGGTGGCTCATGGCTCCGGCCGCAAGCTTTACAGCGCCCTCGCCGCTTCCCGGGGCCGTGGACCTAGCGCTCGCCGCGCCCTCTCCGCGACTGTCGAATCGCAACTTATCGCAACTTTCACTTCCTCCCGCAACAAAATTGCAACAAAAATGTAAAAAGCAACTTTTTTATGACATTTTTTTTGAAAACCTCATGCAACATCAGGCATTTTAGGCCGCAACTATTTAAAAAACAAAAACAAAATCGTGGTGGGACTGATATCATTTCAGTTATAAACTGACCCCCCATCACTGAAAGGCAAGTTGATGTGGCCCGCACCGGAAAAAGTTTGGTGACCCCTGCCCTACAGACTGAGCTACTGCCGCCAGTTGTTGCTCCAAACTGGAAGAGAAGAGCAGATCAGGAGAACGCCTTTAACGATTAATGAGCTCCAGTTCTTGAACCGGTTCTGTTCAGAATTCAACATAAACCTGCCTCCTGCATGAACCGTCTGCATGAGCTGATCGGGGTCGAACTCCGCTGCTGGATTTTAATGTCAAATAGTGGCAGAGACAAATATTTTCAGAGGTGGTGCATGGAGTTAGATAAACACTGCTCTATACTGTTTCTGTGGAACCATGTGGGAGCTGCAGTCTGAACAGTTTTCAATCTGAGGTTTGGTCGTAGCATGCGCTCGTCCATCTGAACCAAAACAAGCTAAAAGAGGCTAAAGGTGTCCGTGGAGTTGTGAGTTTTCACGTCACATGTATTCAGCTAACCCGTAAAAATGATAACTGGAGCTTAAATGGCTCAAAACGTCTTTAAAATCTGTTGTTACTGTTGTTATAAAACAATAATTACATGACAGGCACAAACTGGGGATGTGATAATCCACTGTCAACATCGTTTTCAACCCCATTTCCTACATGTACTCACACACACACACACACACACACACACACACACACACACACACACACACAGCAGCAGTAACAGTGTTACAGTAGAGCGATGCTGAGGAATCCGTTCTTTGTCTAAACTCCCAAGAGACAGAAATAATTACTTTTCCGTGAAATTCACACATTGTGAATTTTGTTTTCCTCTATAATTTTGTAGATAATTGAATTCAATGCCCCAGAGGTATTTTATTGCGAGCAAGCAAACACACACACACACACACACACACACACACACACACACACACACACACACACAGGGAGAGAGAAAGAAATCTAAAAATTTGTCTCAGTGTTGACTTATTATATCTGTGCCATTAGACGACTTATCTGAATGCGCTGTGCGTCAGTCTGGATAATGCCGGATTGACTGACGCGGCCAAAAACCAAAATAATTGCCTTAAAAATAACACAAGGAATCACGACGTGCATCCACACACACACACACACACACACACACACACACACACACACACACACACACAGATACAAACACATCTGTGCTAGACAAATACAGGCATGCAGACACATTCATACTCTGCTACAAAGCACTTGGCAGTTGTGTGTTTGCTCGTTGAGCTTTCATTAAGCGTGATGGAGGTGCGAAGGTTTCGTTTGATCACTGTCTTATCCACATCCCAATTACTCCGGGCCTGTTAGCTGCCAACGGGAGTGAATGGGGGAAAGCTGAGACAGCCTTGAAGTCCATCCACCCTCCCACACTTTTTTTTCACTTCAAATTAAGGTTGCTTTACACTTTCCTCAGCCCGTCTATTTTGGCTTTTTGGGGCTGGTGAAAGCATGGAGGGGCTTCAGATGAAAGGGATGCGATATCTCCCGTCATCTGATCAGATTTGAATTCACTTTAGTCAGCAGCTACAATAAATGTAAACAAATGAACAACATTGTTTTGGTGTCATCGGTGCTGAGCTGATGATGATGAAGTACGAACCCGAGCAGGGACTCGAGTTGAATTCACGTTTTTATTGGTCTTTTATAGGCGAAGTGTAATTCAACTGGAAATAATGAATGAATATTGATCTTGGCTTAAAAAAAATAAACAGAACAAAGCTTAAATGATTTGAACCAGCAAAGTGATGCAGAGGTTTTGCCTCTATAAAGTCCTGGTGAAACGTTTTGACATGTGGATGGAGGGAGCCATGACCTTAGCAGGTAGGTAAGTTTCATCAGTGAAAGTAAATAGTTGGGATTACTTGAACACTGACTGTAATTCTGATTTATTATGTTTTCATCATAGTTTGCATCAGTAATTCCTACTGGGAAATTAACTGAATTTAAACATAAGATAAGAAACCAAGAACATGAAATAACATCGGGAAATAAAAGTATGACTTCAACTCTCTGTTGTAAACTAGATCTGGTTGAATTATAAAAGGCATAATACCATTTTTTAATGTGTATGACATTTCAGGTGCTCTAACTTCAAACTTCATATGGATCACATGGATAAAATGTTCCCAGATCACAGCAATTATTTGGAAAGTTAAATGTTTTATTACAGATTAAAACAATGAAATAAAAACCATTGGTTCACACGTTGAGCAGCTACTACAGCTCATGTGTTCTTTGCCAGGTCTTTGCTTTTTCATGGATATGTATTTTTGTTTTTGTGCACCTCGGCATTTTGTTGTCATTACCTTGTTTCTGATGAAGACCTGGTCATGTTGCCCCTCAGCACAAACATACATCAAGGACAAAAACAAGCACAGTCCCGCGTGTCCCTGGTGGACCGGTGTAATAACTACAGTCAGTCATTTTGCATTATGTAACAGCACAGGGTGCCATGATATTGTACAAGGCTCAGCTGTGGCGAGGTCAGGTGTGTTGACCTCATTCACGATTCTAATCACACCCTCACATCACCGCGTCTGCTCGGCCTGAAGTCTCCAGCCCGAGGCCATGAGAGTGTGGAGAGACAAGTGTTAGGATGTGAAATGACACGAGGTTGCACACGGGGAGGAACAGGCCTCTGTCTGTCTCCAACACTCTGCAATTACAAGTTAATATTACACGAGCTGTGTACGTATCCCACGATGCACTGCGGCAGTGGCATGGCCAGGCCCTCACGGACCAGCTCACCTCTTAGAAATCTGCCACCACCTTGTGTACAGCGAATGAATGCAAAACGGACACACGAGTAAAGCATAATACACATTCAGAGAATATTTCTGTCCTTTCTCTTCAGGTTTTCAGGGGCGCAGAGTATCAGGCTTATGATTAATTGAACAATGACGTGCTACTGAAAACAAACATTTGTCCTGTTTTCTCCTAATGCTGTTCATATCCTATGCAATCTCACATTATTGTGTTGTTAACACTGTTAGATAGTAACAAAAAGTAATAATGTGAACCCAACATGTCGGAAAAGAAGTAGGATTATGCTTATTTAAACCTACCAGTGCTGTGCGGGTCACGAGTCACCAAACAATATTTTTAATGATATCCGGGTCGCGATCGGTCGGGTCGTTTAAAAATAAAGATGCAGAGTAAAGTTTTGTAATTTACGTAGCAGACAAAATTTCTATTTTCTGTGAAGCACACAGACTTTATTGGCTGAATAACTGGCGTGAAGATGCCACGAGCTCTACAGGAGGTAGAGAAAGTATAGACGACTTTTAAAAATGCCGGTCAGGAAGCAGGTTGGGTACAATTATTTGCTGCGGTCCGAGTTCGGGCGGATTAGTTTAAAACATCGGTCGGTTAAACATGGACCTCACTGAAACCTTCAAGATTCAATTAATAATCTTCCCAAACATACATTTCTAAGTAATACATGTTTACAAAAAAAGAAAATAGAGAAATAGGAAATAAATAGATTAAACAAACAAATACATAAATCATTTATCATTGATGAAAACACCCCATTATTAAAACCCTTCTTCCTCCCTGCACCTTGTGTGTTTGTACCGCTTTTTAAACTGGATCCTGCTTGGACATTGCTTGAGCTCCATGCCCAGTCTGTTCCTCAACCTCACTCCACAAACTAAAAGGCAAAAACTTTTTAATAATGTTTTAAATTGAACTCACCCCTCAGATTAAAACCCCCAACTCAAAGTAGATTGTTTATTGCTTTGTACATGATTTGTGCTGTTTGGAGATTAATCAGATCAGTGAATTTAAATGTTTTTGATTTTTTGTGTGGTCTCTATACTCTGTATTATGAATTATTCTTCTGGCTCTTTTCTGCAGTATGCATAGAGATTGCACTGTACATTTAGAAGAATTGCCCCAAACCTTTTTTTTTTTTAGGATCAGTTTAAAAACTTGGAAACATGGAAGGAATTTGGGATGCAACCAAGTTTCAATGTGCAAAGGAATGATATATGGCAGTGCCTCTTTGTATCCAAATTACAGAAGCCTCGAGGCAGGGTTTACAACAGTCAGGTTACAGCAGTGCATGAAACACAGTCAGTGAAGGCTTTGAATTAAATAACGTTACACAATCTTAATTTACCGCCAGGATAACTACGAGGTTACAGACTGGAGTGTTGCACTGTTAACCCCTCATAAGGCACTCGCTGAAATACACTGGAGTGTTATTGGTGGATATAATTATAATATATTGTCTTTAGCTCTTTTTTTCCCCATACAAAATCTGTGGAGGAAGCTGAAGCTTCGAGCCTCGAGATCTTAGGGTCTAGGGTCTGCAGAGAGAAGTGGACCGCAATCGTTTCTGAGATCAACGCAAACCTGGTGAGCAACTACAAGAAATGTCGGAGCTCTGTGCTCCACTAAATACCAAGTCATGTTTGTTAGGGGATCAAATACTTATTTCCCTTCAATGAAATGCAAGTTAGTTTATTTTATTCTGTCTCTCACTGTTAAAATAAACCTACCGTTAAAATTATGGGCCGTTCATTTATTTGTCAGTGGGCAAATTTAGCAAAAATCACAAAACGGCAGGGGATATATATCGTCACTGCAACGTAATCATGAAAACAATTTGTAACATAACTTCTAGGAGACTGGGTGACAGACCGCGGTGAGGTCAAGTTGGTTTTTTGTCCTGTCTCGTCATTTCCTGTTTTATTTTGATATTTACCTGTCCTCTCATTTCAGGTCACTTGCCCTTCCTCATGTGTCACCGGTCTGATTGTTTCCACCTGTTCCCCATCACCCTGTGTATATATTGTCTGGTTTTGCGTCGATTGAGTGATTTTTTGTTGTAAATTTCGTAGCATAGCCTTTTTGTTTCATTGTGCTCAGTTTAGTTGTTTTTTCAGTTTCAGATTTTCAGTTAATGTTTTGCAGCCTTTTTGATTTTCCTTCTTGTGAGTGATTTTGGTTTAGTTAATTTTTCATAATGCAGTTTAGAGTTTTTTCCTCCCTTTAGAGTGACTTTTGGTTTTCCCTAGTTTTAGGCCTGTTTTCATAGCCTCACTCTGTCGAGGGTTTTTTGTTATTCTAAATAAAACAGCTCTCTGACACCTCTGCGTCTGAGTCCTGCTTCGAGTCCGGCCTGACACTGGGTTGCATAATGTGACTCATATACCTTATGGTACCCATCGGTTCTATCGACTAATTAGGTGTTGTCAGTGTGTAGCGATGCTGTTTATTGATGGAAGTACAAGCACACAGACACTTTGTGTTCCTGCAGGATTTGGGAGGGTGTCCACCACGTGTTGTCCACAGTGTTTACCCATTCGCTCAGTCAACACGTCTCTTTGTCAAGACTGAAAAATCTGTGCAGGTATTAGGTGTTATGTTTAGTCTTAGTAGGTTTTAATCTTTACACTTGTTCCCGTTTGAACACCATAGATCTGAGAAAGCTGAATACCGTGGTCCCTTGTCCAAATGATTTCACTCTTGTAATCATATCTATTGATCACATTCCCACATGCATTCGAGTACATCGAGTCCATTATGATGAAAGGCTGATGCACATAATTTTTCTCTGTATTTCACTTGTTTCTCCTTCAGGTGTGAATGTTTGAAGAGTCTTATCATCCTACGTCGACGCGTGTCAGCTTCAACGCCTCACACAAGCGACAGCAGGAGGAGGAGGAGGAGGCTTTTTCGAGAAGCGTCCTTGATTTTTCATTCTGCAGCGACTCAAAGCAAAAGAAGAAAATCTCTCTTGTCAAGACGAAACGAGCTCGTAAACAAAAGCTTAGTCATCTAAGCGCGGCGGCTCCAAACAGAAAAAGAGATTGTTCCCGTGTGTAGTTCTGTGGGGCTACGCTGTCGTCACAAGAGCGACCGTGTGAAGATTCTTTGTCTTATTACGTCTTGTGAAAGCAATAAAATCATAATTGTTTCATGGCTTGAAACAGCTAAGCAATCTCTGTGAAGTCGGGTTTTTCTCGCTCTGCGAGAAATATCACGATGTTAAGTCTGAGTTTCATCATAGCTCATTATGTTGCGAGGAATCAATACGATCATGCAATTATGGGTTTTCTGCCTTGAAACAAGCCTTTTGTTTGCAGAGTTTATACACACACACACACACACACACACACACACACACACACACACACACACACACACACACACACCTTCCCCTCTGATGCTGTTTATTTCCATCATTAAATTGTGGCTGGATAATAAAACGATCAAATCATTTGCTCTTAAACCACGTTTACTGTCTCTGCACAGTTTCTCCTTTGTATATTTCATTACCACACTGTGAAAAAAGCTGCGAGATGAACTCATTTGTTACAACGACACACAGACTGTGCAGTCATCGCAGAGAAAGGAGAGTTTAGACACTCCAGCTTCGGTTCTTGTTCTTTGCCTTTTGTATTAATCCTGATCTTTCCCTGAACCTCCAGCATATTGTTGTCGCTGTGTGCAGATCATGTGGACCTGCCGCATCTCTCTGCAGATATAAAAGCCTCATTCGAAATGAACAAACGCATATCAGTTCTTATCTGCGCAAATGAAAACACAGTTATGCATTTTATATTCCATATTACGTGACCGGCGTGCCCTAAATCTGACACACTGGACATTTAACTGTGGAGAGGGACTTGATTTATTTGGGTTTTTGTTAAGATTGAGTTTGTTGTTTGCTCTTTTTCTGCTCCGTTGGTTGTTTCCGTTGTACCAACATAAAATATTCAATAGCCTCAGATGATGCACTGCCCATTTGTAAATGCATAAATAGATTGGAGATAATTGTTGGGCACATCTAGCTGTCATTGTTGAATCAAACATTATGTACTGCGGTCAGAGCTGAGGGATATGAGGATCCCTGAGTATGAATGCATCACCTGCTGTTTATTCTCTCTGGTTCTGCTTGTAGTCTGAGTTGTATCGATGTTTGAGCTTTGCAGTCTGTGTGGAAACGCTTTGGCTGAAATGCAATCTCAGAACCTATCGGCCGTCGTTTGATGACTATTTAACTTTTTTAAAATGTTTCTGTGTCATAGAAGTCACCTCTTTAACTCCAAATCCATTTTTGTACCCTCCAGCGGGTTCTGGGTCTGCACCAGGGGACTCCTCCCAGTTGGATGTGACCGGAACACCTCCAGAACCACCTCAGCTGGCTCCTTTCGACACGAAGGAGCAGCAGCTCTACTCCAAGCCGATGTCCGAGTTACTGACCCGATCTCTAAATTTGAGCCCGGCCAACCCGCCGGAGGAAGCTCATCTCTGCCGCTTGTGTCTGCGATCTCATTCTCTTGGTCACTACCCAAAGCTCATGACTGTAAAATCGAGATCTTTCCCTTCTGGCCTAGCTCCCTCATCCCCACAACGGTCCGGTTCAACATCCGCAGTACTGCAGACGCTGCAGCAAACTGCTGATCCACCTCACGCTCCACGAGATACTTGAACTCTCTCTCGCTTGGAACTGGAACTATCCTTTACTTGTTTTCTGCAAATAGATCAAACAGCTCTGCCTTTTTTTTATTTATTGTATTATGCTTTCATCATGAATCATTTACTCTCACAAATATCTAATTATTAATTCCCACAACTTGAAATAACCGTACTACCCCCACTGCTGCTCCTGCTGTGAGTACTAGTGCTGCTCTATAACACACACACACACACACACACACACACTTTTTCTTTGACTGTACGCCGGGTTGCTCCCAGTGACAGAGGAATTTTTGATGTTGGCAACAGTGCCGGATCAAAGTCAAACACAAAAGCTCAGTGTGGAGGGAGGGTTTGGTTCAGGGGGGGGGGGGGGGGGGGGGGGGGGGGGTGGGGTAGTAAAGCTGCAGAGGGAGAGACAAGAGAGAGAGAGAGGGGCAACCCCCACCCTTCTTCAACGCCACCCCTCCCCCAACACCCCCCAAACACACACACACACACACACACACACATAAAAGTCTCCATGGATACACACCGATGAGATCATTCCCGATGAGATCATCATCATGCATCTCTCTTGTACCTGTGTCTCCTTCTACGTCTCCGTCTCTCACCCTCAACTCATATTTCTTTCACATATGCACAGATTATTAAGAAAATTATATGTAATATAATATAATAATAATAAAATTATATGAAATAGAAAAGTTACGATTCAACAGCTAAATAAACAGAAATAAGATCATAAAGTCACATTTGTTCTCATATTGTCTCTCTTTCTGTTTCCAGAATACAGAATAAACAAAGCAGCATAATATAACATGAGAGGCCCAGCGTTGAATTTTCATGCGCTTATTTATTAATTCAAATGTTTGCAGTTAAAAGAGAATGAGTTTTCATATTGATCAGTCAGATCAAAACAGTATTTCTGAGCTCGCAGGAGCTTTTTTTTTTCATTTTTAAAGCTGCAGTAAACAATATTTTTTTAAATAATCGTTGGATGTCGTGCCTTAACGCTGATAGACTAAATTAATTTAAATAAATAACTTTAATTTTAAGTATTAATGCAGCTCTGAAACATTGTAATCCATTTTTCTCACTCATCTCTTTGAGTTTCTCTAATTATTTTTAGCCACCCTCACTTCTGTATCTTTCTCTCTTTCGCTCGATCTTTATATTTGACTTGTGTCTCTCTTACGTCGCTCGTCTCAGGCGCCGTCTCTCCATCACTTCGCTCTGTTCGCTGTATTTGGCGTCATGAGAAACAACACTTCCGAGGCAGTTTACAACATTTTTCCCCTCCTTCTCTATCTGCCATTGCTTCTTCGTGAAAAAAAACACACCCAAGACTACAATGAATACGCTCAGCTTCCATCATCAGATACACGGAGCCACGACTCGCTTGCTCCCGGGGTGACTCGAATAGACTAACATCCCTCCAAGGCCGCGCAACTTTCTTAATTAAAGGCATAAATTTCCTCCACGACGCTACTATGTTCTGTTCTGCCTCTGTGAAGACAACAGTGATGGGAAAAAAAAGAAATAAATAAAAACGGGGCGAACCCTCAGCGACTCAGATGTGCTACTGTAGCGAGTCCTCAAGGAACCCTATCCTGAGAGTGCAGTCATTTACATATTGCTTTGATGAAAGAATACATTTATGTGGGTTTTTTATTTGCATCGTCGGGACGAGAGAGTTTTTATTCCTCAGTCTCATTCTTCGACTCCAAACAGAGGGAGAAGAAGCAAAGAAACGGATTTCCAGGTCACATGGAAATGCTCGGGTAATTTAAAGGTGTGTTTCAAACTTCGTACGCGGAGGCTCTGGTTGCTGAAGTGTGAATGAGCGTCTAATTTTTCTAATAAACACTGAATATTTTTAGAAACGTGATAATAATGGAGAAAACGTGTGTGTACGCACATAAAAACAGTCAAAGAACTGTTAAACTAAGTAGTGAGAATGACTGAGCCTAAATCAGACACGGTGGGTTGTCAGATTGGGGATAGACTGCAAAAGATCCGGATCACATTTGGCTTTAGTGTGCCGACAGTCGGCCACAATAGACTGATCCGATCGGATAACTTGGAATTACTGCCGTAGCACATAGATAGTCCAATGAAACCCTTTTCAGACACGGGTTACGTAACATCGTTGGATTCATCTATCTGTTAAAGACGTGGCTTTTATAATAATTCATAATACTCTTTGTGACGTGTCGTGCTGGATCTTCATTCATCCGTCTTTGCGGTTGGAATGAATGAACATTGAGACGACAGAGGAGGAACGCTCTGCGGATTATTACCGTGGCTGTCGGAGGGTTTCTTCTGTTGCCGTGGTTTCACCACAAGAGGAAACATTATTTTTATAGACTGATCTGATATGCACAGCTGGATCCCATCAACAACTAAAAATGTGTTTTTTCCACAGTGTTCCCTAGTTTGTTATACTCTCAGTGATTGAGATCATTAATTACAGTACATTCTGCTGCCTTCACATTCATCTGACAGCGTTCAGTTCAGACCTGTGCGTCGTGTTGAAAGTGATACAGGAATGTAACTCGACCTTGTTGTGACTTTTACATAAAAGCGAGCAGGGAGCCTCTTCAGGCATGAGAATACTTTGACATCCAGAGTATTCTTCACCCCGCGAGGCTGCAGAATATACACGAAGCGTTGGTTTGTGTCACCGATTTTAGATTTCGGAATCAGCTGCACAGTTTCCATGATATAAATCAAGAAATCTGATTAATTCAGATTATTCTCAAAGACACAGATTCACATTTTTTTTTTATATTTTTGTTATCAAATGTGTTAAAAGCATAATTTCTCATGGAAATTTCAGCCTGGAAGTCGCCATGATTCGAACTGATCATGCACAAAGGTGGATAAAACAATCATGGTCTCTATCTCTCTCTCTCACACACACACACACACACACACACACACACACACACACACACACACACACTACACTCTCTCTCATTGCCCTTTTGCCTTTCGACTGTGTAAACATGAATCGCGGTCGTAAAACTGTGTCCGTAAGACGAGCGTCGCCTTGAGACCCAAACTTTCATTGTCGTTTATTTTACACACCGTTTCACTGACCTTCTCTCCGAGGCGACTTTGTTACGGCTCAACTTGAACCATAGTTGGCTCAATAAATATTGTTTGAATCATTTTACTGGCTGTGCAGTAGAGCCCGGTCTTCTGAAATGTAATGACATTTTTCTTTTTGTGGAAGTGTATTTTAAAAACCCAACATGAAAAAAAGTTTTCAAACATTTGCATTCATTTCTTCAAAGCAGAGGGTTTTTTTTATTTTAACATACTCAACCTTCCTAAAACTTAAAGCATTTAATTACTTGTATAAATCTCACCAATAGCTCAAAGTTTCAGCTGAAAAAAAAAGCTGAATCTAGTTTATTCTGTCACATATTTCCAGTGTGCAGAGGAGGATGCTGATCTGGTGCACATCGCCGACAGTTTGGGGAAGTTTGGAGCATCAGAAGTAGCTTAAACATGGTTCAGAGGTGTGTTTTATTCCAACAAAGAAAAACCAACCAGCCAACTGAAAAAACTCAAATGAAGGAAGCAGCAGATTTAAACACCTCCTGGTCAAAACCACCTTGATACTTGAGAGGCTGGAACAAGACAAGCTGTCAAGAAGAATGACACTAACATTTCATTCAAACTAGAGGTAATCTCAACCAGTGTTGGGAGGAAATGGAATAAAACAAACAAAATACAAAGAATGCATCACATCCTCCTCCTTCAAATCCCACTTGGTACAGTCCAGATTGTCCAAAAACAACAGCCAGGAAGAAGAGCTCGAAGAAAAGAAGAAGTTTTAATAAAAGTTACTTACTTAAGTTATTATGATAAATGTCACAGCTTCAGTTTTTCCTTCACTCAGGTCTTTTTTTCCATGGCCTCCATGGAGAGCGTTTGGAAAACAGAAAGAGTCCAAACTCTACATACATTCAATGTCTGTTACATTTATAATGAATCTTTAATTGAGTGTGCCTGAAAGTGCACACTATATGTTATCCACCGCGCTTATTCTTCTTATTGAGTGTGCCTGAAAGTGCACACTATATGTTATCCACCGCGCTTATTGAGTGTGCCTGAAAGTGCACACTATATGTTATCCACCGCGCTTATTCTTCTTATTGAGTGTGCCTGAAAGTGCACACTATATGTTATCCACCGCGCTTATTCTTCTTATTGAGTGTGCCTGAAAGTGCACACTATATGTTATCCACCGCGCTTATTCTTCTTATTATTATTATTATTCTTACGCCCTTTTTTTGGCTCGCTTCTCCTCCCAGAGTTTTTGTCACACACACACAAAACGGGTATCAAAACGACCGGCTCGGCCGGGAATCGTGTGCTATGTCTTTTCTAAGAGATTCACGTGTTTTTCGCGAATTTATTCGCGAAAAACTGAGAATAATTTCCCATAAAGAATGAATGGGGAGGCCCGAAGAAAAATAAATTTCAACAGACATTTTCAACAATGAACTGCTCTGGCATACTTTCACCGAGAGACTTCATTTAAAAACTAAAAACGGAGGTATGCTTGCCTTCTCTTCATGGATTCACTACACTCATCGACAGCTTTTACCGTTTTTAAACTATCAAGGCTCAAAGTTGAGCAGGTTTTTAGTCAAATTTATGGGTTTATAATGGGTGTGTATGTGGCGGAATGTTTTTGCTAGAGTGGATGACATCATCAGCTAGAGTGAGGAGCAGGGAGAAAAATCTGTGAAAAAATAAAACGTATTTCACTACCGTGGGCTCAAATGCTCCACTACAGACACCAAGTATACATAAAACGTAGGAAAATTCGAGGTAATCGCACTGATACCACTGTTGTAGCTGTCGCTCGTATAGTTTTGGGTCCCTACACGTTAATTGATCGACTACTCCCATCCACAGCCTCATTCACTCCCATGGTTTTTGAAGCAGAGAATTTACCGGAAGGAGCAGGGCGCACCTGTGCTTGCTCTGACTCTCGAGGCCAAAGTTTATACAATTTTCACCTGAAACTTGGCACAGACATTATACACACAATGAGCATTCTTCTGGTCATTTAGATTTTGGTTTCCAGGCATACCTTGAGGGTTTTTTGGCCCCTTTTCCAGGGGGATCATTCAGACATATACTGTGCATTTCATTGAACTTGTCTGTGTTAAATGTGCGCACACAGACAGACAGACAGACACACACACACACACACACACACACACAGACACAGACAGTAACACACACACACACACACACACACACACACATATATGTATATATATATATGTATGTATGTACATGTTAGTGCTCTTTATTCAGAAAACCCTCATGCGTCGCGTCATTACTGTTAGCCACTAATATATGCCTGTTAGTTCTGCCTGTTAGTGGCGCCACCATTATTGTTTGCCACTAAGAATGAAATACATTATAATTGCTAACTTGGTAATGCTAACATGGCTGGTGCAGGATTAACAGGATCTTGTACTATTACAATTTTTTTTTTTTTTGAGATTCAACTCATTTAGAACATTTCTACAGACACAAGCATGCACACACACACACACACACACACACACACAGACAGACAGACAGACAGACGCGCACACACACACACACGCACACACACAGACACAGACAGACAGACAGACACACGCACACACACACAGACAGACACACGCACACACACACACACAGACAGACAGACAGACAGACAGACAGACAGACAGACAGACGCACACACACACACACACAGACACACGCACACACACACACACACAGACAGTAACACACACACAGACAGATATACACACAGACACACTTTTAGGCTGTAAAGACATGCTATTTGCAAACATTAGCGACCAATGCTAAAATTAGTGCTAATTAACATTAGCCACTAGGAATTAAATACATGTTGATTGATGTTGATAACATGCTAATGCTAACATGTTAATGCTAACATGCTAATGCTAACATGCTAATGCTTACATGTTAATGTTAACTGCTAGCGCATCAGTGTTAACATGTGCATGCTAACATGTTAATGCTAACATGCTAATGTTAACATGCTAATGCTAACATGCTAATGTTAACTGCTAGCGCATCAGTGTTAACATGTGCATGCTAACATGCTAATGTTAACATGCTAATGCTGAAATGTTAATGCTAACATGCTACTGCTAACATGCTAAAGCTAACTGCTAGCCCATCAGTGTTAACATGTGCATGCTAACATGCTAATGCTAAGATGCTAATGCTAACTGCTAGCGCATCAGTGTTAACATGCTAATGCTAACATGTTAATGCTAACATGTTAATGTTAACATGCTAATGCTAACATGCTAATGTTAACATGCTAATGCTACCTGCTAGCTCATCAGTGTTAACATGCTAATGCTGACATGCTAATGTGAACATGCTAATGCTAACATGGTAATGCTAACTGCTATTGCATCAGTGTTAACATGTGCATGCTAACATGTTAATGCTAACATGCTAATGTTAACATGCTAATGCTAACATGCTAATGTTAACTGCTAGCGCATCAGTGTTAACATGTGCATGCTAACATGCTAATGTTAACATGCTAATGCTGAAATGTTAATGCTAACATGCTACTGCTAACATGCTAAAGCTAACTGCTAGCCCATCAGTGTTAACATGTGCATGATAACATGCTAATGCTAAGATGCTAATGCTAACTGCTAGCGCATCAGTGTTAACATGCTAATGCTAACATGCTAGTACTAACATGTTAATGTTAACATGCTAATGCTAACGTGCTAATGTTAACTGCTAGCGCATCAGTGTTAACATGCTAATGTTAACTGCTAGCCGTCAGTGTTAACATGTTAATGTTAACATGCTAATGCTACCTGCTAGCTCATCAGTGTTAACATGCTAATGCTGACATGCTAATGTGAACATGCTAATGCTAACATGGTAATGCTAACTGCTATTGCATCAGTGTTAACATGCGAATGCTAACATGTTATTGTTAACATGCTAATGTTAACATGCTAATGCTAACTGCTAGCGCATCAGTGTTAACATGCTAATGCTAACAGAACCCCAGCAACAGCCCACTCGTCACTCTCAAAATTTCTTTTCTAGTACTGAATTTGCTGAGCAGTGTCAGTAATAATGCATGGGGGCGACAGGGCCAGAGTCAGGCACACTCAAAATTTCTTTAGAAATTTTCTAGTTATTATTATTATTCTTACGCCCTTTTTTTGGCTCGCTTCTCCTCCCAGAGTTTTTGTCACACACACACAAAACGGGTATCAAAACGACCGGCTCGGCCGGGAATCGTGTGCTATGTCTTTTCTAAGAGATTCACGTGTTTTTCGCGAATTTATTCGCGAAAAACTGAGAATAATTTCCCATAAAGAATGAATGGGGAGGCCCGAAGAAAAATAAATTTCAACAGACATTTTCAACAATGAACTGCTCTGGCATACTTTCACCGAGAGACTTCATTTAAAAACTAAAAACGGAGGTATGCTTGCCTTCTCTTCATGGATTCACTACACTCATCGACAGCTTTTACCGTTTTTAAACTATCAAGGCTCAAAGTTGAGCAGGTTTTTAGTCAAATTTCTGGGTTTATAATGGGTGTGTATGTGGCGGAATGTTTTTGCTAGAGTGGATGACATCATCAGCTAGAGTGAGGAGCAGGGAGAAAAATCTGTGAAAAAATAAAACGTATTTCACTACCGTGGGCTCAAATGCCCCACTACAGACACGATGTATACATAAAACGTAGGAAAATTCGAGGTAATCGCACTGATACCACTGTTGTAGCTGTCGCTCGTATAGTTTTGGGTCCCTACACGTTAATTGATCGACTACTCCCATCCACAGCCTCATTCACTCCCATGGTTTTTGAAGCAGAGAATTTACCGGAAGGAGCAGGGCGCACCTGTGCTTGCTCTGACTCTCGAGGCCAAAGTTTATACAATTTTCACCTGAAACTTGGCACAGACATTATACACACGATGAGCATTCTTCTGGTCATTTAGATTTTGCTTTCGAGGCATACCTTGAGGGTTTTTTGGACTCTCTTCCAGGGGGATCATTCAGACATATACTGTGCATTTCAGTGAGACATGCATGGAACACCTGTGTCTAATTAATGAGACCTGCAGCTCACCCAGGTTGAGGAGGAGGGGGGGAGGGCGCACACACACACACATACACACACAGACACAGACAGACAGACAGACACACGCACACACACACACACACACAGACAGACAGACAGACACACGCACACACACACAGACAGACAGACAGACAGACAGACACACGCACGCACACACAGACAGACAGACAGACAGACACACGCACACACAGACAGACAGACAGACACACACACACACACACACACACACACACACAGTAACATAGACACACATGTAACCCAGATAAAAAAACATGTGTATTAAAAAGGTATATTTTATATCTAAAAGAGAGAGAGAATATGTGAGTTAAAAGACTGTCAAATTCATGAAGAAAAGACTATTTGTGGTTATTCTTGTAGAAAAACTAGGGGAACTTTAATTTGAAAGGGATGAGTTGTGGTCCCGATCTGTCATACAGTCGGAGGAGCAGACGCAGTCTGTAATCCCACCTGACGCAGGTTCACATTTCGCCGTAGCCTCTAGAAGGAGCAAGAGGAAGCATGTTCTGGACACGGTTTTAATGTCAGGACGGAGAAAACATAAAAGTGGATAAACTGGAAAAAAGTGATTAAAAACTCGGACAAAACCAAAGGAGGAATCTCCCCGGACGACCACGATCTGCAGGAGTGCAGTTGGAGGATTCGCTCGGGTGGAGAATCGCAGCGGTGAGAGATCGTCCTGCTGTGCTAATGCTAAGTGCTAAAACGCTAATTCTACAAGCTAAACGGCTAACTCCGTGAGCTAAGTACTAGCTCAATGCTAATATCGGAGCGCTAGCTCCGGGGCTAATCAGCACTGCCAGTCACACCAAGCTCTGATGTAACAATTTTGTCTAGCTTTTACTTGAGTTATGGTGTGCCATGTGTGTGACTGTGAACATATTTGTTTATTTTAAGCACATTAAGTTATGGTTTCTTACTGTGAACATTACAAGAGTTTACATTTTGGTTATTTGTGATAATTAATATGTTAAATGCTATGTTAATAGCATATATATATATATATATGTGATGGTACTGTTCGAAAAATAATCATTTGGTATCATAATATACTTTGAATTATTCACCTTTTGCTACTGAGAAATTGTGATCTTATTTTGCAATACAAGTTAGTTAAAGCACTTATCCTCTACATAATATAGAGACAATTTAAAGTGATTTATGTACAATAATTCATAATTTAAGATCTGAGAAATTGAAGAAATATGTTCTGATCCTACTTATTGTAGGTCAGGTTTTTGAGGAACCCTTGGATTTGGATAGAGCCTGTCTGGAGGACGGAGCCAGAGAGAGACGTTGATGGCGAGCCGGACCCTGGAGGGTCTTAGACGTACACCGTGAATTGAATCCTTTTGCTCACTTTTACACATACACACACACCCACACAACCATGTGGCTGGACTGACACCTAAAGGGTGCACATATATTGAAGTGAACAGAACAATAAGAAAAACCACACGCAGCTGCGAAAACCTTTATTTTGTTTGTTATTCTCTATACCTACCCGGGTAAGGCTGTTGTATGTATTTCATGTGTTTTATTATTCTCCCCAGCTTCATATTAAAATAGGGGAGCATTGTTCTCATTAACAAAAAGAGCCACAGTGTCGTGTCGTTCTTGTGCATCAGTTGGTTACACCTGGGCTCCGTAGTCGAATTTAAATCTTCTGTTTCTTATTCTGGCCATTAGTTAAAGTTATTATTATCATTACTAATACTTTTCTGCTTCAGAAGGGTTACACACACACACACACACACACACACACATATATGTATATATATATGTATGTATGTACATGTTAGTGCTCTTTATTCAGAAAACCCTCATGCGTCGCGTCATTACTGTTAGCCACTAATATATGCCTGTTAGTTCTGCCTGTTAGTGGAGCCACCATTATTGTTAGCCACTAAGAATGAAATACATTATAATTGCTAACTTGGTAATGCTAACATGGCTGGTGCAGGATTAACAGGATCTTGTACTATTACACTTTTATTCTTTTTTTTTTAGATTCAACTCATTTAGAACATTTCTACAGACACAAGCATGCACACACACACACACACACACACAGACAGACACACACACAGACACACGCACACACAGACACTGAACAGACTCTCAGTAAACAGATCGACATCATTGTGTTCAAACAATAAAAATCTGCTGATCTACGATCAATACAGGCTGAGCTGCACACCTGGACAGGTGAGCTCAGCCTTGTTGCTTGGCAACCTCAAGCATGCCTTTGACTAACTTTATTGAAATCTGTGTATGATATCAGACTATCAAGACTACATTTTTAATGTCGGCCATTTTATCCTTGTCTCTCACAAACACATAGATAGAGAGACAGACACGCACACACACAGACACGCACACACAAACACACACACACACACACACACAGACACACTGAACAGACGCTCAGTAAACAGATCGACATCATCGTGTTGAAACAATAAAACAGGCGGAACTGCACACCGGGACAGGTGAGTCTCAGGACAGTCTCTACAATCCTTTTACACTTTAAACTTCTCCCTTCTACTTGGCAACCTCAGCCTGCTTGAGGAGGAGAGGGGGGAGGGGCCAGCAGACAAGCCGAGCGGCAGCCATTTTTGTAGTTTTTGGCACTTCATTTGAACTTGTCTGTGTAAAATGTGCACACACACACACACACAGACACACTTTTAGGCTGTAAAGACATGCTATTTGCAAACATTAGCGACCAATGCTAAAATTAGTGCTAATTAACATTAGCCACTAGGAATTAAATACATGTTGATTATTAACATGGTAATGCTAACATGCTAGTGCTAACTGCTAGCGCATCAGTGTTAACATGCTAATGCTAACATGCTAATGCTAACTGCTAGCGCATCAGTGTTAACATGCTAATGCTAACATGCTAATGCTAACATGCTAATGTTAACTGCTAGCGCATCAATGTTAACATGCGCATGTTAACATGCTAATGCTAACATGCTAATGTTAACATGCTAATGCGAACTGCTAGCGCATCAGTGTTAACATGATAATGTTAACATGTTAATGCTAACATGCTAATGCTAACAGAACCCCAGCAACAGCTCATCGTCACTCTCAAAATTTCTTTTCTAGTACTGAATTTGCTGAGCAGTGTCAGTAATAATGCATGGGGGCGACAGGGCCAGAGTCAGGCACACTCAAAATTTCTTTAGAAATTTTCTAGTTATTATTATTATTCTTACGCCCTTTTTTTGGCTCGCTTCTCCTCCCAGAGTTTTTGTCACACACACACAAAACGGGTATCAAAACGACCGGCTCGGCCGGGAATCGTGTGCTATGTCTTTTCTAAGAGATTCACGTGTTTTTCGCGAATTTATTCGCGAAAAACTGAGAATAATTTCCCATAAAGAATGAATGGGGAGGCCCGAAGAAAAATAAATTTCAACAGACATTTTCAACAATGAACTGCTCTGGCATACTTTCACCGAGAGACTTCATTTAAAAACTAAAAACGGAGGTATGCTTGCCTTCTCTTCATGGATTCACTACACTCATCGACAGCTTTTACCGTTTTTAAACTATCAAGGCTCAAAGTTGAGCAGGTTTTTAGTCAAATTTCTGGGTTTATAATGGGTGTGTATGTGGCGGAATGTTTTTGCTAGAGTGGATGACATCATCAGCTAGAGTGAGGAGCAGGGAGAAAAATCTGTGAAAAAATAAAACGTATTTCACTACCGTGGGCTCAAATGCCCCACTACAGACACGATGTATACATAAAACGTAGGAAAATTCGAGGTAATCGCACTGATACCACTGTTGTAGCTGTCGCTCGTATAGTTTTGGGTCCCTACACGTTAATTGATCGACTACTCCCATCCACAGCCTCATTCACTCCCATGGTTTTTGAAGCAGAGAATTTACCGGAAGGAGCAGGGCGCACCTGTGCTTGCTCTGACTCTCGAGGCCAAAGTTTATACAATTTTCGCCTGAAACTTGGCACAGACATTATACACACAATGAGCATTCTTCTGGTCATTTAGATTTTGGTTTCCAGGCATACCTTGAGGGTTTTTTGGCCCCTTTTCCAGGGGGATCATTCAGACATATACTGTGCATTTCAGTGAGACAGACATGCTGCATGAACACCTGTGTCTAATTAATGAGACCTGCAGCTCACCCTGCTTGAGGAGGAGGGGGGGAGGGGTCAGCAGACAAGCCGAGCGACAGCTTGAACTTGTCTGTGTTAAATGTGCGCACACAGACAGACAGACAGACACACACACACACACACACACACACACACAGACAGTAACACACACACAGACAGTAACACACACACACACACACACACACATATATGTATATATATATGTATGTATGTACATGTTAGTGCTCTTTATTCAGAAAACCCTCATGCGTCGCGTCATTACTGTTAGCCACTAATATATGCCTGTTAGTTCTGCCTGTTAGTGGCGCCACCATTATTGTTTGCCACTAAGAATGAAATACATTATAATTGCTAACTTGGTAATGCTAACATGCGCTGGTGCAGGATTAACAGGATCTTGTACTATTACACTTTTATTCTTTTTTTTTTTAGATTCAACTCATTTAGAACATTTCCACAGACACAAGCATGCACACACACACACACAGACAGACACACACACAGACACACGCACACACAGACACTGAACAGACTCTCAGTAAACAGATCGACATCATTGTGTTCAAACAATAAAAATCTGCTGATCTACGATCAATACAGGCTGAGCTGCACACCTGGACAGGTGAGCTCAGCCTTGTTGCTTGGCAACCTCAAGCATGCCTTTGACTAACTTTATTGAAATCTGTGTATGATATCAGACTATAAAGACTACATTTTTAATGTCGGCCATTTTATCCTTGTCTCTCACAAACACATAGATAGAGAGACAGACACGCACACACACAGACACGCACACACAAACACACACACACACACACACACAGACACACTGAACAGACGCTCAGTAAACAGATCGACATCATCGTGTTGAAACAATAAAACAGGCGGAACTGCACACCTGGACAGGTGAGTCTCAGGACAGTCTCAGGACAGTCTCTACAATCCTTTTACACTTTAAACTTCTCCCTTCTACTTGGCAACCTCAGCCTGCTTGAGGAGGAGAGGGGGGAGGGGCCAGCAGACAAGCCGAGTGGCAGCCATTTTTGTAGTTTTTGGCACTTCATTTGAACTTGTCTGTGTAAAATGTGCGCGCACACACACACACACACACACACACACACACAGACACACTTTTAGGCTGTAAAGACATGCTATTTGCAAACATTAGCGACCAATGCTAAAATTAGTGCTAATTAACATTAGCCACTAGGAATTAAATACATGTTGATTATTAACATGGTAATGCTAACATGCTAGTGTTAACTGCTAGCGCATCAGTGTTAACATGCTAATGCTAACATGCTAATGCTAACATGCTAATGTTAACTGCTAGTGCATCAATGTTAACATGCGCATGTTAACATGTTAATGCTAACATGCTAATGCTAACATGCTAATGTTAACTGCTAGCGCATCTGTGTTAACATGCTAATGTTAACATGCTAATGCTAACATGCTAATGCTAACATGTTAATGTTAACATGCTAATGCTAAGATGCTAATGTTAACTGCTAGCGCATCAATGTTAACATGCTAATGCTAACATGCTAATGCTAACATGCTAATGCTAAAATGCTAATGTTAACTGCTAGCGCATCAGTGTTAACATGTGCATGCTAACATGCTAATGTTAACATGCTAATGCTAACATGCTAATGTTAACATGCTCATGCTAACTGCTAGCGCATCAGTGTTAACATGCTACTGTTAGATGTTAATGCTAACATGCTAATGCTAACATGCTAATGCTAACATGTTAATGTTAACATGCTAATGCTAAGATGCTAATGTTAACTGCTAGCGCATCAATGCTAACATGCTAATGCTAACATGCTAATGCTAACATGCTAATGCTAACATGCTAATGTTAACTGCTAGCGCATCTGTGTTAACATGTGCATGCTAACATGCTAATGTTCACATGCTAATGCTAACATGCTAATGTTAACATGCTCATGCTAACTGCTAGCGCATCAGTGTTAACATGCTAATGTTAACATGTTAATGCTAACATGCAAATGCTAACAGAACCCCAGCAACAGCCCACTCGTCACTCTCAAAATTTCTTTTCTAGTACTGAATTTGCTGAGCAGTGTCAGTAATAATGCATGGGGGCGACAGGGCCAGAGTCAGGCACACTCAAAATTTCTTTAGAAATTTTCTAGTTCTTCTTATTATTATTATTATTCTTACGCCCTTTTTTTGGCTCGCTTCTCCTCCCAGAGTTTTTGTCACACACACACAAAACGGGTATCAAAACGACCGGCTCGGCCGGGAATCGTGTGCTATGTCTTTTCTAAGAGATTCACGTGTTTTTCGCGAATTTATTCGCGAAAAACTGAGAATAATTTCCCATAAAGAATGAATGGGGAGGCCCGAAGAAAAATAAATTTCAACAGACATTTTCAACAATGAACTGCTCTGGCATACTTTCACCGAGAGACTTCATTTAAAAACTAAAAACGGAGGTATGCTTGCCTTCTCTTCATGGATTCACTACACTCATCGACAGCTTTTACCGTTTTTAAACTATCAAGGCTCAAAGTTGAGCAGGTTTTTAGTCAAATTTCTGGGTTTATAATGGGTGTGTATGTGGCGGAATGTTTTTGCTAGAGTGGATGACATCATCAGCTAGAGTGAGGAGCAGGGAGAAAAATCTGTGAAAAAATAAAACGTATTTCACTACCGTGGGCTCAAATGCCCCACTACAGACACGATGTATACATAAAACGTAGGAAAATTCGAGGTAATCGCACTGATACCACTGTTGTAGCTGTCGCTCGTATAGTTTTGGGTCCCTACACGTTAATTGATCGACTACTCCCATCCACAGCCTCATTCACTCCCATGGTTTTTGAAGCAGAGAATTTACCGGAAGGAGCAGGGCGCACCTGTGCTTGCTCTGACTCTCGAGGCCAAAGTTTATACAATTTTCGCCTGAAACTTGGCACAGACATTATACACACGATGAGCATTCTTCTGGTCATTTCAGATTTTGGTTTGACGCATACCATATAGGTTTTTTTTGGCCCTCTTTGACGGGGATCATTCAGACATATACTGTGCATTTCAGTGAGACAGACATGCTGCATGAACACCTGTGTCTAATTAATGAGACCTGCAGCTCACCCTGCTTGAGGAGGAGGGGGGGAGGGCGCACACACACGCACACACACACACAGTAACATAGACACACATGTAACCCAGAAAAAAAAACATGTGTATTAAAAAGGTATATTTTATATCTAAAAGAGAGAGAGAATATGTGAGTTAAAAGACTGTCAAATTCATGAAGAAAAGACTATTTGTGGTTATTCTTGTAGAAAAACTAGGGGAACTTTAATTTGAAAGGGATGAGTTGTGGTCCCGATCTGTCATACAGTCGGAGGAGCAGACGCGGTCTGTAATCCCACCTGACGCAGGTTCACATTTCGCCGTAGCCTCTAGAAGGAGCAAGAGGAAGCATGTTCTGGACACGGTCTTAATGTCAGGACGGAGAAAACATAAAAGTGGATAAACTCCCCGGACGACCACGATCTGCAGGAGTGCAGTTGGAGGATTCGCTCGGGTGGAGAATCGCAGCGGTGAGAGATCGTCCTGCTGTGCTAATGCTAAGTGCTAAAACGCTAATTCTACAAGCTAAACGGCTAACTCCGTGAGCTAAGTACTAGCTCAATGCTAATACCGGAGCGCTAGCTCCGGGGCTAATCAGCACTGCCAGTCACACCAAGCTCTGATGTAACAATTTTGTCTAGCTTTTACTTGAGTTATGGTGTGCCATGTGTGTGACTGTGAACATATTTGTTTATTTTAAGCACATTAAGTTATGGTTTCTTACTGTGAACATTACAAGAGTTTACATTTTGGTTATTTGTGATAATTAATATGTTAATTGCTATGTTAATAGCATATATATATATATGTGATGGTACTGTTCGAAAAATAATCATTTGGTATCATAATATACTTTGAATTATTCACCTTTTGCTACTGAGAAATTGTGATCTTATTTTGCAATACAAGTTAGTTAAAGCACTTATCCTCTACATAATATAGAGACAATTTAAAGTGATTTATGTACAATAATTCATAATTTAAGATCTGAGAAATTGAAGAAATATGTTCTGATCCTACTTATTGTAGGTCAGGTTTTTGAGGAACCCTTGGATTTGGATAGAGCCTGTCTGGAGGACGGAGCCAGAGAGAGACGTTGATGGCGAGCCGGACCCTGGAGGATCTTAGACGTACACCGTGAATTGAATCCTTTTGCTCACTTTTACACATACACACACACCCACACAACCGTGTGGCTGGACTGACACCTAAAGGGTGCACATATATTGAAGTGAACAGAACAATAAGAAAAACCACACGCAGCTGCGAAAACCTTTATTTTGTTTGTTATTCTCTATACCTACCCGGGTAAGGCTGTTGTATGTATTTCATGTGTTTTATTATTCTCCCCAGCTTCATATTAAAATAGGGGAGCATTGTTCTCATTAACAAAAAGAGCCACAGTGTCGTGTCGTTCTTGTGCATCAGTTGGTTACACCTGGGCTCCGTAGTCGAATTTAAATCTTCTGTTTCTTATTCTGGCCATTAGTTAAAGTTATTATTATCATTACTAATACTTTTCTGCTTCAGAAGGGTTACACACACACACACACACACACAGCAACACAGACACACACACACCCACTGATAACACTGTTGAAGCTGTCTCTGTTATAAATGTGTCTAAATATACATGTTAAAAATGACTATTTGAGGTGTGCTTTTTAAACACAGAACCCCGGCAACAGCCCACTCGTCACTTCCAAAATTTCTTTTCTAGTACTGAATTTGCTGAGCAGTGTCAGTAATAATGCATGGGGGCGACAGGGCCAGAGTCAGGCACACTCAAAATTTCTTTAGAAATTTTCTAGTTGAGTGTGCCTGAAAGTGCACACTATATGTTATCCACCGCGCTTATTCTTCTTATTATTATTATTCTTACGCCCTTTTTTTGCATCGCTTCTCCTCCCAGAGTTTTTGTCACACACACACAAAACGGGTATCAAAACGACCGGCTCGGCCGGGAATCGTGTGCTATGTCTTTTCTAAGAGATTCACGTGTTTTTCGCGAATTTATTCGCAAAAAACTGAGAATAATTTCCCATAAAGAATGAATGGGGAGGCCCGAAGAAAAATAAATTTCAACAGACATTTTCAACAATGAACTGCTCTGGCATACTTTCACCGAGAGACTTCATTTAAAAACTAAAAACGGAGGTATGCTTGCCTTCTCTTCATGGATTCACTACACTCATCGACAGCTTTTACCGTTTTTAAACTATCAAGGCTCAAAGTTCAGCAGGTTTTTAGTCAAATTTCTGGGTTTATAATGGGTGTGTATGTGGCGGAATGTTTTTGCTAGAGTGGATGACATCATCAGCTAGAGTGAGGAGCAGGGAGAAAAATCTGTGAAAAAATAAAACGTATTTCACTACCGTGGGCTCAAATGCCCCACTACAGACACGATGTATACATAAAACGTAGGAAAATTCGAGGTAATCGCACTGATACCACTGTTGTAGCTGTCGCTCGTATAGTTTTGGCTGTGTACACGCTAATTGATCGACTACTCCCATCCACAGCCTCATTCACTCCCATGGTTTTTGAAGCAGAGAATTTACCGGAAGGAGCAGGGCGCACCTGTGCTTGCTCTGACTCTCGAGGCCAAAGTTTATACAATTTTCACCTGAAACTTGGCACAGACATTATACACACAATGAGCATTCTTCTGGTCATTTAGATTTTGGTTTCCAGGCATACCTTGAGGGTTTTTTGGCCCCTTTTCCAGGGGGATCATTCAGACATATACTGTGCATTTCAGTGAGACATACTGCTGCATGAACACCTGTGTCTAATTAATGAGACCTGCAGCTCACCCAGGTTGCTTGGCAACTGCTTGAGGAGGAGGGGGGGAGGGGTCAGCAGACAAGCCGAGCGACAGCTTGAACTTGTCTGTGTTAAATGTGCGCACACAGACAGACAGACAGACAGACAGACAGACACACACACACACACACACACACACACACAGACACAGACAGTAACACACACACAGACAGTAACACACACACACACACACACATATATGTATATATATATGTATGTATGTACATGTTAGTGCTCTTTATTCAGAAAACCCTCATGCGTCGCGTCATTACTGTTAGCCACTAATATATGCCTGTTAGTTCTGCCTGTTAGTGGCGCCACCA